>JAMPIV010014075.1:135000-165000 GCA_024509875.1 Oreohelix idahoensis
CGAGCTGCAATTACCGTATATACATCAAGAAGTCCATCACCACCAACACAAATAAATTAATGTGTAAACTAATTATAACGAAAATTTAGAACTTAAAGTTCGCATGTCGAAGTTTTACAAAAATCTTGTTTTTCCGCCACTTGCAAAACGATGATCCTTACATGCTGTATAAAAATGATAAATGTTCTCATTGTGGTGAGTATGACTGTCCAGGGCCATAGGCCTCTCACACATTTTAATTGTTGACCTTATCTTGCAGAATGTCAAAAAATACCCTAATTTCTCTGATTACGTCTCATTTGACGTTTAATTTCACGTTCTCTATTTCTCATTTCACGTTTATCTAATGTGCCACCGTTTTGTGTACCGTAATTGCTACCATATCCTCCAGGGTTTTGACCATATCCTCCAGGGTTTTGACCATATCCTCCAGGGTTTTGACCATATCCTCCAGCGTATTGACCATATCCTCCAGGATATTGACGATTTCCTGCTCCGTATACACTATTATAGCCGCCAGCTGCTCTTCCTAATTGAGAGTTATACCCTCCATATCCTTGAGGATATGCTTGGTACTGACACATGACTTCGGAGACCAGAAGACCTGAAAAAGAAGACGGAATTTTTATTAACGAGTACAAGTATATAAATAGTAATGGCTGTATATTTTCATGGTAGAGTTGATGGAGGGCGAAGAGATTGTGTGACGATATTAATACCTCAACATCCGTTCAGACTCTGCTACATAAACACCAGCAGGGACAAATTGCTCTTGCGCAACGACAAAGTCTTGTAGAACTGAGCAGGAAACGGGTCAGTGAAAATAATTGATTGCCAGGAGTCAGGCAAGAATCATTGGAACAAGAGATGAGATGAAATCGTTGGCAATGGATAGGATACACACTCTGGAAACGTATTGATGGTATCACACGGCAGTACATGTTCTGGAATCCACAGCGTAAGAAAGGTAGAAGGACACTGAAGAGCACATGTAGAAGAGAACTGGAGACAAATATAAAAGTAATGAGGAAGAAACAGACAGACCGTGAACTGATGACAATAGAGACACAGACTCAGTATGACTTTATAGAAGGTCTAAGCTTATTGGGGAGTTGAAGGGGGGTGAATGAATGAATGGATGGATGAATTAATTAATTAATTAATGGATGAATGAACGAATCAATCAGTCAATCAGCCAATCAGTGCAGCGAATGTAGGTGTTCTAAAACAAAGCAAAAAGATGTGATAATTACATCGACAGAATCCACAGAAGCAAGGAGACAACAGTTACTTGTTAGATGAGAAAACTCGAGTTGCGCAGAACGTTAAAAAGCTGGTAGTATATTACTAATAGTTTAGGAGAATGGCTTAGATCATTTTCTTCTTCAGATACCATGCCTGGTAGTGTAGGTGATCACGTCTCTACACAACTTCCTGTCTTCAGTATTGTTGATCAGTTCTATTGATGAGTCCATTCCATACAACGATGTCAAACGATGTATTCTCTCACACCCTGTCTATTTTTGCTTCAGTCTTTCATGTTATCACGATACATGCTAGCTTTTTTCTTCTCATTACATGACCAAATAATTGGATTGCTTTCTTATTCTGTGAGCAGTAATCTTCCTTAGTGTTCTGGCTTCTGGCAGGACATACGCAGTACTCTTTCTTTTTAGCTGTCCATTTTCTTCTTTACATTCTTTTATAAAACCACATCTCTGTGACCTCTAGGGCTCTTCCTGTTTGTTTACTAATTTTGGAGCCGCGCTGGTGTAATGGCTACAACGTTGTACTGGCGACCAGGTGTTCATGGTTCAAACCCGGCCGTCGGCGTTTAAAGAAATGTTTACGACCGGAAATTTGACTGAATATCCTGAACGGCTCCTGCACATAAATCCCGTGTGGATGGGAAGGAGCGAAGCTCCTGACCGGGTTGGAAGGAAAGTCCACTGACCCCCCAGCCTCGCAATGACATGTCATTGGGCCGAAAGAGCTCGAAAGCTCGAGTGCTGCTGGTTATAGAAAAAAAAAAAATTATCCATGACTCACTTCCATATATCAGGACTAGTTCGATATAACAATGAGGATCTCTCTTAGTTACTTTCATGTACAAATCTTGCTAGATATATTTATGGATTTAAGAAAATAAAATAAAAATATATATATACAGTATATGAGTGTGCGTCTAATCTCGTACCAGACGACTAAGATGAGGTTGTCCGTTGAGCTGGCAGCCTCAGTATGTAAATCACATCGCTACAGAAACAACCAATCCAAGTACTTGTGAATGCTGAAAGCAGGCTTCCTGCACGGGGGTCCAGCTATAACGGTGGGCTCATGCTCCACAGGGAGCAAATTGAAAAATGATGATGATGACATATGTCTGTGTGTGTTAGTACGTGCATAAATACTTACAGAGACAAACTGCGGCAAATATGATATTTGTCTGTGTGTATTAGTACGTCTATAAATACTTAGAGAGACAAACTGCTGCAAAGATGATATATGTCTGTATGTATTAGTACGTGTTTATATACTTACAGAGACAAACTGCAGCAAAGATGGTACTTTTCATTTTGCTCGAACTCGTTATTTCTTCAGGACCAACACTGTTATGTCAAAGAATAACGTGGGTTTATATCTCTAGCAGTGAAGCTTTGGCTGATTGAATCCAAAAATCTACAGCTTTATATAGGGATTCTGGCACGTTGGCTGCCTGTCTGTTACCAAATAAACAAAATTCTCGCGGAAATAATCTACATGAAAACACCACTTACTTTCCTGCGCTGAGATGACGGAAACAATATGTTGATGTCATGGTTGATCGTGCATGAACCGAAGATCAAAGTATCCAGATTACGAGTGGCCCAAGGACATAACTTATATGACGTCACGTTATTAGTAAGGGAAGCGCAGTCAACTATTACAGCTGATATTTTCACAAACATTTTAAAAATACGAAATAGTGTTTTTTATTTTTTAAGAAACGGAGAAAAATATCCTGTTAAATTCTGAACAATAAAAACACACCGTCAATTTCTTTAGACAATATATTGTATTGTCGATATTTGTTTAATGGGAAATTCCTTCCTAGATATTTATTATAAATTCCATACTTGCTTATTGGAAAAATTATTCAATAGGTGTGTGTGTAATAATCATCATCATCAGACTTCAGCTACTCAAGAAGCATAAAGCTTTAACAAACTCATGCAGGTGTCTCTGTCCTGTGCCATCAGTCCACTGTCTGTCCATGTATTCCTCATTTCTTTCGTGTCTGTCTCGAATTATCTTTTCCGTTTGTTCTTCGTTGTCTTTCTATCTCTCGTACCCTAGGGATTCCAGAACAAGTCTTGTAATACTATCAATATGTTTCTTCACTGTGTGCCCTATCCATCAGTCAGTCAGTACCCTTTAGCTCCGCACGGAGCATAGGCCTTCGACAAATACATACCTAGTCCTCCTGTCACGTGCCATCAGCTCAAGTGATTTCCATGTTTTCCTCATCATTTTCACTTCTGTCTCACATAAGGAAGGGAAACCCGAGGCCTGTAAACATTAAATTAATATGAGACAAACATAAAGGTATGTTATCAGGCACTCGTAGGAAATAAAGAAGCAGAACACTAGACAACAGAAAAACAACAAACATGAGTGGCTTACCCAGGATTCGAACCCTGGACCTTCCGTGCGACAACCCCGCCTAGCTATGCAAGCGAATCACACTATCCTCCCTACCATCTACGCATCACAAAAAATGATGCTTCGATGACAGATCATTAGTGCGAACCGCAAGACATAAAACCGGAAGTTTACCATGGGCAGTTCAGCCTAGTAATGACGCAGTCACTTCTATTGTTCCCCTATTAGACAGTATAGGCCTGTCCACACAAGACAAAGACCTTAAAATACTGTGTCCAGTAAATGATAGTAGACTTATAACAGTAAGAAAAGGACAGAGGGTAGGTTTGGTATTGTATAAACATTTGTAACACATAAGGAAGGGAAACCCGAGGCCTGTAAACAGTAAATTAATATGAGACAAACATAAAGGTATGTTATCAGGCACTCGCAGGAATTAAAGAAGCAGAACACTAGACAACAGAAAAACAACAGACATGAGTGGCTTACCCAGGATTCGAACCCTGGACCTTCCGTTCTTATTATAAAATGTAACGACAAATTCAATAGCTGATCAACCGGACAGCAGAAATTACAGAAAGCACCAAAAATAATATTTACAGCTCCTCGACATAACACTTGATGATGCTAGTTACAATGGTGTGTTTATAATGACAATATATAAGATGAAAGTCGTAAAATTTCTAAAATGTAAGTAGTCTGCTAAGGGATAACATTCTACATTTTACAATTATTTTAGAACTGTAATAAAACGAAAATAATGAATTAAAAAAGAAATACTTTCAGCACTGAAAGAAAAATTGAAAGTATCATTTTGGGAATAACAATAACACAAAATTAACAAATTATTTATCACCACTTAGTGGGTTAAAACAACATCATATTTGTCACACATTTTTATTGCCAGCATGTTTCGAGCAAAAACACGTCTTGGATTTACACAGGTTACTGAACAATAATACCCGCTAATAACGTTCATGACAAATGTTGATGCATTAGTTAGTTTGTTAATACCCCTGACAGGAAATCATTAGTGCGAGGATACAGACTTTACTTGACAGTTCACTGCGTATTTGGCTTTCAGATCAGTTTAGAGTGTATGTGATTAGATATGAGTTATAATGTTGAGTAGATTCTGTAAACGAATTTTTTTAAATTTTAATGCAAGACGATTCCTCAAATTGATTCTCAACTTAGACACCAAAATGATATTCACTCGCTGGTCTTTTCAGGTCTTAATTTTTTTTTTGCTAACTAATTTTCTACATTGTGCTTTCCTCCTGAACCTTTTTTTCCTGGACATTATTCAGTCTTCTACCAATTGTTTTTAATTATTTTATTAATAGTAGTAGCCTCCTTCAAGAATTGTCAACTCAAATGACAAGTCAATCTTATTGAATGGCTCTGAAACGTGGCCAACAACCAAAACAAAATACTAGTAATAACAACAACCAAAATGCTACAGACTTTCATAAATGAGTGCTTGCGTTGAAGAGAAAGATTGAAATAGTATGACAAGGTCACCAATGTAGAGCTGATGACTAGCACCAGACAAGTGCCAGTGGAACAAGAGATGACAAGAACCAGACAAGTGCCAGTGGAACAAGAGCTGAGAAAACTACGCTACAATGGATAGGACACACGTTGAGTAAACCTGTTGATGGCTCACAACTGGAGACAGAAATGAAAATGTTGAAAAAACATGGAGAGAACTTAAGCTGATACCACGTGACAGGAAGAATGTATTTGTTGAAGGTCTATGTTCCTTGGGGATAATGAATGAATGAAGTAATCTCCTCCAGTCATAACTGACTATGGGAATGCGCCACTGGGGCGATAGTCCTCAGCTGCTTTTTTTTCTAGTGTTCCTGTTACGCACAGAATCTTTTGTAGGCAATGAATATAGAGATATATATATAGAAAGATATTTATTCATCTATTAACACTTTTTGTTGAGAAATACTTAGATTTACGTCGGCCCATCTTGAGTTGAACTCTAGGGGTCACGCGTTTCTGCGCATATGTCGAATTGTGGTTGTCGAGAGAGACTTCCGTGATGATGGGCGGATCCTGATCGCTGTCCGGACAGAAGTCCGAAGATTTGTTCTTTGCTGTGAAATTCTGGGGAAGGTGACATCGTCTGTGTGACTATTATGTCTATGTTCCTCCCTAGAATATATTCTTAGCGCCAAAGGAAGGCGGGTGCTATTTTTCTAGTGTTTTTCTAGGATGATAAGGTAAAGAGACAGTTACTGTACCTTTTCAAATGCCTAGATCTGCAGCCATGTTATGGTCTGCACATGTATATGATTGACTATTTTCGAGACGACATTTTGCCAACAGCACCATTATTCGTATGATATACATTGCATTATTATGCATATAATCTACACAGCATTATTGATATGATGGACAGCGCCCTTTACTTATGCTTTATTATGCAGCTTCGGAGTGAGCGAAGCTCATCGAAGTTAGAAGCCATTTTTGGATCTCGCCTTTGCCTAAGCGGATCATCGTTCGGAGAACAGGGATACCTTACTATCTGATGATGATACAGAGATGTCTACTATTGTAAGCCGCTACTGGTGGTTTTGAGATTGTCGTCATAAAAGCCTACTAATTTACGGCTTGTAATTCTTCGTCAGAAGAGGTTCTGTCAGGGAGCCATTGATGATAAATATTTGAGAACATTAACTGACGTGATCAGTCAGTTAGGCTTGAAAGTAAATACAACTAGAACCCAGAGGGACTAGCTACTAACGTTCTGTTATATTCACATTCTTTACGAATGTATCTTTGATGTCGTAAACCATTTTCAAGCATGTGATGTTGTTGCCAACCTGTTCCAGTGGCTGTAGCTGTGTTGTCAGAGTGTGCGTCCTATTAAACTGTATGAAACTGTTAACAGTAGTTCCAGCCGTCATTGACTTCTAGATACGAGTGTATGAGTGCATTGTTACCTATCAACTCTACAGAACAGTACACCCGTTCGCGTAACTCACACATGTACTCTCACTCAATATAAACACTGTCCCTTGCCAGGGCCTCAATGCTTTATGGACAAGGTGACCGGTATATCCAACACTGTGTTGGTTCGAGTTGACCATCAACCTTCATCAAGATGACTAGTACACACAAACTACATGCACCACAGTCACCCTTGTCAATGTAATGTGCCAGTGTGACGCCTTTGCATTTACAGTTTACATTCCATACACTTATCAATGTGGCCTTATCAACGTGGCGGCCAGATTTCTGGGTCTAACCTTCGCAGTGTAGCCAGTTAGAAGTCATCTACTGATTGTTTCCTGACGCCTGATACGACAACGAAAACCAGCAGTACAAGTCTTCAGTCGATGTCAGCATTTTTTGTCACGTGACCTGTCCTGTCAAGCGAATGCTATAATTAGGTCAGACGTTGTTTACATCGAACAGACAGTCTACACATCAGTATTTAATCACATATTTAACTGTGTTAGCAAGAAGTACAGTGCAACTGAAGTGAGAATTCCTACTTGTTATAGTTATAGAAACTGTCAACGGTGGATTTCCTGCACTGCTCTAGGTTGTGTTGAACTTTACAATATTAAGAATTAATTATTTATTAAGTGGCAGTTCATGATATTCAAAACTGTACCATTATATTGTAACAACTAAGCCTTCTTTGCAACACATTCTATTGTATGCTATATGTATTTATGTTTATATGTTTACATGTGATACTGTTGTGTATATTTCTGCGGGTGGTTGGGCACGTGACTAATATAGGGATACAACGTCATAGAGGTCCAATATTAGTGTTCTGTAGGTGCAATTTTCTTGATTGAAAATTTGCTTGCAACATTTGTTGCTACTTTTGTTAGCTGTGACGAGCTGTACTCATCGTTGTTTTTGTAATATTTTTTCTGTTTTTCAGTTTTGTTTTGATTTGTTTGTATTTGTAGGTCTTATCTTTCCTTTCATTTAATTGTATACAACATTTATATTTATACACTGTGACGTCATTTGTTTTGTTTATTTCCTCGCATTTGTCATCACAGGTTCTGTGATAATTTTCTTTAGTGTCCTATTTGATTTATTTGATTCCTGCGAATGTTTGCATATTGTCTTTTATGATTGTCCTTTTTTATGTTGTTGGTTGACATATGCTATTATGTTGTTGGTTGACATATGCTATTTATGATGCACTATTAGCTGTGTACCAACGGGCTGATCACCCGTTTGCCAGTCACTTCGATTACGGAAACAACAGCAAATGGATTGATTTGCCGTTGCCCTAAAGACGCCAATAGGCGTGATGGGAAACAATGGCAAAGAAAACCTATCTGCTGTTGCCCTAAGACGCCACTAGGCGTAATGGCCACTGACTGCTTTGACGGTCGGTGGCTAAGGACGGAAGAAGAAGAAGATTAGCTGTGTAGTGCACTTGTAGTATAAAATCAACTGGTGGTGGATTATTATTATTATTATACAGTTGATTATACAAGACCTTAATAAAGGCTTGTTTCCCACAGAGATTGGGATAAAGTGAGCTGATTAATCAAGTTTATTAAGAACTTGTTTCCATTTACTTCGAAATAGATTGCATTATTATTTCAGGTAACTAGTCACATATTATTAAACATTATGGCGACTTTGGACTACTTTATCAAGCAAGGGATAGCCTTGGGTAAAACTGAGGAGAGATTAGAAGAGTTTGCACTTGGTCAATATGCCAAAGCACAGAAGGCTGAAGAGAAAAAGTTACAACAGGAAAGGGAGGCTGAACAAAAGAGATTAGACAGAGAATCAGATGAAAAAAAGGTTCAAATGCAACTAGACAGAGAATCAGAAGAAAAAAGATGCAAATGCAGCTAAACAGAGAAGCTGAGGCTGAACAAAAGAGATTAGACAGAGAATCTGAAGAAAGAAAAGAAAAAGCAAAGATGGAACATGAACAGAAACTCTTAGCTTTTGAGATAGAGAAATTGAAATTGACAAATGTGAGTGGTGTTAATCAGTCATCTAGTACTAAAAGAAAACCTTCTACTTATAAGGTCAAGCTACCACCGTTCAATCCTTCCAGTGACGAAATAACATTCTGGCTGGATAGATTTGAACGTTCTTGTCGAACTCATAATGTGGATAAATCACAATATGCTAATCAGTTATCAGAGAATTTGAAAGGTGATTCTCTTGCTAGTTTAAGCTTGGTAGAAGAGGCTGATATGGATAATTATGATGTTATTAGAGCAGCCTTGATAAAAAAACTTTCACAGCAAGAGTCCCATGAAGCCTGTAATCAGACTAATGATAATAAAAACTCTAATAATATGGCATGTTCTGCTTTTGATTTTGGGAGAGCATCTCACTGCCCCCAATGCAAAACATTATTCGAACCAACTACGGTGTCTACTTTAAGTAGTGGTCACCCTCTTCCCGCTCTTCCTGCGTCAGTCGCGCATGATGGAAGAGGTTCTTTTGTCTTGCATAAAGGTCTAGTAAATGATACTCCAGTCTCAGTTCTTTTTGATTCTGGATGCACCACCATTGGTGTTAGGCAGTCACTCGTAGATCCTTCCCGTGCCACAGGCAAAGTAGTCAAATGTGTAACATTTGGCGGCACTTTGGAGAAGTACTCTACTGCTATCATTAAGATTGCTACTCCTTTCTTTACGGGAGATGTGCACGCATGTCTTCTGCCGGATCCGATCGCTGATCTTATCATCGATCGTATTCACGGAGTCAGAGAATGCACTCCGCAACAAATTGCTGTTTGGAAAAATCAAAATATGCAAACTGCTAATGCAGTAGTCACAAGAGCTCAAGCTCTTAATATGCCTCAAACTTCATCTATTGAAGACAATTGAGCGCATAACCAAGATGATTCCTTGGTAATTTCACGTGACTCGTTTATAAAACAGCAAGAAGATGATCCCTCCTTAAAGAAATTCTTCACTCTTGCAACAAAAGGTGATCTAAATAAAGATACAAACCGTAAATCTTGGATTACAATGAAGAATGGCGTACTTGTACGTATGGTTCAAGACTCCACTAAGTCCATGCATTCTCAGATTCTTGTCCCCAAGAATATGAGAGTTAAAATTTTGCAGCACGCTCATGACTCTCAGTGTGCTGGACATATGGGTTTTTCCCGTACAAAGTCAAGAGTTCTTGCGGCTTTCTTTTGGCCTTTCGTAAACAAAGACATACGGATTTATTGTCGATCTTGCAAAGTATGTCAAGAAGTCAAATCTAAAGGTCCACGCCATGCTGCACCTATTCAGGCTGCAGATATTCCTATTCGGCCATTTCAGAAAATGGCAATAGACATTATTGGTCCGTTTAAGATCAAGTCTGCCAGAGGACATCAGTTTATCTTAACGTGTGTTGACATGTGCACACGTTGACCAGAGGCTATTCCTCTGAAGAGCATTTCTACTGCTGATATTGCAGACGCTCTTTGGCTCATATTTTCTCGTCTGGGATTCCCCGGAGAAATATTATCAGACCATGGCACCCAACTAGTATCGGATACCATGTCTCAAGTAATGTCTACTCTGCAGATAGAAAGCTCTTTGAGTAGTATCTATCACCCAATGTCTAATGGGATGGTCGAACGCCTAAATAGAACACTCAAAAACTTACTTGAAAAGATAACTGAGGATCATCCTCAAGATTGGGACAGGGTTTTGCCCGCGGCCCTCTTTGCTTACAGAGAGGTCCCCAATGAACATACAGGATTTTCTCCCTTTGAACTTGTCTTTGGCGCGCGACCGCGCGGCCCTATGTCTTTGCTTCATGATCTTATAACCGCTGATAATATTAACGATGACACAACATCTTCTTACGAATATGTCATCGCGCTTAGACACAAGATTATCGAAGCATGCAAATTAGCAACTTCTTCTGAATTTGCTAAACAGAAGGCAAGGCAATTTGCCAATAAGAAGAGATGCTAACGACAACTTTGTCCAGGTGACAACGCAGTTTTTTTGCTACCTTGTAGGGAAAACAGACTTCTTATCTCTTGGAAAGGTCCGTACGATACAATATCAAAAATTTCCGATGTTGACTATATTGTCGATATTGACGGGAAGCATAAAACCTTCCACATCAACATGCTTACGGAATTCCATGAACGTCCAGATTATTTGCAGCCTATTTTCCAGGCGACGGACGATTCTCAAGTCCCTCATGGTCATTACTCATCCCTGTCCGTAATACAGGATGAGGAAACAAGTTTCTCGGGTGTGAATCTTCCTCTTCCGATGATTCCACTTCATTCTAGTGAATCATGGAAAAATGTCACTGTTTCTCCTAATTTATCTATGGCGGAACAGCGACAAGTCTCGTCAATGTTACAAACATTTCAGGATGTCCTTACTGACATTCCTGGACATACCCATGTCATTGAACATGACATTATTCTGACTATAATCCTGTGAGAGTTGGAAAATAACAAAATCATTGGAGAACAAGCTGAATACATTCGAGAACAAATGTCTTAGAAAACTCATAAACATCAGTTGGAAAGAATTCAAGACCAATCGACAAATAAGAGAAGACTCTAGGCAGAAATATGTCTCCGACTATATAAAGAAAAGACGATGGTCATATATCGGTCATGTCCTACGAATGCAAAACAACAGAATACCACTACAGGCGCTCACTTGGGTTCCTGAGGGTAAGAGGAAAAAAGGAAGACCAAAAGAAACACTCAGAAGAACAATAATAAGAGAAGGAAGAACGTTGGGCCTAAATAATGTGCAAGAGCTAAGAGGAGTGGCGTCACAGCGAACAACCTGGAGAGCACTGGTTTCTGCCTTATGCGCCGTGTTTGGTGCTTAAAGAATTTATTATTATTATTATACATTTTCAAGCACAGGTCGAGAAAGAGTTGGATGATATGATAGAATTAAAAATAGTCGAACCATCCAGTTCAGCATATTCTTCGCCGATGGTTATTGTTCGGAAAAAAGACAATAACATACGTCTTTGCGTTGATTATCGCAAATTGAATCAAGTTACGAAGTTCGATGCTGAACCTATGTCTTTACTAGAAGAGCTACTTACTAGGCTTTCTAAATCTCATTTCTTCACTAAACTTGACTTGTCTAAGGGATATTGGCAAGTTCCTTTATCTGAACACGCCAAACCTCTTACTGCTTTTTCTACACCTAGGGGTTTGTTTCAATGGAATTTCATGCCTTTCGGCCTTATGAACGCCCCAGCTACATTCGTACGCATGATGCGTCGAATCCTATCTTATCGATCAGATGTCATTGCATACCTAGACGACATCTGTCTTTTCAGTGATACTTGGGAAGATCACTATTTTGGGTTATATGAATTACTGTCTACTTTACGCAAGCATAAGTTGACAGCGAAACCCTCTAAAGCCTGTATTGGTTTTAGCGAAATTTCTTTCCTAGGTCACCGTGTCGGTCATGGTTTCCTTAAGACAGAGGACCATTCTTCTTCTTCTTCTTCCGTCCTTAGCCACCGACCATCAAAGCAGTCAGTGGCCATTACGCCTAGTGGCGTCTTAGGGCAACAGCAGATAGGTTTTCTTTGCCATTGTTTCCCATCACGCCTATTGGCGTCTTTAGGGCAACGGCAAATCAATCCAAATACTTAACCTCTCTATTCCTAAGACTAAAAAGCAAGTGAGAAGTCTCTTAGGTCTTATACAATTTTATGGACGATTCATTCAGAATCTATCCTCTATCATGGCACCTCTTTCTTCGTTACTAAAGAAAGGGTCTCCTAATATGGTCCACTGGTCTCAGGAATGCCAATCCTCTTTGGATAAGATTAAAACTTTGTTTTCAACTCCACCTATCTTAATGTTACCTACTACAGATAAGACATTTGTTCTTCGTAGTGACGCTTCATCCACTAGGATCGGAGCGGCACTAATGCAAGAGTACTCAGAAACTCTGCATCCTGTAATGTATATCTCTCGAAAACTTAATGCGGCTGAAAGGAATTACTCGGTTTTAGACCGTGAATTATTGGCTATGGTTTGGTCAATTCTCAAACTTCAAAGATTCCTTCTTGGTGCGCATTTCATTGTGGAAACTGACCAGAAAGCTCGTACAGCTATTTAAAGTAAAAATTTGAAGAGCTCGAGATCAACTCGATACGCGATTGCTCTTCAACCTTTTCATTTTTCGGTGCGAGCTATCCGTGGCTCAGAAAATGTGATGGCAGACATTTTGTCTAGATGCCCACATGATTCCACCTAACTGTTATGTCTTGGACTTTCTAATACGTCTAACTCTACAATAGTTCTTTTCTATATCAAAATATGTACACATTTGTAATATGATATATTGATTGTATCACCACTTAGCGGTTCATTAATGTGTATTTACCGCTGGTCCTTTGATGATTTTTTCTTCCTTGTTAATCATGAACTCATAGTTCCTAATATGGAATTATTGTATGAATTATTGTATGGATTTTGATATTGCCAGTATTGTAGTATAAGTTGGTGACACCTCTCTGGAAATATTTATACTTAGAGAAATACTTTTTCTGAGATGTTGAGATATATTCTCACTTGTCGATCTATTCGTCGACTTAGCCTATTTGGCATTATATAAATTACTGATATTTCTCATCTGCGCATTATTCGTGCGTTGTGAGCCTATTGTATGTTGCTCTTAGATGAAAAAAAATGATTTTCATTTTTTTCCCCGGAAGGTGTGGTAGTCTGTTACGCACAGATTCTTTTGTAGGCAATGAATATATATATATATATATATATATATATATATATATATATATATATATATATATATATATATATATATATATATATATATATATATATATATATATATATATATATATATATAAAGATATTTATTCATCTGTTAACACTTTTTGTTGAGAAATGCTTAGATTTACGTCGGCCCATCTTGAGTTGAACTCTAGGGGTCACGCGTTTCTGCGCATGTGTCGAATTGTGGTTGTCGAGAGAGACTTCCGGGATGATGGGCGGATCCTGATCGCTGTCCGGACAGAAGTCCGAAGATTTGTTCTTTGCTGTGAAATTCTGGGGAAGGTGACATCGTCTGTGTGACTATTATGTCTATGTTCCTCCCCAGAATATATTCTTAGCGCTAAAGGAAGGCGGGTGCTATTTTTCTAGTGTTTTTCTAGGATGATAAGGTAAAGAGAGACCGTTACTGTACCTTTTCAAATGCCTAGATCTGCAGCCATGTTATGGTCTGCACATGTATATGATTGACTATTTTCGAGACGACATTTTGCCAGCAGCACCATTATTCGTATGATGTACATTGCATTATTATGCATATAATCTACACAGCATTATTGATATGATGGACAGCGCCCTTTACTTATGCTTTATTATGCAACTTCGGAGTGAGCGAAGTTCATCGAAGTTAGGAGCCATTTTTGGATCTCGCCTTTGCCTAAGCGGATCATCGTTCGGAGAACAGGGATACCTTACTATCTGATGATGATACAGAGATGTCTACTATTGTAAGCCACTACTGGTGGTTTTGAGATTGTCGTCATAAAAGCCTACTAATTTACGGCTTGTAATTCTTCGTCAGAAGAGGTTCTGTCAGGGAGCCATTGATGATAAATATTTGAGAACATTAACTGACGTGATCAGTCAGTTAGGCTTGAAAGTAAATACAACTAGAACCCAGAGGGACTAGCTACTAACGTTCTGTTATATTCACATTCTTTACGAATGTATCTTTGATGTCGTAAACCATTTTCAAGCATGTGATGTTGTTGCCAACCTATTCCAGTGGCTGTAGCTGTGTTGTCAGAGTGTGCGTCCCATTAAACTGTATGAAACTGTTAACAGTAGTTCCAGCCGTCATTGACTTCTAGATACGAGTGTATGAGTGCATTGTTACCTATAAACTCTACAGAACAGTACACCCGTTCGCGTAACTCACACATGTACTCTCACTCAATATAAACACTGTCCCTTGCCAGGGCCTCAATGCTTTATGGACAAGGTGACCGGTATATCCAACACTGTGTTGGTTCGAGTTGACCATCAACCTTCATCAAGATGACTAGTACACACAAACTACATGCACCACAGTCACCCTTGTCAATGTAATGTGCCAGTGTGACGCCTTTGCATTTACAGTTTACATTCCATACACTTATCAATGTGGCCTTATCAGTTCCTTTCGGCGTGTTCTTTTCTCTTCTGCTTGTTGTGGAAGCTTCTTTTCGTCCAATCTGAGGTGGCGCCGTAGGGAGCATCTCCACTTTGTGCGATCGGCAACTTCATCTTCCCAGGTTTCTGGATTTATACCCTCTGCCTTCATGTCTCTTTTGCAACATCTTTAAACCTAAGCTGCGATCGCCTGGCTGTTCTTTTGCCATCTGCCAGATGTCCGTAAAAATATATGTGGAGATGGGGCCATCTTCCAACGGTGGACATGGCTAAGCCAGCGTAGTCTGCGCTGTCTAAGCAGTATATTCGCTATTTGAAGGACAGCACTTGACATCACCTCAACATTTGCCACTCTACCCTTCCACGAAATACCCCGGAAGTCACGTAAACTCCGTAGATGGAAGGTGTTCAGTCTTCCTCTCTTTAATACAGCCTTTCGGTACAGTATTCCATTCTGTCCTTTAGCCCTTGAGTAAGATCTGCAACTGTTGAAAGCTTGTGTGGGCAAGTATAGCCTTGGCCGTGTTGTTCCCCATTTCCATGCTTCTCTTCAGTTTTTGTCACAGCTTTTAACTCGTACGTGCCCTTGCCGCCATTAATTGTCAGATTTGTTCACTTACTTTTACTTGTTCTGTCTACATCATTGCAGGAAGTCTTTGCTCTTGTGTGTAGTTGTCGCAGATTGATGATAATTTCCCTATTTGAAATTTTCTGTCCATCCTGTATATTGCTTTATTTTCTGTCTTTCCCTAGTATTCTGGAAAATGTTTCTCACGCACTTGCCTTTCCCAACCAAACTCAGATAACGCTTCTGTCGAGCCAGCGTCCAACTCTTTCTAGATAATTATGACCTGTCTTCTGTCCCATTGTTAATACTTTTGAGCTCGGAACCACAGCACGTACAATCGTGACATTCATTATGCAAACTAATTTGCGGAGATATTTTCGAAGGTGCATAATGTGGGAACTTAAAAACGTAGCGGGTAAAATGGAAAATAATTCTTTCGTTGTGAAAGAAACTAGTTTTAGACTTCACTGTGTGTTCAGCATACTGAAAAAGAAAGACGCACTTCTTAGTCTTGTAAAGTAAAACTGTGCATTGGGAGACTTGAGAATTAAACAAAGTGCCCTCTAGTTTAATAACTACAGATTATAAATGCCTGTGCGGGTTTATATTCGCTTTTCCTGTATATAGAAATTAGCTCAGATATATAGATTTGAAATACATTAATATCTTGGTAAAACTCTAAGTGTTGTATTTTCAATGGATATTACTTTACAATGTATGTTTCATAAATGGTTACTCAAGTTTATTTATGTTCACAAATGTATTTTAACGGGATATTACGTTACAATGTTTGTATTACAATGATCATATTATTTTTCAATGTTTGTAACATTAATAATGTATGAGAAATTTATTATGAGTGCTGGAAGAAATGAATGGCGAAACGAAAGAAGGAGGTGGCGGCGAATAGAAAACGAAAATAACCCCACATTTCTTAGCGGACCCTCATGTGACCTTTCCCTTGGCTGACCGGGACGGGAGCAAAACGGTGGTCTTGATATTGTGTATGTACGCGGCCTGGCCAGTTTAATTCATTCATAGCAGACAGGAATGTTTAGCAATGGACTGACCTATTTTAGGAACGAGACGGAGAGACGCATGCATGGATACCAACATGCCTACGCTAAGGACACTGCTTAAATTGTTATGAGTATCTGCGTGTTGCAGCAGCAGAGTAATTACACATGTATTTTTTTGTGTCCAACAGATATATGCAGTGCAACCTGCCACGTCTTGTCTCTTATTGCTGAAAAGAGGTTACTTAGCCCACCAGTCACCATAATAATTCCCTTCAATGTCTTCAATTATTTCAAAGATTCTCAAAACCAGACATCACCCTTTATAACCCTCCATCGCACCTTTGGGAGCAAATTCTTTATCTGTGGATATCTCATCAATTGTGGATACGTTACATCAATCTTGGATTTACAAAATCGTGTTCAGATTCTGTGCCCCTTACTGGATACCTTATTCGAGCCTTGAAGTTAAATTCAAAAGCATTGGATTACGTTATTTTTCCAAGAGAACACGAGGATATAAGTTGTTTCCAATATTCACACCAAAGGAACAAAGAAACAAACATTCATTTTTACACAAACAGTATTTCACATAGTTTTCAGCAAAGCTTAGGATGTTATCAGGCCTGTCGGGAACTTTACTAACACAATTCATATGTCACTATTTGTGTAGAATTTCTTTTTCTTCTGAAAAATGATCAAATTGTTGTGAGTTTGTTTTTATCGTAATAACGTTTTTGCTGTAAAATCTTTATTGATTTATTTACATTTATAAATTGATATAAATTGAGATAGACTTGATAAGATCGTTCGTTCTGTTCAGACTACCAAATCCTCAATCTAACTTTACTTCTTTACCCTACTATTTGTGAGTGACACAGTGTGTGCAAAAGAGTACTATTGTGGCCAGAGAAAACAAGAGCTGTGTGTATGGTTTTCTCAGTGAAGAACTCATTGACTCAGCCTGTGCCTTCTGTCTATCTCTCTTGCGCATCACTATCACACGTCAGTGTGCACTAACATCCCTCGCCTCTCTGCAGCTGAGAAGCTTTACCTATTATTAATTAAATTTTCATGCGACAGTAGCATCTGCTAGTTTAAGCCTGTGAAAATTTAGGATTTCTGTAATATTATCTGTTCATCTTTCTCTTGGTCTACCTTGTGCTCTAAAACCATTCTCATAAGATGGCCAAACAACTTTAAGTTCTGTCTATTTTTATGTTTTATGCAGGATATAGTTCCTACAATTTTATGATGTCATTATTTCTCATTCTGACTCTCTTGGGAACATTAATGGCTTTTCTTAAGTATTTTATCCCCTATTTTAAATTTTTCTCTTCTGGGCTCATATCAGGGACCATGTTTGACACTGATAGCAAAGAGTTGGTAAGAGCATACTATTAAACATTTGTTTTTCTTAATGCAGCCTACCTCATTGTGCCCTTTCTATTCTGTTCTACATACGAAAGTAATACTAAGATCGTCACTACCACTCATACAATTATCAATAACTACAACACGTACCAGGGTTAGCTTCCATTTATCACTAAGAGATAACGTTCGGTGATGGTTGATCAAAGAGAAGACAATCTTTCTTTTATCCTATAATAATAATAATATTTTGTTACATATACAGTGGTTCAACGATAGTTAACAGAAGTATACACTGCAGTGACCAATCGAAAGTCACCTTAACATTATACAGCGCACATGAGCACTTAATAGTATAAATATTTACACAGTATAAAATGCTACCAAAGTCATAACCTGAACTAGAAAAAAAAAAAACACCATCATCAAAGAGCAGTCAACTGCTAACATCACATGACCAGGGGTAACAGGGGACTTAATCAGAGAATTACATGAATTTAAACTGAATCGTTCTTCTTACAAAGAAAAATAATAATAAAATATGAAGAATTACTGATTAACCAATACTGGCCATCCACTATATTTCTATGCAATAAAATGTATGAGAAATGTCTTGTCTGTTCATTAATGCATTTGGAAATAAAACTAAATTATTCATTTACTATTTGTATTATTTTACATAATGACTTAATGTTTATTTGTCACAACCCTTGTGATGTGAGTCGAGTGAAATGTATCTTTGAAATGCACTCTTAAGTTTTAACACCTCATTTAAAGCTGACATGAGAGCTGGTAACTGCTAGAGCCGTGTTTAAAACAAAAGATTCGTTGACTTAGTTGTTATTGTTTTTTCTTCGTTCGCTCTCAGATAATTCTTTTTTGAAGGGTTTCTTTGTTGCACGCTCCTGTCAATCCTTTACCATATGCAAGGAACTAATGGTTATATCAGGATGTACAGTTTTATTTTGTCTACTTTTTAGTTATTGTTCAGTGTGTTATGTTGTTCCGAAGCTTGGTTGTGTCTATACCGGCATGCGTTTAAAATTGGTTGCAAATTTATTTAAGAATTTTTTGTACTATCTTGTACTGAATCTTTATGATGACATGGCTTTGTTACTACTGTTGGTGTAAGAAATTTCAGACTTTACTTTCAGAATATGTTTTTTCTCAATCACCCTGTCATCTTTGTTGCTTCTATTGTTTGTGATATATAGTTTTACACATTTTTGTTGTGCTTGTGTGGACTTGGTACCCTTTAATTTTCTACATTTTTCCCCCCAGTTTTTACAGTAATCGTTTATGTTTTATCTGCGTTGGTCGTAATTGCATTACAGCTAGAAGTGTTTAATGGTATGTAACCGCGTTTAAGCAACGGGAATAAAAAGGGAAAAGGGAAGTAAAAACGTAGACGAGTAGTCTATGAAATAATTCCTCTTTTTGTGAGCTGTCAGTGTCGAAGAGTACAAGGTGAGCGCATGGGTTCTAGGTGAGTTGTGGTCACCACGGGTTTCACGAATTACAGGGGAAGATAAGGGGGACAGGAAAATTCAGAGTGCGTGGTAAGCAGTTGATATTTGGTCTTGAGAGAGTAAGGACCACAAGGAATGTTAGAGTTTTCTTGAGTGTGATAGTTGGTGTTGAGAGAGTAAGGACCACAAGGAATGTTATAGTTTTCTTGAGTGTGATATTTGGGAATTGGGCCGACTTGCATATGCCCTGTAGTAACAGTGGTTCCCCAAGTATACACTAGAGATAGTGATCGAGATGAGATCATAACAAGTAGGAGGTTCGACAGTGTAATCCTAGCTTGTGATCAAGACTTGGAAGATTCGTGTGTCCGCCAGGTATGTGTATTATGAGTTATGAACATTAGACATATAACGTAGCCAGTGTGAGCAGTATAGTCTTGTGACCAAAGAAACAACCGCGGAGATGTCCTTTCAGCATAATATGATAATCGCAAGCATGCTTCACACATTTTGTCTAGCATAGAGGAAAGACAGAAGCAGTTAGAGTGACTTTTGTAGTACAACCTTGTTTGAGATCTACACATATGTGTCTTTGCCACTACAACGTGTAAAAAGTATTGTACATTGACGGCGCAGGGAGCTCCCAAATAAATGTTGAAAAGCCAACAATTAGAGTCTACAGAGTAGTGCTTTTTCATATGTGCGCAGTATGAATGGTTGAAACGTCAGAGTCAAGTCTATAAGAATAAGAAGCACAGAGATCCGAAGCCTATTTACGATCATAATAGAAGTATCGAATAGTCGACCAGCTGCGCAACGGCTACAACATAGTACGAACTGGTGCTCGTGACCAGCCCTTCAGCAGCTCTGCATTGGAGCAGAAACTGGTGCACGTGACCAGTGCTTCAACGTTACATTACACCATATAAATCAAGAAATAGCACCAAGAAGCGTAACGGATGTCTATAACCAGTGCTTCACACGAGACAACCGACAAAAGGCAAAGTAGTACATACGACCAGTGATGTTACACTAAGATTTCCTAAGGAATAGAGTACAGAATACCAAAGACGAACGGCCAATATTCGAGATGTTCCTGAAATCGAAACACTACTTAATCACCATCTGCGCCCAACTGTGAATGCATGTGTTGAAATCGTCCTGCTTAAATAAAAAACAATAAGAAAAAACCACAATAAACAGACGGTCACATGCGACGATTTGGTGCCAATGACCAGCGCTCCTTCGCCACAATTGCACCACGAGAAGCAAGAAATAGCACCTGAGTATGTATTTGATGCCAAGGACCAGTGCCTTTTTTTTCTCAAGTTCTTTATATGTCCAGACAGAGTAAAAATGTACAAAAACAAAATGCCCAGTGTTAAAGACGTTCCAGACGACGCCAAGACATTGCTTCAACCATCAGTTCATAATCGATTGAATCGAGATGTCGACATCGCCACCTTGCTGAAACAACAACAAAACAAATCAACAAGGACAATTTACAGCAACGAAGATCTGCACCAACGAAAAATTACACCATAAGAAATAGTCTGCCACAAGAATAAACAACGGAAGACCGTAACTAGTTACGTAGAGAAGACGGAAAAGGAGAATTTAGAAGTGTTAGTTCCAGCGTGAACGAATAGGATAAATGGAGTCGAAGAGGATAGGGATTTCGCTGCAGTTGCCAGAGTCTTGTGAAGACTTTGTGAGAAGTTAACCTTCTCTAGTCAAGACTTTGTGAGAAGTTAACCTTCTCTAGTCAAGACTTTGTGAGAAGTTAACCTTCTCTAGTCAAGACTTTGTGAGAAGTTAACCTTCTCTAGGGAAGACTTTGTGAGAAGTTAACCTTCTCTAGTGAAAACTTTGTGAGAAGGCAGACAAGGAGAGAATTAAGCAGTGAAGGTCTTTAGAGAAATACATGTTGGGACGAAAGAAAGAAATCAGAAAAGTACAAAGATAGTAGTCACGAAATAGCAGAATTCGAGAGAAAACGTATCGGAGTGAAACAGTAGAAAATTGGAGGGGAAAGAGTACACGGATAAATTGGTATATACAGGAACAAATGGAATAAGAAGAGGACAAGAACGAACGAACAAACTTTATTTTCAAAGGGTTGAGAATTGGGCACGTAGGCCCGTCTAACATTCTGCCCTTCCTTTCGCTCACCTTTCATACTGAATTCATTTATTCCCATATGCATTTTACATATCAATTTCACGGAATTCAACGGTGTAAAGTAAAATAATAATATAGCACACTCAAAAAAAAATCCGGCCTGCAATAGTTAAGAACGCGCCTTCTGTTTAACAAAGATAAATTTGTTCACAAAATCTTGTCTCACAATGCTCCAGCATATATGTGGCCAATGTTCAATTACAATGAAAGACGCAGTCAACGCTTTAACAGATTGCAAGTGCCCAAGCCTAGGTGTCGTGAAATATTCTAATCCACATATATAAATTATCAGGTAAATATAAAGCCTAACAAATAAATTTAATAAAAGGAAGAAGAATGGTAAAGAACAGTGCTGTCACAATGACTGTACTCGAAATCCTCCTTGTTTTCTACTTCGTCGGCAAATTGTAACGCTTTCACGTTGATAGTAAAAGCCTACTGTATTATTACCCGCTTTCTTCAATGAAACGGGTATTGCATTTCTAAGAAAAACATTGAGAGGCACACTGCGTAATGACCTAAATTAAGAGTAACATTAATTATACTACGTTACCAAAACGAACGAACAGATGGACTCAGAAAGGATAGAGAGAAGGGAGAGGCATAAAGCCGAACACGTGCAACACTAAACACGCGTCGCGCGATACACAATTGCTGCCATCACGCGTGTAAGGCCACATGCACTAACTTTATTTCAAATCGACAGTGATAAAATTCACTACCCTTCCCAGAGTTAGGTTTTTAAATCCTGAAAAACGCTTATTAGAAAAGATAACATTAGATGGGTTTACGTTTGAAAACATTACAGTACCCAGACAGCACATCTTCGAAACAGGAGGTAGAAGAAATTGCATATTTTGAACGCAGCCACTTAGCTCTTTTAAATTTGTATATTTGGGTTCCTTAGGGCTTGCTGACAAAGAATATGTAAAACGTTACGCAAATAGTCTAGGAATTACCAAATTATAACCAAAATAAAATAGTGGGGATGCCTGACAGCATGAAATCATTTCTGCTCCTAAAATTTTTTTATAACGTGTTTGAAAAAACCTTACGTACGGAAATAGCCTACCATGTTAACTCCAAATTGATTGGAGCGCAACAAATATAAGACTAAACACGATTGGTCGGGCTATAAATACTATCTTGTGTTGTTATGGGAAACGAGTAGACGGGGTACTTTTTTTGAAAAGATGTGGAGACGTGGTTTCATTGGTTAGAGCTGCGAATATACACAATTCAGAGCGTTAGTTCGAGACCACTAGTTCAAATAAGCTTGATGAAGCAACAGTGCGTTGAAGCCAGCTCATATTTTTGCTAAATAAAAGCCTGGAACATAAGCAGATGGGAATTTGTGCAAGTATTTGTGCCAGAATTCATTGCTAGTCAACGTATCTGTGTATTTCCATGAATTGTGGTAGGTTTGAAATATTCAATATCTTTTAATGAAAATTGAATGTAAATTGTTAATTTATGCCTGTATATATGTGTAGTTCAGTAGCAAACATGATGTAAAGCCTATAATGCTCCAGCCTGAACAGAAGGTGTCGGAGGGAAGTAAAACTGCATGGAATGGCCAAACAGTACACTGACACCTAGATTATTGATTAGACAGAAATAATGCTGGAATTGCAGAGGCGTAGTAACCATTAGGGAGGGAAATACTGGTAAAAAGTATTTCAGATGAAGCTGACAGTTGGCCTAACGCTCTGAACTCAATGTTTGTGATGTATTGTGCTCAGTGTAGAAAGAGAGTATAAATTAGTTATGAAGTAGAAGGTACATCCTTCTTGTTTTCAGGGACCGTGGTCTTACAGTTATTGAGCAGCACCTGGTCAGAGCTTTGCTGAATCCAGAGTCGGACAGCATACTCCTTGGTCCATTTAGCTATCAGTGAGGTGTCTCCAGAGCACAGGGGAGAAATCGAGCAGAGGAGTCTTTTCCTGCCGCCATCACGCAAGATATGCTGATGTGGCCAGCTGAGCTTAACATTATGTACCCCATCTTAAAATAACATTGTAACATAAACTTAAGAGGGGAAGTAAATTGTTTTAATACCAGGAACTGAGAACATCTCCAATACTAGTTCCCATAGAAACAAACTATTGAAGTCATGATGACAAATACCAACAGAGCTTGAACAAAACAAAACCAGTATTACCTCATATTAACACTACACAACTGACACACATAGGATACCATTGATAATATATGTCACTACATGAATCATATTAATAAATTCTGTACATATACCGTGTAATTAAAATTGATTGTGATTCCTGGTTCCCTTTGTATTTGAATCAGGACACATATACATTCATGACAGCAATGAATACATATTGTTATTTGAAAAGTTATCAGTGACTCCTTTAAGATATCCTTTAGAGTGTTATATGTATGTGAGTGTCACAGTTTGTCAAGTGTGGTGGAATAAATTAAATTGTTTATCTGTCTGTTGTTGTTATGACTTACACTTCATCATACACATACCCTAGACATACAACGTAGTCATCACACTATTCCAGAATAATTCTGACTGAGATATATATATATGTGGCAGCAAGTAAGGTTATCTATAATACACTACTCTTATTAGATATAGATACCTTCACAGCTGATCTCAGTCAGTACACTAAGTCCCGTATAAATATTTATAACATCCCACTTCACCACACTAGGCTTGACTTATTCAAGAAAAGCTTAGCTCACTCTGCTGCTCATCTTTGCAATTGTCTTCCACATAACCTAAGAAACAACCTCAGTCCCTATTCATACATAGACGTTTTGAATACTTTCTGAATTCTGATTACATGCCCCCCTAATCGGATTATCTTTTCTTATAACATCAAATGTAGGTCCTAACGACGATGTTCGTACTTTTCAACACATGTTATGTCACGCTTGTAAGTAATTAATGTTAAGGGCAGTATTTGGAGATTATTATAGAAATCTACACACTGAGTTAGGCAGTTGTCAGAGACTAGACGCACTGCACGCTTTTGTAGTGAATCCTCTTTGTGTTGGACATTGAGCAACCATCCCATAAGAAATGAGAAAGAATAAGAAGGGAGAGGGACGCAAGAGCTGTTGCAACAGGAAAAAAATGCCACTGAAGAAAGAAAACACAGAAACAAATAGAGATAATTTAGATGTCTCAATAATAAAAAGCTTCGCGGCACGGTTAACGATAGGGGAGAGTAGAGGTGTAAATAGGTGGTGGAGACATGTTGACTAGTAGTCCACAGAGAAAATTGGTACATGTATAAATAAGAGGTAGTAACAAATAGTTACACATTAACAAGACCAGACTAGAAAATGCTGGGATAAGTGACAGGTAACGGGTGAGCTATACAAATGAAATCAAAGTATTATACACAAGAGTAACTTGAAGCCACAAAGGCAGATAGAGATAATTCGACAGGGTGTGTTGTGTTTGCAACAGGCCAATCACCTGTTTGCTTTAAATCATGATTACGAGAACTACAAGAGAGAAAACCGGACTGATTCTAAAGGCGACGAACTGGAACGGACTACGGACTACGACTTATGGAACTTGGAACACAAGAAGTATAAATGGGAAAGAAGAGGAGCTGGTGGAAGAGATGAGGAAAGCAAAATTAGAAATCCTGGCTATAACGGAAACAAAGAAAAAAGGACAAGGTGTCATGGATCTCGATGGCAACATGCTGCTCGACAGTGGTGTACCCACATCTGAAAGAGCTAAAGGGGGCGTGGGTTGCATTGTGGCCAAAAATCAAAAAGATAGTATCAAGGGATGATGATTATTATGTTGAATACAATGATCAGTAAGGATCAATAAGTATGATGATGTTTATTAGTAAGGCATTTAGTTGATAATGATTAATTTTGGGCTATATTCATAGCAATGACTAGTGTCAGTAAAAGAAATCATTACAAAAGGTGGCTGATAGAAATGTGCAGAAGTGTGGTGACAGTTATTGACAGCAGACATGCAAATGGAAAAATATTTGTTTCGGGAGCAGATTAGCAAGAGGTTCTACTAACAGTCGCGAGGTAGAAGGGTCTTGTGAGGAAAAAGGGTAACTAAAAGTGAGTGTTGGTGGTGCTGGGGGGAAAAACCTTACTCCAATGAAAAATGTTGTTTAAGAGGCAGGGAAGATAAAATGTAACCACCGTTTAAGCAAATGGAATAAAAGGGGAAACGGGAAGTAAAAACGTAGACGAGTAGTTTATGAAATAGTTTCCCTTTTTGTGAGCTGTCAGTGTCGAGGAGTACGAGGTGAGCGCATGGGTTCTAGGTGAGTTGTGGTCACCACGGGTTTCACGAATTACAGGGGAAGATAAGAGGGACAGGAAAATTCAGAGTGCGTGGTAAGCAGTTGATATTTGGTGTTGAGAGAGTAAGGACCACAAGGAATGTTATAGTTTTCTTGAGTGTGATATTTGGGAATTGGGCCGACCTGCATATGCCCTGTAGTAACAGTGATTCCCCAAGTATACACTAGAGAGAGTGATTGAGATGAGATCAGATTAAGTAGGAGGTTCGACAGTGTAATCCTAGCTTGTGATCAAGACTTGGAAGATTCGTGTGTCCGCCAGGTATGTGTATTATGAGTTATGACCATTAGATATATAACGTAGCCAGTGTGAGCAGTATAGTCTTGTGACCAAAGAAACAACCGCGGAGATGTCCTTCCAGCATAATATGATAATCGCAAGCATGCGTCACACATTTTGACTAGCATAGAGGAAAGACAGAAGCAGTGAGAGTGACTTTTGTAGTACAACCTTATTTGAGATCTACACATATGTGTCTTTGCCACTACAACGTGTAAAAAGTATTGTACATTGACGGCGCAGGGAGCTCCCAAATAAATGTTGAAAAGCCAACAATTAGAGTCTACAGAGTAGTGCTCTTTCATATGTGTGCAGTGTGAATGGTTGAAACGTCAGAGTCAAGTCTATAAGAATAAGAAGCACAGTGATCGAACCTACTTTACGATTACGTGGTAGCACTGACTACCATTCTGAGACCCCAGCGGTCACAGGAATTAGGTTCCTAACACTCTTCACATATAACTCTATTCTAACGTAGCCGGTTCCCAATGTGAGCCGGGAAAATGTTTTATTCACTGGTATTTTTAGTTCGTCTTGCATTTGGCATTTTAAAATTTAATTTAATTTAATTTTTTATTTGTATTTTATGTTAGAAACTGGTGGATGCGTGCATTCCTTTTGTGCTCTTGTCCCATGCTTTTCTCCATTCTTTGAATATTGTTCTTGCAATTAGATTCTTGATTTTGAATCTCCCTAACCCTCTTTTAATTTGCCTCTTCTTGGTGTGATCGCATCTTTGATTTTTTTTCATATAAAATTTTGCCTCGTTTTGGCGAGGCGCGTCCCGTTCAACCTAGTCGGTTATATTAGGGCGCATGTCCAAACATAAAAGACCCTCTGTTTACACCCGTCAAACGAGTTTTCATGATGAATTCGGCCGTTGTCTGGAGTTACTATTTAGCTCCATACTGCTTTGAGTTTAGTGTTGAGTCATTGGGCCAGTATATCTTTCTTAACTGGGGACAATCCTGTAGAACATGCTGAGCAGTTTTTTTTTGTTTAATTCACATGTGCACCGTGGTGAAGCAGACAGCCGTAGCTTGTACGTGTGTTTATTCAGTTTGTTATGCCCTGACCTGAGGCGAAGAATGGTGATCTGTCCCTGCCGGTCAAGAGTGTGGTAGTCGTCGTTGGGGTGATTTTGTTCTCTTCTGATAGCCTGGAACGCTCTCTTTTTCTCAAAGTGTGATTTCATTATCTTCTTGTTCACATTCTGGCCTGTTCCCATGGTACAGGGTATAGGTGGGCTTCAGCGGTGTTGTCTTCATGGATAAGTCTTCTTGATGCAGTCTTTTTCCCCGATGGACAAAGCTGGTACGATTTAGACGTCCCAATGCCACATCACCTAGTCTTGCCTTGAATGGATGCGTTGGCATACTGTTGCACTTTCCATCTGGATTATGCTTGTGGTGTCTTTTCTATAGGACGATGTCTGTAATCTAGTAGCTTTCTGCATCTCTGATATCGTCGTAGTTTTCATGGCTCCTGTTATAATGAGCCTGAGAGCTTGATTTAGCACCTTTTCCAACGACTGCAGACGTGAGTTAGCAGCTGATGACCATGCTGATGAGCCGAACTCTAAGTGTGGTCTTATTATTCCATTATAAATCTTCTTTAGAATTCGTACATTCGTACATTTGCTCTCCAAGTGATACCTGCTAGTTTTCTGAGTATGACTAGTCGTCTTCGGGTCTTTCCTTCTGCATTTTCAATATGCTTATTCCATGTAAGCTTTTCGTCAATTGTCACCCCAAGATAGGTTGTCTCTAGGTGTATGTTAGCTGCTTTGTCCATGGGGGAGAGGGAGAACAGCGTTGTTGAGGTTTGGTCTGTATTTATTGTGATAGGCCATTGCTCTGCCCATGACATTATCATGTCTGCTGACCGCTGCATTCTATAATTTGCTGTGGTGACGTATTCATCGCCACAACAGAGTACTAGGTCGTCTGCATATAAGGCAGCTTTCTCTCCAACGAGGAGGTCTTTTACCAGGTCATTGATGTAAACAAGGAAGAGTGTTGGAGAAATTACTCCTCCTTGAGGTACCCCCTGATAGAGAAACACTTGTCTGCTCTGCAGACCATCAAGAGTGACTCTAGTTCTCCTGTTCTGCAAGTATGACTGGATCCATCTTATCATGTTGCCTTCGATTCCACTTCTCCTAAGTTTTGCAATAAGGCCATCTTTCCCCACTTTGTTAAAAGTCAGTTTGAAGTCGACCCAGATCGTTAGGACATTTTACTTCTCCTTGAAGGCATCTTCTACGACTTGAGACAAGTAGGTAATTTGGTCTTCTATTCTTTAGCATTCTCTAAATCCAGCTTGCTCCGGTACCAGGTTCTGCTCATAATCTAAATAACATTTAAATCTGTTCGTTTCCTGCTATGCCAACATGCGCTGGAATCCATGCTGCCGTGTCTAGGCAACCAGTAGTATTTAGATATGTATTTATCTGTAATATTTCCGCTACAATACCGGGCCTGCTGCTCTCATTTCTGTTATTGATTGTTTGTATTGATGACAGTGAGTCCGTGTCACGGAATTTCCTCCCCTGCTTTACAGTAGTGGTCCAACAGTTGCCAAAACTCAAGAGTATCTAATACGGGTCTTCAAAGATGTCTACCTTGGCCCAATATTACTTGTGGCAGAGTTGTAGATAGAAGGATAATGATGCCTCTATCTAAAGGCAGTTTTAATAAGATATTTCAGAAGTCAAGAACAATGCTGCATTGGGCAGGGCAATTGTTAACTTTTATCTGATCCACCGCCTTTTATGAAGAATTAAGCAATTCATAATATCAGCTCGTTCAAGCCCCCACCCTGATTTACTCAGTGGAATTCTTATTATTCAGGTATAGCTCTGTTTAGAGTGTATTTAGTAACTTGACTGAGACAGACGTTCAGTACATCCAAAATGATTAAATCGACATTCCATTTGTATATTTACAAATAAGAGATTTAATAAACACTTAGATTTAACAAGGTTTTAAAAGAATGAATAATGATGTATCAGAAAAATTATCATCACTGTTGTGATGTAATGATGGTTTTATGTAAGAAGTCACTTGGCAGCTTTTAAGTTTGACTTAGCTGCAAATGGTAGGTTCTGTTCCCGCTGGGTTTTTTTGGTTCTGTGCAGATAAGTCGCTGGAGTTCTTACGTCTTTGGTCAAGATTAAAGGCGCAGCACGTTCCAAGTAAAGTGAGTAATTCCAAAGCTGGTCCCGCGTCTCTAAGACCCTCTGATGATAGTGTCTAGTTCTACGTCAGGTAACTTCTATCCTCACTTTGTTCCAGAGATTAGTACCCGCAAGTGGTACCACCAACTAGAATGGTAAAAGAATAGAAACGAATACCCTCTGAGTACTGAGTTTCCCGACACATTCTTATGTGTCTCCATCTTCCTACTCCACCATCCCATCTACCTCAGAATTTACCCTCGATGAGAATTAAGCTTAATCCCTAGAAAGAAAACTTTCTTTAAAGTTAAATTGAATAGCTTTATATTTACTTTACATCTAAATGAAAAAGTTTAATATACTGTTCAAAAAAAGAAACGCATAGCTACTGAAGGCACACACATAGCAATAATTTTGACATTCAATAACTGTTTTAATTTAATGAGTTAATTGTTCAAATTGCACACAAGAATACCTTAGGGTTCACCCAATCAATTGACAGTTGTTTTGCATCTGGGTCAAGAGAGGTTGTTGGCATGCGGGCTTTCACGTTAGTATGGTGTGTGGCCTCCTCTTGCATCGATCAGCGACTGGCATCTCCTGGGCATGGATGCGATCAGACGTCGGATGTGGGCCTGTGGGATGGCTGCCCACTCTTCCAGGAGTGCCTGGAACAGATCACGACGATTGGCTGGAGCAACGTCTCGCCGACAAACACGTCTATGCAGCTCATCCCACAGGTGCTCAATCGGACTCATATCTGGAGACAAGGATGGCCAGGGAAGGGTGAGAATGTTGTTGGCAGTCAGGAACTG
>JAMPIV010014075.1:170000-660000 GCA_024509875.1 Oreohelix idahoensis
CGTGACTCTTGCGCGTGAAGTGGATTAAAGTGAGGGAAATTTGCGCCGAGTCAGCCTCACTCTCCCGTCCATGCCCAACATGGTCTAGTGGCAGGACAATGTCAAGACGACTAGTGAAGGGTCTGGATGCAGCAGATGACCAAGTCTTCTTCAGTGTCTCGCCATGCTCTTAGCCTTCTGCAAGGCCTGCAGGAATCGCCTTTTTTGGCCGTTGGACAATAGTGGTGTGTGTGTGTGTATATATATATATATATATATATATGTGTGTGTGTGTGTGTGTGTGTGTGTGTGTGTGTGTGTGTGTGTTTGTCCGTGAGCGTCGGTTTGTAGCTCCCGGACGTCTGTCAAGAGACTAAGAAGTTATAGGACTATTTCACTAATGGGCATATCGTACATAGCACCAAATATGAGGTTGTGCATAGGTGCTGCCATCGTCATCATGTAACATAAATTGCTACATAAACTACTGCTGCAAGAGTTTGTGAATGTTTGGTGCATGCGGAATAGTGAAAGTGGTGGATCCATTCTAAGCAAGGACCGCAAAGGAAAATTATGATAATTTGTGTATGAGAGTGTGTGAATGTACTCTTGTGCGTGAATGTGCAAGCAGGTAGTCTGTGGTAAGCGATACCACTGTTACTACCGACGGTTGTTGGTGGTGTACTTTAGTTTCATCAAAAAAATAATTTAGTAAACTTGACAAACAAGGAAACTAGACAAGCATAAAATCTTCATCGGGACAAGCTAGAAATATCTTCATAGAACAAAAAAAAAAAAAAAAAAAAAAAAAACACGGAATGAGTCTTCAAAACCCAAGGTATATGCAGAAAATATACAAACTAAATATGTCAGGAGGATCAAAATATTGGAGAATAAGTAAAGGACGTGAGAAAGGACAAGTGAGACAAATATAAAAAGGAAATGAGTGGTTAGGGAAGCAGGAGAAACATGTGGAGAGCGATAGTGTTAACGATGAACCTGACAGTCAGGAAAATTGAACTACTGTAACTAAAAACCAGACAACATAAAACAAACAAATGTTTTAAAAACACAGTACCAGGTTATGTGCAAAGAGATTCATTTTTATTTCATTTTGTTACATTCTCGCCGATTATCGTTGAATCATGATATGAGCAAGTTAAAAATGTAGCTATAAACGAGCTGCAATTACCCTATATACATCAAGAAGCCCATTGCCACCAACACAAATAAATTAATGTGTAAACTAATTATAACGAAAATTTAGAACCTAAAGTTCGCATGTCAATGTTTTGCAAAAATCTTGTTTTTCCGCCACTTGCAAAACGATGATCCTTACATGCTGTATAAAAATGATAAATGTTCTCATTGTGGTGAGTATGACTGTCCAGGGCCATAGGCCTCTCACACATTTTAATTGTTGACCTTATCTTGCAGAATGTCAAAAAATACCCTAATTTCTCTGATTACGTCTCAATTGACGTTTAATTTCACGTTCTCTATTTCTCATTTCACGTTTATCTAATGTGCCACCGTTTTGTGTGCCGTAATTGCTACCATATCCTCCAGGGTTTTGACCATATCCTCCAGGGTTTTGACCATATCCTCCAGGGTTTTGACCATATCCTCTAGCGTATTGACCATATCCTGCAGGGTATTGACCATTTCCTGCTCCGTATACACTATTATAGCCGCCAGCTCCTCTTCCTAATACAGAGTTATACCCTCCATATCCTTGAGGATATGCTTGGTACTGACACATGACTTCGGAGACCAGAAGACCTGAAAAAGAAGACGGAATTCTTATTAACGAGTACAAGTATATAAATAGTAATGGCTGTACATTTTCATGGTAGAGTTGATGGAGGGCGAAGAGATTGTGTGATGATATTAATACCTCAACATCCGTTCAGACTCTGCTACATAAACACCAGCAGGGACAAATTGCTTTTGCGCAACGACAAAGTCTTGTAGAACTGAGCAGGAAACGGGTCAGTGAAAATAATTGATTGCCAGGAGTCAGGCAAGAATCATTGGAACAACAGATGAGATGAAATCGTTGGCAATGGATAGGACACACACTCTGGAAACGTATTGATAGTATCACACGGCAGTACATGTTCTGGAATCCACAGATTAAGAAAGGTAGAAGGATACTAAAGAGCACATGTAGAAGAGAACTGGAGACAAATATAAAAGTAATGAGGAAGAAACAGACACACCGTGAACTGATGACAATAGAGAGACAGACTCAGTATGACTTTATAGAAGGTCTAAGCTTCTTGTGGAGTTGAAGGGGGGTGAATGAATGAATGGGACCCAAAGATGCAGCAATAGAGAATGCAGTCAGCGACCCATAGCTAGACTGCTTGCGTCAGGGTCAGTGAACCAGAGCTGACCAAGACCCTACTCCACCTCCAAGTGGTGGTCCTGGAAACAGGCTGCATCACTGCAGTCTGGCTGAGAGAGTAGGGATCGAAGTGGGAAGGCAAACCCGATCCTAAAAATGCCGTGCTGAAGTCGGATGTGTCAGCCGAAAGGTGCAGATATCGCAGCTTCGCTGTAAACGGACACAATGCAACCAATGTTTTTTTCAGGACGAACGAGGAAGAAGAAGAAGAATGAATGAATTAATTAATTTATTAATGGATGAATGAACGAATCAATCAATCAATCAGCCAATCAGTGCAGCGAATGTAGGTGTTCTACAACAAAGCAAAAAGACCTGGTAATTATATCGACAGAATCCACAGAAGCAATGAGACAACAATTACTTATTAGATGAGAAAACTCTAGTTGTGCAGAACGCTAAAAAGCTGGTAGTATATTACTAATAGTTTAGGAGAATGGCTTAGATCATTTTCTTCTTCAGATACCATGCCTGGTAGTGTAGGTGATCACGTCTCTTCACACCTTCCTGTCTTCAGTATTGTTGATCAGTTCTATTGATGACTCCATTCCATACAACGATGTCAAACGATGTATTCTCTCACACCCTGTCTATTTTTGCTTCAGTCTTTCATGTTATCACGATACATGCTAGCTTTTTTCTTCTCATTACATGACCAAATAATTGGATTGCTTTCTTATTCTGTGAGCAGTAATCTTCCTTAGTGTTCTGGCTTCTGGCAGGACATACGCAGTACTCTTTCTTTTTAGCTGTCCATTTTCTTCTTTACATTCTTTTATAAAACCACATCTCTGTGACCTCTAGGGCTCTTCCTGTTTGTTTACTAATTGTCCATGACTCACTTCCATCTGTCAAGACGGGTTTAATGTAACATCAAAGAGCTCTCTTTCTTATTTTCATTCACAAAGAATTGCTATATATATATATATATATATATATATATATATATATATATATATATATATATATATATATATATATATATATATATATATATATATATATATATATATATATATATATGCGACTAACATAAGGATGTGCTTTGGGCTGCAACCTCATCATGTAAAACAAATTTCAACAGAAACAACCACTACAGGAGCATGTGAGTTCTTTATATAGAATTCCTGCACATGTGCCAGCTGCAACGGTGGGCTCATACTCCAGACGGACCGAGAAGGAAAATGATGATGATGATATATGTCTGTGTATTAATAAACGTTTATATAAGTATATACTTACAGAGACAAACTGCAGCAAAGACGGTAGCCTTCATTGTGCTTGAACTTGTTATTTCTTCAGGACCAACACTGTTATGTCAAAGAATGCTCGTGGGTTTGTATCTAGCAGTGAAGCTTTGACTGATTAACTTCAAAAATCTTCGACCTTATATAGGAAATCTGGCACTCTGTTGTCAAGTAAACAAAATTCTCACGGTAGTAATCTACAAGAAAAATATTAGTTAGTTTTCTGCACTGAGATGACGGAAACAATATGTTGATGTTATGGTTGATCGTGCATGAACTGAACATCAAAGTGTTAAAGATTTAGGGTAGACAAGAACGCAACTTAAATTATTTGAAGTCACTTATGAGTAATGGAGGTGCAGTTCAGTATTACAGTTGACACTTTCACAAACACCGTGAAAGTATGGAATGCTAATTTTTTAAAATTATTATTTATTTTTCTAGTAATGGAGAAAAATATCCTGCTCAACGTCTGACCAATAAAACACATTCCGTCCATTACTTTAAACGATATAATGAATTGCTGATATTTCTTTACTTGCAATGTCCTGTCCAGACATTTATTCCAGATTGTATACTGGGGTACTGAAAATTCATAATTGTATTTGTGTGTATGTACTTCTTTTTACCTTGAGTAATTTTTTCTCCTACTTTTCATTCTGATGACAAGAAATTTAAAAAGGCAAATATAAAAACAATAATAATAAAAAAAATAATTATAATGATCCTTCAGCTCCCGAGCCGCGGTAACGAAGTGGTTAGTGTACTGTCTGCCCAGCTCAGCCTTCCTGGTTCGATCCCCAGTCAAGGTAGGATTTTTTTTTAAAACTGCTCCGCGGTCGACCCAGGATCGTGAATTGGGAACCCGAGCAACTCTGGGAAGATTAAGGCGGGCGGCGTGATGCTGACCACTGTAGTGGGTTTGATGGTTTTGTATGATGGTGATATTACTAAGTGTGATGCATGAGGTCAGCTGTGAAGGCTCCTGGGATAAAATGTAACTGTGAATTGTCAGAAGGCCCTTCGTGCTACCACTACGACCTCACACCTATCTTTTTTTTTTTACTAATGAATGTGGCTACGTTAAATGTCTAGGGTAATGATATGTAATGTGTTGTGGTAGTTTACATACACACACACAGATATTTACTAAGTCTAATAATATTAATAAAATGTTATAATACACGGAACTAACTCAGCTGTGTAAAATTTTTGATAGTAATTTTCTTTACATTTATTTGTTCTGAACCAAGGTTTTATTTTGGCCAGAACATATGAAAGGTTTAGCAATTATGAAAGAAATGCATGAATATTACATAATAAATGCAAGGTGTGTACATATATATGTTACTAGACTAGTTAATATTATTACTGTTTATAGTTGTAATCTATTTGGGAGAACATTTAATGGATGTGCTGTTGGGGTGGCCTCATCACTCCCTGTCTATGGTGACTACACATTGTCCAGTTATTTGATGGAAATTTATGGGTGTGTTAGCAAATAAGTTGAGTTGGTGAATTCTCAGCAGACCAGACGCTCACGTAGCTTGAAGGTGTAGCTCTGGTGCTGAGATCTGGTGGCCCCACCTCTCCGTGCTTGGGGCAATATCAGAAGTCTGGTGGCCCCACCTCTCCGTGCTTGGGGGCAATATCAGAAGTCTGGTGGCCCCACCTCTCCGTGCTTGGGGGCTATATCAGAAGTCTGGTGGCCCCACCTCTCCGTGCTTGGGGGCTATAATAGGCTGCTCTGACAAAATGTTATTGCACGGGTCCACTCTGGTAATATTCAACAACTCATTTGACACCGCATTGGTGCCAACTGAAACTCACAGCTCTGCAATCAAAGTATTAGTCATGTGTCAGAATTCCATCCTCTAACCATTTCTGGACACAACACTACACAACAACAACACCACATAGACGGGTCAGATCTTTCTGACCAAACAACACATCTTACCAAGTTGGTTTCACATAGGCTAAGTTCTCCCAGACTACGTATTCTGAAATATGTTCATTAGTTTCCTGCCATAGAATAGGATAGGTGATATGTTCCACTGATCTCAACACTTGATCTATCCTTCATAATCCTTGCTGGAGTTTATGTATTTTATTTGTCTCTAGACCCTGAACTGGGGCGGGGCGGTCTAGAGCGAACCCTTACTTGTTGTAAGGAACAGATTATGCTATTGCAGTATCAAATCACTCGAAACCTTAATCAAATATTAAAATGTACAAAGAAATAATTTCAGTCCTACCAGAATTATGAATATAGAACACAGTTAAATGCTAGCAAAACTCAGCTGAGCTGCTGGCCTTATGATGGCGTCCCTCTAAATATTTAATAGCTTCTGGGAATTACACCACTTAATAATTCACTGTGTCTACTAGGACAACTTATAATGAATGGCACAAAATGCGCGTCTGAGCGCCGATAATATATTCATCTATGGCCAATCACTGCCTTTTCTTTTTTCAAATTCAAATATCCTACCAAAAGTCATTTCAGTCATACCTCAGTCAAGTATGCCTTATTGTCTGTTGGTCCGTCCGTCTCTACTTGCGTTCACAAAAAAAACACACTTGTTTTTTGAACCAACCCTGCCTTCCCCTACACAATTTTGCCTTTAAAGTTATTTTTAGCCACAATTCACCATCCCACCCCGTCTCTTCATTCCAACTAGATTTTAGCACTTGCGTCTTCAAGGCCACAATTTTTTGAAAATTAGTGACATGTTTTATTTCAATGCAGACGCTCGTTGATATGAACAACACAGTCTTTTGTCAATATCTTTCTTATTATCTGTCCGTCTGTATAAATGAAAGCATATTATTTCACTGCTCAAGATGGGCCATCCGGCCAGCTAGGTTTTATATTCCTAACATTATTTTTAAGAAAAATTACTTTTCAAATATTTTCTAGAATCTTCTGGAATGCGTTCATCACTGCATTCAAATAAACGGACTAAGTTATCGCAAAAGCGTCCAAGAAATGACTGTGGCGTATAATATCCAAGGTCCCTTTTGTCGATTTCTTTACTTTATGTCAACTTGGGGAACGTGACTTTTTCCTCCTTTCCCCACCACTTGCGTCTTTTAGCCTTGCTAGTTTCAAGCACGCGTTCAGTCAGATTTTTCCTTTTGATCTCCGTTCTCATCCCGTTCCGTTTTGCCTTCAAGTCTAACAATTTAATTTCCATGGCGGGTGATGACCCGCGGCGTGGGCGATCATGTATTCTAGCAGCTTACGCATTAGTTTTTATCCCTACGTTGTATCATTGGAGATATTTTAACGTTGTATCACGGTTAATTTTGTGACACATCTCCCCACTTGAAAACATGCCTACGGCAAGTTCTAAAACCAGTGATACACATAGATAAAATCTCTCCTTACGCCTGCCATTACTCTACTTTTGATCACGGGGGTGCCGACTGAGGAAATCTGCACCGACATTCAATTTGCCTGGGATATATTGGATACTAAACTGATAAGGTTGAAGCAATAAAGACCACCTCAGCAATCTTGCGTTTTCATGCTTAGCCTGAGATAAGAATACGAGAGGCTGATGGTCCGTCTCGACCACAAAAGTCCTACCATACAGATAGATTTGAAACTTCTTTATTGCCCAGATTAACGCTAAACATTCTTTTTCGCTTGTGGAGTATCCTTGTTCCGCCTTATTCAATTTGTGGCTTGCATAAGCGACTGGTTTCAGTTCCCCATCAGGTGAAGATGATCTTTGCAACAAAGCCGCTCCGAGTCCTACATTACTGGCATCGGTTCTTAAGACAAAGTCCTGTGTCAAATCAGGTAGTTTGAGAATAGGCTTGCTAGTGAGTTTTTCCTTTAAGTCCTGGAACGCTAATTCACTTTGCGCAGTCCAATTAATTTTATCTGGAAGTCCCTTGCGAGTCAGATCAGTCAGAGGAGCACAAATAGAGTTAAAATCTTTGATATATTTTTGATAAAATCCGCATAACGACACGAATGATCGCACATCCTGTTTTGTTTGTGGTCTAGGTGCTCTCTGCAGTTTTTCCAAGTTCTTGGGATCAGGGGTCATGCTACCCTGATATACAGTGTGTCCCAAGAATTCCAACTCTTTGCATCCAATGCAACATTTTGTTGGCCTAGCAGTCAAGTTCGCCTCCCTAAGCCTATTAAATAACATTTCTAGAGCTTCAATGTGTTCTTCAAACGTCTCTGTGGCGACGAGAATATCATCCATGAAATTCGTGATACATGGGTTATTCGGGGGATCCAACAATTTGCGCATCATCCTTGAAAATACACTCGGAGCATTTTTCAGTCCGAATGGTAGCATGTTGAATTCATAATGTCCATCCGAAGTGCTAAAAGCCAAATAAGGTCTCACTTCAGGCTTCACTGGGATCTGGTAATAGCCTTTACTAAGATCCACTTTTGAAAAGTATTTTGCCTTGTTCAGTCTGGCAAATAACTGTTTTGTGTCTGGTAATGGATCCACTTGTCCTTCTGTGACAGCATTCAGTTTCCTGTAATCTATGCACAGTCTGTGTTCCCCAGACGGTTTTCTCAACAATACGACACTAGAGCTAAAAGATGATTCATTGTGTGAAATAATCCCCTCCTTCAACAAATAATCTATTTCTTCCTTCAATGCCTTCTCCTTCGCAAACGGAATAGAATAGGCTCTCATACAGATTGGGTTTGAGTCTACCAGTTTCATGTCATACTGTAGCAAATTTGTATGGCCTGGTTTATCTGTTAATACATCTGTATGTTCCTCCAGAACCTGTTGAACTCTCTCCCTCTGGTTTTTAGTCAGGTGATTACTGACTTTTACCTGTGCTGCTGTTTCACAAGGATGTAATGGGTATTCATGTGAGGTGAGTGGTTCCTTTTGCATTTGAGTTGCGATAGCTAAGGTCAGTAAGGGAGTGCTTTCCTGGAGTGGTCTGTCCAGATACTTCTTTAACAGGTTTACATGATAAACTTTCTCCTTCCCCTTTTTGTCAATTTTATAGTTTGTTCTAGACACCTTCTCTAGAACCGTATATGGCCCTTGCCATCCAATTTGTAATTTATTCTGGCTACCGGGTAGTAGAAGCAGCACCTTCTCTCCCACTGCCAGTTCTCTGTCCTTTGTCTTCCTATTAAAATATGCTGCATGTTTCTTCCTGGCTTGTTTCAAATTATCATTTGCCAGTTTCCATCCAGCTTTCAAACGAGTGGTCAGTTCGTTCACGTATTGATAAGATGAGGTAACAGTCTGTTCCGCCTTCTCATCTGTCCAGATCCTTAATAGGGCTACATCTGGACCTTTAATTTATCATACGTATTTTTTATGGAACCCTTCCATTAGAAGCCCTATAGTGAGGACTTTTCTTCCTAGAATCATTACTCACAAATCGACCACTACCAATTTTTTTCTTGGGTTTGTCTCCCCACTTGAGATTGCTTATGAGAGATCTTCGCTCTCTTTTCTGTTCTTCCAGTTTATATAAGTCTGACCGAGGGATTGTCATCTTATTCTGGGTAAAATTTCTTCTTTGTACTCGTCGCATAGTGGCCATGTTAATCCATTCAAGTGAAGACTGGGTGTGAAAAGGGGGCTCCCATTGCACTTTGTCTCTTTGAGTATCATTAGTTTTCCTTCCAGGCCTAATTTTGCCCAGTGGCGTTTCTAGGTCCTGCACATATTTTCCCTTTGTGGGTGTTCCCTCATGAAATATGCCACATGCTTCTACAAAGTTTTCAATATCGACATTTACGTCGGGCCAATAGTATTTGCGAGCAACTTTTTGGCAGATGGTACCGACTTTTTCATGGTCCCCATCTTTTCCAACATGTAAGCTCCTTATTAAATTTGCCCTATATATCTTGGGAAGAACCAACTGTCCGTGACCAGTGGATCTAGTTCCTGTCTTCCTATATAAGAGTTTGTTCTTCATAAAATATTCCCCCTTGCTCGGAGGTGTGTGGCATTTGGGCAATTTTTTAAAACATGGCTTGAGTGTCCTATCCTCAGCCTGCGCCTTCCTCATCTCCTCTGGATGAGCATTTATAGGTTCACCTTCTTCCTCCTTCTTCTTTGACCTGGTCTGCACTGTCGCCATGATCACAGGTCTCTCGGGATTCCCCAAGAAGACGTATCTACACCCCAATATCAGAGGGTAGATTGGTTCATCTATCACTGCTGCTCTGATTTCTCCTTCCACATAGCGAGTTTTCACCGTTATCCTTGCGATGGGAAGTGTCATGAGTGGTATGTCCTTAGTTGCCCCTTGTATTTCCACTGTTTCTGTGGTATACTGACTTGGGTCCACTAGGCTAGACTTCACAACTGAATCATAATCCAAACCTGTATCATAAAGGCACCTTATGGTGACCCCATTACAAATAACATCCTCACAACCTGGGGGGTGATAAGGTTCCTGTTGTCCATTAGGATTAACCTTTAATCTTTGCGTCCCCGACTTCATTGCAGCAATGTTTGAAGGTTTCCTTCTACAAAATTCGGTGTTATGGTTATCTTTCTTGCACCATTTACACCATATTTTTCCTTGGTTAAACGGTTTTCTTTCATTGGATTTTTGGTCATTGAACTGTGAGTTTCTGTCTCGGTAGTCATTTCTTGGCCGTTCAAAGTTTGTCCTACCTTTATTTCCCTGCTCTCTATTATCAAATTTATTAAATTGCTGTGGAGCTTTAAAATTGTCTATGTGCTTCTTTTTAGCACCACTTACCTCTGCCTAGGCTGCCTGATACCTTTCAGCGACATTTAAAACCTCTCCCAATTTCTCTGCACCTTGTTCCATGAGAATGTTCTCATGTCTGGAGCCATGGACTCTCTCAATTGCTCAATCATGATCATTTCTTTAAGATCTTGGGTCTTCCCCAGAGCAGTCCATTTCTCCAAATAGGTTTCCAGTCTGGCAGAGAATTGGTGGTATGTCTCCCTAGACAACAGTTTGGCATTTCTAAATTTCTTACGATAAAATTCTCCATTTTTTTCGTACCTCAATAACAAAGCCTGCTTTAACATGTCATAATTCTCCTGGTCTTCTCTGTTCATTTTTGCGAAGACTTCGTAAGAAGTACCTCTCAGTCCCTGTGATAGCTTTAAACTCTACCTCTCTCTCTAACCCATATGTACTAGCTAATAACTCAAAACGTCCTAGGTACCCCTCTATGTCATCGTCTTTTTCAACAAAATGGTCTAAATGAAACCCCATAGCTGAGTTTGAGGCTCCCAGACTGGGCGTAGCATCTGAGGCAAAAGGGCTGGCACCATTTTCAGGAGCCTGGCCTTGTAGCTCCAGCTCCCTGAGTCGTAATTCGTGCTCCCTTTGCAACCTTCTATCTTCTGCCTCCCTTTCGGCCTTTTTATCTTCTGCCTCCCTTTCGGCCTTTTTATCTTCTGCCTCCCTTTCGGCAGTCAACCTTTTATCTTCTGCCTCCCTTTGCTGTTGTTTTTCTTCTGCCTCAATCTGCAGCCTCTTAATTTCTCTATCAGCCTCAATTTGTAACCTCTTCTCTTCAGCTACCTTTCTATCTTCCCTTTCAATATATTTATCACATTCAGCCGTTACATATTGAATTAAAATCTGACCATCCATTCCCATCTCCTTTGCCGTCAGCACAGCAGCTGATCTGAATTTGGCCAGCTCCGCCATACTTTTTAAACAAATCTAGCAATGTGCAAGATAAAATTTCCAACCACTAAAGTACTTCTAATTACTCTAGTCTAAAATAATTCTAATTAATTAATTAACTACCACTGGCTGTGAAGATTCACCAACTTTTATTTTCAGGGACACTTTTAATTATAAGGGACAATTTTAATTTTTATAATGTGTTCCCCTAATCTAATTCTCCCCCCAGGAGATCCTAATATACTTAATGGGCTAATTATCCCGGGACAAAGAGACCCCAATATATGTAGTGGGTTTGATGGTTTTGTATGATGGTGATATTACTAAGTGTGATGCATGAGGTCAGCTGTGAAGGCTCCTGAGATAAAATGTAACTGTGAATTGTCAGAAGGCCCTTCGTGCTACCACTACGACCTCACACCTATCTTTTTTTTTTTTTACTAATGAATGTGGCTACGTTTAATGTCTAGAGTAATGATATGTAATGTGTTGTGGTAGTTTACATACACACACACAGATATTTACTAAGTCTAATAATATTAATAAAATGTTATAATACACGGAACTAACTTAGCTGTGTAAAATTTTTGATAATAATTTTCTTTACATTTATTTGTTCTGAACCAAGGTTTTATTTTGGCCAGAACATATGAAAGGTTTAGCAATTATGAAAGAAATGCATGAATATTACATAATAAATGCAAGGTGTGTACATATATATGTTACTAGACTAGTTAATATTATTACTGTTTATAGTTGTAATCTATTTGGGAGAACATTTAATGGATGTGCTGTTGGGGTGGCCTCATCACTCCCTGTCTATGGTGACTACACATTGTCCAGTTATTTGATGGAAATTTATGGGTGTGTTAGCAAATAAGTTGAGTTGGTGAATTCTCAGCAGACCAGACGCTCACGTAGCTTGAAGGTGTAGCTCTGGTGCTGAGATCTGGTGGCACCACCTCTCCGTGCTTGGGGGCAATATCAGAAGTCTGGTGGCCCCACCTCTCCGTGCTTGGGGGCAATATCAGAAGTCTGGTGGCCCCACCTCTCCGTGCTTGGGGGCTATATCAGAAGTCTGGTGGCCCCACCTCTCCGTGCTTGGGGGCTATAATAGGCTGCTCTGACAAAATGTTACTGCACGGGTCCACTCTGGTAATATTTAACAACTCATTTGACACCGCATTGGTGCCAACTGAAACTCACAGCTCTGCAATCAAAGTATTAGTCATGTGTCAGAATTCCATCCTCTAACCATTTCTGGACACAACACTACACAACAACAACACCACATAGACGGGTCAGATCTTTCTGACCAAACAACACATCTTACCAAGTTGGTTTCACATTGGCTAAGTTCTCCCAGACTACGTATTCTGAAATATGTTCATTAGTTTCCTGCCATAGAATAGGATAGGTGATATGTTCCACTGATCTCAACACTTGATCTGTCCTTCATAATCCTTGCTAGAGTTTATGTATTTTATTTGTCTCTAGACCCTGAACTGGGGCGGGGGGTCTAGAGCGAACCCTTACTTGTTGTAAGGAACAGATTATGCTATTGCAGTATCAAATCACTCGAAACCTTAAACAAATATTAACATGTACAAAGAAATAATTTCAGTCTTACCAGAATTATGAATATAGAACACAGTTAAATGCTAGCAAAACTCAGCTGAGCTGCTGGCCTTATGATGGCGTCCCTCTAAATATTTAATAGCTTCTGGGAATTACACCACTTAATAATTCACTGTGTCTACTAGGACAACTTATAATGAATGGCACAAAATGCGCGTCTGAGCGCCGATAATATATTCATCTATGGCCAATCACTGCCTTTTCTTTTTCAAATTCAAATATCCTACCAAAAGTCATTTCAGTCATACCTCAGTCAAGTATGCCTTATTGTCTGTTGGTCCGTCCGTCTCTACTTGCGTTTCACAAAAAAAACACACTTGTTTTTTGAACCAACCCTGCCTTCCCCTACACAATTTTGCCTTTAAAGTTATTTTTAGCCACAATTCACCATCCCACCCCGTCTCTTCATTCCAACTAGATTTTAGCACTTGCGTCTTCAAGGCCACAATTTTTTGAAAATTAGTGACATGTTTTATTTCAATGCAGACGCTCGCTGATATGAACAACACAGTCTTTTGTCAATATCTTTCTTATTATCTGTCCGTCTGTATAAATGAAAGCATATTATTTCACTGCTCAAGATGGGCCATCCGGCCAGCTAGGTTTTATATTCCTAACATTATTATTATGAAAAATTACTTTTCAAATATTTTCTAGAATCTTCTGGAATGCGTTCATCACTGCATTCAAATAAACGGACTAAGTTATCGCAAAAGCGTCCAAGAAATGACTGTGACGTATAATATCCAAGGTCCCTTTTGTCGATTTCTTTACTTTATGTCAACTTGGGGAACGTGACTTTTTCCTCCTTTCCCCACCACTTGCGTCTTTTAGCCTTGCTAGTTTCAAGCACGCGTTCAGTCAGATTTTTCCTTTTGATCTCCGTTCTCATTCCGTTCCGTTTTGCCTTCAAGTCTAACAATTTAATTTCCATGGCGGGTGATGACCCGCGGCGTGGGCGATCATGTATTCTAGCAGCTTACGCATTAGTTTTTATCCCTACGTTGTATCATTGGAGATATTTTAACGTTGTATCACGGTTAATTTTGTGACAACCACATACCCCTTGTGTGCCGCATGATCAAGAAAATATAGGCCTAACACCATTTCCCAACATGCCTCAATCGGCGTGTAACGGGATCCTTTACCTTTTTGTTTACCTTTCAGCTGACGAAGTAGCATAGACCTTTGGCGCCTAAGTTGACCTAACCAGTGCCATCAACTCAAGGTCTTTCCGTGTCATCCTCGGTCCTTTTATGTATGTCTCCAAGTTGCCTCTCCGTGTGTTTTTATGCCTTGCTCTACTACTCTAACCCTGGACTGGCTTGTAATAATGTCAACGGGTTTCCATTGGGTGTATCTTATCCATTGCCAGCCTCCTCTTCTAATGTCTCGTTCCAATTACACGTGTGTGTAGTTCGTTTCATCAGTACCACATTTAGTGATCTTGTCATCAGTACCACATTAGTTGACCTTGTCATCAATACTACATTATTGATCTTGTCATCAGTGCCACATTAGTGATCTTGTTATCAATATAACATTAGTTGATCTTGTTATCAGTACCACATTATTGATCTTGTCATCAGTACCACATTAGTTGATTTTGTTATCAGTACCACATTAGTTGATCTTGTCATCAGTACCACATTAGTTGATCAAATTGTGAATGGTGTGGTGGCAGTACAAATGACGGAAAGCACCAAAAATGCGATTTACACTTCCCTGACATGGCACACGATGATGATGGTTAACGATTACATGTTTACAGTGACAGTGTATAAGATGAAAGAAGTCTCATTTCTAAAGTATGAGTGATCTTAAAAAAAAAAAAAACGATAATTTCTTCATTCAACAATTTTTTTTTAGATACAAATTAAAAAAAAAAAAATGAACTAAAAAAATGCTTTCAGAACAGAAAGAAAAATGAATGCATCATTGTCGGAATGACTAACCTAAAAACTAAATTATTTATCACCAATTAGTAGGTTAGAACAACATCATATTTGTCACACATTTTACGGACAGAAAATTTGGAGCAGAAACACGTCTGGTATTTACAGGGGTCACTGAACAATAATATCCGCTACTGCGGTTATGACAAATGTTGGTGCATTACTTAATCCATTAATCTCCTTGACTTGAATCACTAGTGCGAGAATACATATTTTTTTGTCTGACATATTTAGCACATGTACTGTATACGTCTATTTGATTAGGTGAAAAATACAGCCAGAAAAAAAAAGAAACGTTCCCTAGAAATGTCCAGAGTAATGTTATCTAATTAGTGGAGAAAAACAGACATAACAAATAGTTCAATAGGAGAATTGTTGCGTTAAATTGTCTTCCGGAATTTATGAGTACTTTTTAAATAATAAATAAATATGACAATTAAGGACAAAGACGTAAAGCTATACAATTTGTAGTACCAGATTGCCTGGTGTGGAGTGAAAAAGAGCTGCAGAAAATGATTCATGTTGTAATGATGGAAATATATGCTTAGGCTTCCTGTTTAGCATTAGACAACCTTAGTGGTCATACATAATAAATAATACAGAAACAAAAACGATAAAATAACCTTAAAAGTGCAAAGACGTAAACAAAAGTAGCAGACCGGAAAATATGAGTTAAATTGGCAGGTGTTACTTTGAAGTAAGGAACAGTCTCGCCCACTGGGGGGAGACAGCATTGTAAAATGTGTCCAACATTCAGCGTGACAAAACAGTTTGTAAATCTTTGAATATTTAGTATGGCTAAAAATATTGCATTAAAAGAAATCATACAATTAAAAAAAAAAGTTAAGGATCCCGTTACACGCCCATTGAGATATATTGGGAATATGGTGTTAAAAGCCCATATTTTCTTGACCATTGGCACACTAGGGGTGATGTGGTCAGCATCACCCCGGTGGCCTTAACCTTCCTAGAGTTGCTCTAAGTACCCAATTAATGAGTTTGGTTCGACTCCAGAGCCGTTTGCGGTCTACAAAACAAGACTTCAATTGGGGATCGAACCATGGACCACCGAGCTAGGAAGCCAGTGCGCTAACCACTGTGCTACCGCGGCTCCCATACGCAATAATACATATCAGGTATGTCAAACACACAGTCCGTGTTCATCATGAGGTGCTCTGTGAATAACCAAACAGAACCTTTGACATCGTAATATTTTCAGATTCACAAGCTGCTCTTATAGGTCATTCAGAATTGGAGAATAAACTCAACAAACTTTACTTAAAAAATCATAGAAATGTGTCACAAGCTTAAAGATCTACACAGAATTGACTTCATGCAGTGGATACCTGGACATGTAGACATTCTCTTTAATGAAGAGGTAGATAAACTAGCAAAAAGAGGAGTCTCAATGCCACACACTGACCAGCCAGTCAACATCACTACTGCAAAACAAATAATTAAAAAAATTGCAAAGAGAACTGGCTAAACACCTGGGCAATGGCTAAAACAGGAAGACGGCTCTTAAAGTATCTATTAACACCATCTAAGAAATATGCTATAAATCACCTTGGACTGAAACATCAAACAGAACACTTCAGATTACGAACAGGGCACTGCTTAATTAACTTTTAAGGACATAGAATTGACCCAAAACATTCCTGTCACGGATTGCCTCCCCAGTTTTGCAGTAGTGGTCCAACAGTGGCCAAAACTCAAGAGTATTTAATATGGGTCTTCACAGGTGTCTATCTTTGCACAAGATTACTCTTGGCAGAGTTGTAGATAGAAGGATAATGACGCTTCTATCTCAAGAGATATTTCCGAAGTCAAGAACAATGGTGCATTGGCAGGGCAATTGTTAACTTTATATCGGACCGCCGCCTTTTATGAAGAATTAAGCAATTATTAATTTCAGCTAGTCAAGCCCCCCACCCTGATTTACTCAGTGGAATTTTTATAATTAAGGTATAGCTCTGTTTAGAGTGTATTTAGTAAACTGACTGAGACAAACATGCAGTACATCCAAAAATGATTTAATCGAAGTTAAATTTGTATAATTACAAATAACAAATTTAATAATCATTTAGGTTCAACAAGTTTTTTAGAAAATTTGAATAATGATTTAACAGAAAGTTGTCATCACTGTTGTGATGGGATGAACGTTTGTAAAGCAGTTCACGTGGCAGCGTTAATGTTTAACTTATCTGCCCATAGTAGGTTCTGCTCCCGCTGATGGTTTGGTTCTTGGTAGACTGATCACGCTCGTCGCTGGTCAAGGTTGTTAGGGCGCAGCACGTTCCCAAAAATATCAGGGAGTGTCTACGAAGTTGGTCCCTCGTTTTAAAGCTCAGGCCACTGTTCCCTTCCTGTTCCAGAGATAGTACCCTCAACTGGTACCACCTATATAACAACTATGCTAAAAGAATTTAAACGAAACGCTCCCATGAGTATTGCGTTTCCCGACACATATTTATGTGACCCCTTCTCTCTATTCCACTATCCCATCTACCTCAGAATTTACCCTCGATGAAAATTAAACTTACTCCCTCGAGAGAAAACTTTCTTTAAATTTAAATGGAAAGGTTAATAGTACAGATAGAATATGTTTACATTTACATCTCCATTGATTGAAAAGAGTTCACAACATAAATTGAATATGTTTTCATTTATGTCCACACTTCTTGAACAGTTTGAAACTTTCATTAATTTTAAAGTGAATATGTTTACATAGACATTTACACTGGTTTGAAAATGTAAATATTATACGTAGAATGTACATCATTTCTTTCATCTTTCCTTCCCTGCTCTATATGGAACTTGGGACTACTGCTTTAAGAGACTAACAATAAAGCAGTCACCAGCCCTTGCAGTGGGAGTTGATGAAATCATCATTGTATACGCTGAGGTTGCCAGCCTCAAATGACTTGGACATCCACTAGCGATTTTCGCATATTACTATTCACTTGGTAATATATACATATTAGTTTTAATGTTAGTAATGAAAAATATAAAATGTAGAATGCACAACCTACGCCAATTCTGGCTCACAGACATTTTGCTCAGATGAAGAAAGGCACTGGTAGATGCCTCTTACACGTGCAATTGGGGGTCGTTATTTTAATAATAGATTCCCTCGATGACTCTGTGTTTCAGTTTCCTCAGATTCCGGATCCTTATTAAAATGGTTTTTCTGGGCTATTTAAGTCCGTCAAGATTTTTCACAAAGTCAGGCCTGATAAATTGAATTCTGAATTCTAATTCCTGGCAAGGTCTGGTTGTGTCGTCTTGACAAGCGATTTCTCACAGTGAACTAGACTTTCAAAAACCATCAGATTATATTGCAAGTCTGCCCCCGCATGTGTTTATTACGAGGCTAATCAGAAAGCCAATCGTTTTCAAACATGCGTGTCGTGTGGGGAAATTCAAATATTCCGACGTGGAATAATTATGTGCATGATGCTGAGGTCACCTCTCCCTTATATCGTAATAAAACATCCGATTGCCTGGCGTGCAAACTCACCAACACATTTGTATATTCATACGACAATGTGTTTCAGATATAACAACTTATTACTTCCGTATAAAGTAATGTATTCGTGACAGTCGGACAGGAAACGATTATGTCATTTATGTCTGTCCATTAGGTGTCTCACAGACAAGTACCCTTGTTATCTCTCGCTTGAGCACGCAAAACCCATCTCTTTACCACCTTGATAACAGATTAAACAAATACGCTGGGAAGATTTTAGTGTTAATCTGTCGTGGCCAAGGTTTGGTACAAGAGAATTTACCAACATGCGGCCGTTTCAATATTGCATCACCTGTCTACTATCTCTGCAGGGATGGGCAGGTAAACAGAAGACGAATTATTACTAAAATGAGTGTAAGAATGAAAGTACAAAATATTTGCTACATAGCAGAGAAAGAAAGAGGTGCCGACCCTGGAAAAGCACGTAAATAATAAGTACAACAAATAGAACTGATTACTGCCGTAGAGAAAGAGAGATCGAGAACGGGTCACCCCAAATCCATCGTGTGACAATTCCTAACCGTAGACGCTGCTAACACCCATATGAAACAGTGGAACGTCACCTGTTGCTGTGTCCAGCACTGCAAGAGATAAGACAACTCCTCTTTTTAAAAAAAAACCAACAACTGAAAATACCTTATTGTAGTAGACCTGACCAACTTCTCAGAACAGTACAGTTTCATATTATGACATGAAAGTCACTCAAAAGCTAACGCTCAGTGATTGTGGTCTAAAGACAAGAATGACTGCACTGCCCATTGAAGACTGGGTCTCTATTATAAATACAACTGGCTGATGACAAATAGTAATTATCAGGCAAATAACTCAAGAAAGGGGCATAATTCCACATCTAGCCCTGCTTTACTTACTTACTTAGTCGTTCCTCTTCTACCGTGAGGTGTAGAGGTTTGTAAGAGAGAGCGCTTTACAATTCTATCGGCTGTCTTCCTCCTGGCTTGGTTCCATTCTAGTCCTCGATCCTTCAAAGATTGTCTAATGTTGTCATCCCAGCGGACTTTGGGTCGTACTGGAGGTCTGGATCCCCGGCTCTTCGTTTCCCATGCTTGCCGTGGTAACCGATCGTCTCCCATTCTGCAGACATGGCCAAACCATCTCAGTTGGGACTATTCTACTTGGGTCTGCAGGGGTTGGATTTTTAGGCCTTGGCGTATCGTCTGGTTGCGGACCATGTCTCTTCTTGTTATTTCAACCACCTTCTTCAGATACCTCATTTCTGAGGTTTGGATCTGGCTTTTGTCCATGAGCATTTAGGCCTTCTTCCACTACTTTTATCCTTTACGACCAAAGCCCCCACCCTTAATACCAGTAAATTCTAAGAGACAAAAGTTGATAATAAAAGCTACGCGATATTTATTTGTTATAGGTCTTCTTCTTCAAGTACCCTGCCTAATGGCATAGGAGATCGTGTCTCTCCACAACTTGATAAGTAAGAAGTTTAGGTCATCATTGCATGATGTAAAAGTATGTAGAGGAGCAGATGTGGTATCAGACCACAATCTTCTGTTGGCTAAAACAAAATTAAAACTCAAGAAATGTACAACAGTATATAGCTATAGACAACAGTATAATGTAGAATATCTAAGAAATCAGGAAATAGAGAAAAATTTGCAATCACAGTATCCAACAAATACCAAGTACTCCAACAGCTGGAAGATGAAGCAGATACGAAAGACCACTGGCAACAAGTAAAAAATATATGGAACGAGACAAGTGAAGAAGTACTGAGAAAAAGAGAACATCAGCACAAAGCATGGATAACAACAGAAACCATTAGTAAGATAGAAGACAGGAAAAACAAGAAAGCAGATTTAAACAGAAGCAAACCCAGAAGCTCCAAAGCCAACGCTCATGAAGTGTACATAGGAAGCAAACAAAGAAGTAAGAAGAAACATCAAAAGAGACAAGAGGAAGTATATTGAAGAGTTGGCAAGGGAAGCAGAGGTAGCTGCAGCCAAAAGAAATATGAAGGACCTGTACAACACAAAGAAGCTAACAGGGAAATATAAGCAAGCAAATGGCCTCATAAAAGATAAGAATGGAAAATTGCTTAGTACGAGATATACAAGAACAAATGAAGAGATGGACAGAACATTTTGAGGAACTTCTCAATAGACCAGCTCCAACTAATCCCCCAGACATCCAGCCAGCAGAAGAGGAGCTACTAATCAGCTGTGAACGACCAAGTAGAGAAGAAATAAAGAATAGGTCTGATTGAGGTCATAAGGTGGTAGCAGGAAGGTAATCTGATAACTAATCCCAAAATTTGTTATAATCAGGGACCTTCACAGCTAACCTCATTCAGTACACTAGAAATATTGAATGATAACATCTGTAACACCAAATCCACCACAACAACTGGAGTTGATGTAATGGTCAAACGTGTTACTGGGGCAAGTAGTAGGACAGGTATCCGTGTTTGGTGTTGTGCGCTAACAGAGAGTTGATTAGTTGAAAAACTAATCGATCGTTGACGCGTTGTCGATGTGAAAAGAAAAAAAAATTGTGTGCGCCGCAAGTGTTAGAGACATGACCAGGTCCAGCGGCGAGATGTGGGAACGAAGTGTTAGAGACGTCACTATACTATGGCCAACACCTAGAGGTGGAAGTGCAGTGTTAGAAACTATACTAGGTCTAGCATCGAGAGTTGGGGAGTAACGTGTTAGAGACATGTGGATGTGTTGTAGTCTTGTTACAAACAACAAGTAACACAAATACAGAGATATAAAAGCAACATACGTTTTTTTTTTGGTGGTGAGCTTGACGTGGTCTGCTTTCAACGGCTGCTTTTTGTTCAAAAGGATGGTCTTGGTCTCAGACGGTTTTTGATGGTCCACTGGTTATAACGTGAGGTGATAGAAAGGTGCTCGTGAGGTGATATAAATGTACCCGTGAGGTGAAAGAAATGTAATCGTGAGGTGATAGAAATGTGCCCATGAGGTGATAGAAATGTGCCTGTGAGGTGATTGAAATGTACCCGTGAGGTGATAGAAATGTTCCCGTGAGGTGATAGAAATGTGCCTGTGAGGTGATAGAAATGTGCCTGTGAGGTGATAGAAATGTGCCTGTGAGGTGATAGAAATGTGCCTGTGAGGTGATAGAAATGTACACGTGGGGTGATAGAAATGTGCCCGTGAGATGATAGAAATGTGACCACCTGTTTTGGTAGGAAACTTTAGATATGACTCACCAAAGTATTTTCGAACGTGTAACAAAAGCTTGCCTCGGTAAAAACTTACAGTTGCGGTCTTCAGCCCGCTCTCTTACAGTTTAAGCATTTCATCACTTCTTGTCACGTACACCCAGTTGGTGGGAACAATGGAAACCACCTTCAACGATTTATGAGCGCTAGTGTCTGTCGTTATCACACCACCTCTTCAGTAAAGTATGACCAAGAGTGTCTGGGTGTGTGTGTGTGTGTGTGCGCATGTGTGGGTTGTGTTGCGGTGTGTTGTATTGTATTGTGTTATGTGTTGTTTATTTATACAACAGTTATACGTACATATTACAATATATATTTTACAAACAGTTATAACAGCTAGAGGTGGCAGTGAAGTGTTAGAGACATGACCAGGTTCAGCATCGAGAGGTGGGAGTGAAGTGTTAGAAACTATACTAGGTAGGTCAAGCATCGAGAGGTGGGAGTGAAGTGTTAGAGACTTTACTAGGACCAGCAGCGAGAAGTGGGAGTGAAGTGTCAGAGTCTTGACTAGGTCTAGCATCGAGTAATAAAATCTACTCACACCAATGTCCATCTAGTGTTATGTATTTTAAGTCGAGGTTTCCAACATAAAAAAAATATCAAAGGCCAGGTTGGACAAGGCCAAATAGACAGTTTTATTGAACACAACCGTAGAGATATATGTCACAGGCAGACTAGATTATGGCGCCAACTAGATACTCCTTAGTGTTACAGGTTGCAATCGGGACAATGTCAAGGCCAGTTTCAACCATATTAAGAAAACCCAACACGCACGTGCTTTTTACCACTCGTTGTTAAAATCGATCGATGGTCTGTGCTCGCGAGGAAAACATTATCAAATGTAATCGACGAATGAGTCATACTGTTTGTAGTCGGTTAGGGTGGGTTACGTCAGCGCTAAATATAGATTATCGGAAACAAGTTTATCTGCTAGTCGCCAAACATCTCTGCAAAGGCGACCATCTTTCACGCGACTAATATGACCAAGCCAGCGTAGGCTTTCCTGTCTCAGCCGGGTATACAGACTTTGAAGGCCAGCACGTGAAAACACCTCGACATTTGGCACTTTATCTTTCTACGAAAGCTCGAGGAGATGGCGCAGACACGGTAGATGGAAGGTATTGAGCCTTCTTTCTTGCTTAGCATATATTGTTCAGGTCTCACTGCCATATAGAAGTAAGCTGATGATACAGGCGTTATATATTGCAGCTTTGGTCATCGTTGCGAGTTTGGAGTTTCCCCAAAAGCGTGATGTGAGGCAGGCAAAGGTAGCTGCAGCTTTGTTAATGAGACTAGCAATTTCTGTGGCCAGAGAGAGTTTGTCATTGATGATATACACAAGGTATGTGTGATGCACCGCACACAACCCGGCAGGGCAGACCCAGTTTTAACTGGGCACCAGAGGAACTCTGTGACGGTTAAGGAGGCCGCCACGATACTGATTACAACATCGCGGCGGCTGACTTAACACCACGTGCATCACACATACCTTGTGTATATCATCAATGACAAACTCTCTCTGGCCACAGAAATCGCTAGTCTCATTAACAGAGCTGCAGCTACCTTTGCCTGCCTCACATCACGCTTTTGGGGAAACTTCAAACTCGCAACGATGACCAAAGCTGCAATATATAACGCCTGTATCATCAGCTTACTTCTATATGGCAGTGAGTCCTGAACAATATATGCTAAGCAAGAAAGAAGGCTCAATACCTTCCATCTACCGTGTCTGCGCCACCTCCTCGGGCTTTCGTCGAAAGATAAAGTGCAAAATGTCGAGGTGTTTTCACGTGCTGGCCTTCAAAGTCTGTATACCCGGCTGAGACAGGAAAGCCTACGCTGGCTTGGTCTTATTAGTCACATGAAAGATGGTCACCTTTGCAGAGATGTTTGGCGACTAGCAGATAAACTTGTTTCCGATAGTCTATATTTAGCGCTGACGTCACCCACCCTAACCGACTACAAACAGTATGACTCATTCATCGATTACATTTGATGTTTTCCTCGCGAGCGCAGACCATCGATCGATTTTAACAACGAGTGGTAAAAAGCACGTGCGTGTTGGGTTTTCTTAATATGGTTGAAACTGGCCTCGACATTGTCCCGATTGCAACCTGTAACATTAAGGAGTATCTAGTTGGCGCCATAATCTAGTCTGCCTGTGACATATATCTCTACGGTTGTGTTCAGTAAAACTGTCTATTTGGCCTTGTCCAACCTGGCCTTTGATTTTTTTTTTATGTTGGAAACCTCGACTGTGTACGGGTCATTTACATAACACTAGATGGACATTGGGGTGAGTAGATTTTATTACTCGATGCTAGACCTAGTCAAGTCTCTAACACTTCACTCCCACTTCTCGCTGCTGGTCCTAGTAAAGTCTCTAACACTTTACTCCCACCTCTCGATGCTAGACCTACCTAGTATAGTTTCTAACACTTCACTCCCACCTCTCGATGCTGGACCTGGTCATGTCTCTAACACTTCACTCCCACCTCTAGCTGTTATAACTGTTTGTAAAATATATAATGTAATATGTACGTATAACTGTTGTATAAATAAACAACACATAACACAATACAATACAACACACCGCAACACAACCCCCCCCCACACACACACACACAGAGACACTCATGGTCATACTTTACTGAAGAGGTGGTGTGATAACGACAGACACTAGCACTCATACCTCGTTGAAGGTGGTTTCCATTGTTCCCACCAACTGGGTGTACGTGACAAGAAGTGAAGAAATGCTTAAACCGTTGGAGAGCGGGCTGAAGACCGCAACTGTAAGTTTTTACCGAGGCCAGCTTTTGTTACACGTTCGAAAATACTTTGGTGAGTCATATCTAAAGTTTCCTACCAAAACCGGTGGTCACATTTCTATCATCTCACGGGCACATTTCTATCACCCCACGTGTACATTTCTATCATCTCACAGGCACATTTCTATCACCTCACAGGCACATTTCTATCACCTCACAGGCACATTTCTATCACCTCACAGGCACATTTCTATCCCCTCACGGGTACATTTCTATCACCTCACGGGTACATTTCTATCACCTCACGGGTGCATTTCTATCACCTCACCGGCACATTTCTATCCCCTCACGGGCACATTTCTATCACCTCACGGGTACATTTCGATCACCTCACAGGCACATTTCTATCACCTCATGGGTATATTTCTATCACCTCACGGGCACATTTCTATCACTTCACGATCACATTTCTATCACCTCACGGGCACATTTCTATCATCTCACATGCATATTTCTATCACATCACGGGTACATTTATATCACCTCACGAGCACCTTTCTATCACCTCACGTTATAACCAGTGGACCATCAAAAACCGTCTGAGACCAAGACCATCCTTCTGAAAAAAAGCAACCGTTGAAAGCAGACCACGTCAAGCTCACCACCAAAAAAAAAACGTATGTTGCTTTTATATCTCTGTATTTGTGTTACTTATTGTTTGTAACAAGACTACAATACATCCACAGGTCTCTAATACGTTACTCCCCAACTCTCGATGCTAGACCTAGTATAGTTTCTAACACTGCACTTCCACCTCTAGGTGTTGGCCCTAGTGTAGTGAAGTTTCTAACACTTCATTCCCACATCTCGCCGCTGGACGTGGTCATGTCTCTAACACTTGCGGCGCACACAATTTTTTTTTTTCACATCGACAACCCGTCAACGATCGATTAGTTTTTCAACTAATCAACTCTCTGTTAGCGCACAACATCAAACACGGATACCTGTCCTACTACTTGCCCCAGTAACACGTTTGACCATTACATCAACTCTAGTTGTTATCAACCAATATCGCCAGAAAGGAAATATAAGTGAGAGTGTTGTATTGTAAAAATTAGGAAACGGAAATATGAAAACCGATACAAAAATTATGAAGTGGAAATTTTATGATAGTTTCAATTGTTTCTCAACCCACTTCTAACCCAGGTTCTTTTGCTTGTGTGATTGATGTTACGTTGACCCTTGTGTATGTTCTCGACTTAATGATGACCGTAATGTCCCTGTCTTATGGTCGCTGGCTGTGAATATATGTGTCGTACAATGGTGGCTTATCTTGTTCCTGTGTCTACTGAATGAGCTTACATGATCAGACACTTTAATGTCTTGAATAACTTGACGACTCAAATCTGACACCAAACATTCTTTATTTGTTGTCAACAACACATTCACAATGGCTACCTCTGAGCCTGATTATCAATAAATATATATATGAGACTTCATTGTTGACATCTCTACATCACGTCTACACTGGTCAGGAGCTATCGTTATTTATCTCTGGATTAACTCAAGTTCTCTGCTGTCTACTTTGGTTCTCTATTTTCCCATCACTTTTATATACATGTGCTGTTCTCAATCTACGAAAAATTAAGCTTCGAAGTATTGTCTGGTAAAACTCCAGTGCTGGTAACTTATTCTTAGCTATAAACTGTTCCTTGCAAACTGTCTAACGTCCGACACTGGACCACGGTTCTAACACATTTCTTTGCCGGTCTACGCTCGTTTAAATATGCGAGTGTTTACATACCAGGATGAACTGCTGGCGATATATGCTGAACATATCTTGACATGATTAACTATCTGTTGTAGAATTCTTTCATTAGTCTTCTCTTCTTCTCTTCTCTGCACATTGAAGCAGTACCATAACTTGGTATCTGGTCGATGTTGTTAGTCTAACGCTAAACTGTTCTCAGCTGACGACCATTTTAAGAGTGTTCTCTGCTCTTCCCTCAGCTCACTTATTTCTCGTGCTCTGGTGACGTCAGAGCTAAGTCTTACTACTCATAAATTATTCTTACTTAGTCATATCTCAGTTCTTTCCCTTTCCTATCACATTACCTGCCCTATCCTAAAAAAAGATTGGTCCCTGAGGACAAATTTTTCTCTCCCCTTAATTACTACACATACCTCTACCCTAAATCTTAATATGTCTACTTCCTTGACCAGTACTACTATACATAAACACTTAAATCAAATATATCATCATTCTCCTCACATGGAGTAATCCATTATGTATTCCTCATCATCTTCTTACTACCTCATCCTATTGTAATCATATGATGCTGACCACAAAACATAATCTGTAATCACTACTAACTGTGACCTATTTATACCTTGTACACTTCTTTCATTCACAATTTATTATATCTTTCACACTCCATTTTCACTCTGAATCTCTCCATTCCCTACTTTGTTTCTGAGCTCAACATGTTTTTCATTAGCTGTCATATCCAAATCTATTTGTCTACCATTGTAAGTCATTCCATCATGACATACCGAACATCATCCTACCCGTACTCACTTTCTTATTTACTTTTTCTGTAGTTAACACGTTTTCACACAATATACTGTAACTGCCTGTTACACTTTATAATATATACAATCGTTTGTGACTAACTCAAACATCATGGTGTCACTGATTCTTTATTCTTGCTATCCCCCCTGGCTAAACTTCCACCTATCTTTTGGACCTAAAAATACCTTGTGTGGTCCCCTAATACGAACTACTTGCGTTTCCGTATCGTCTATCTATTCCTAACTCTTTAATCTTCTTTCTATTTCTTTATCCTCACGTGCCTGTGCACTCAACTGTCCTGCTTTCCGAATTGTGTATTTCAATCTCTTTCTTTCCTACTCTTTTCTTCCTCAATAACATTCTGCCCTTTTTCGTAAACCTTCTCTTACTATATTAGTTCAGTCCAGAACTCAGATTCACCTCTTGTCGTCTCACTTATAATTCCTCCGTTATATGTTCGTTACATTTTTTTCCTTCTAGAACCTTTATCTATATCTCTGCTATTTACACATGGCTTCTCCCAACATACTTATGGGTACCCTCCATGTATCTCTCTGTTATATCTCTATGGTTTCGCAAAACTTCATTGTCTCTGCCATCTCTTCCTCCCTTATCCACTATATTCGTTCCATCTGGAACAGTATCCCTAAATACTCTTGTCTGTCGTCCCCCTATGACTTCTCCGATCTCCAACCTTTTGCCACCGTCACCCTGGCTTTTTAATCACTCCTATACTCCAAGCTTCTCTATTCTCCCATATTCGCCATTTTCCTCATGGTTTATCTTCACCATTTTCCTTCCCCTCATCCCTTCTGACATTACCCATGTCTTTTCTTTCTCTACTATTATCGCCAATCTCCCATGGCCTCTGCTCTGACCTCTCTACACTCGAGTCTTACTTATTCTCTCTCTACTGCAGTAGTCTATCATTCAGATCTACTCAGCTTCTTAATATGTTCAGTGTAAACTGATTGCATCTAGTTTGCCCACAACTAGACTCCCGCTGCAATTTTCTACTTCTCTCCTTCTCCCATTTATCTCCTCTATCTCTTGTTCCCTCATTGGAACTGTACTCTCCAATTTCTCAATTATACACTCTATTCATCTCCAAATATTTCTCACCATCACTTATTTCTCCCTATCTCCTTTGTTGTATCTCCTTCGATCGTAGTAATCCCTATTCGATCCGTATTCCTCCTTTTACTATCATTATTAACCTCTCGGCTCTTGGATCGGTAACCATGTCGATCCGTATGTGTTCTATTTCTCTGTGTATCTAGTCCCTCTGGACTCTTGGATCGGTATTTCCTTCGACCCGTATCTCTTCTATCATCACTTCTATTTCTCAGCCTATCTCGGCTCTTAGATCGGAAATCCCCTCGATCTGTTTTACTTCTTCTTTCTATACCATTATCTCTCCTATTTTCTTTGCTGGCTCTACGTCTTGGGTCGGTATTCTCTTCTACCCATCTCCCTACCTATCTCCATAGTATCTCTACTCTTCGATCTCACATCCACCTGTTCTACCTGTCTCAACTTTTTGAGGCGCCTTCTATAATCTGATGAATTGTCTGTAGAGGACTCACATCTCTTCGTCTTTTGTGTACTCCCTTCCTCTATCTCTCTTCTATGAGATCTCAAATTTGCTATGTCTGTGACGCTCGTCACTCTCCTCAGACAACATACTGTCAGAGTCACTTGACATCGATACCTCTTCTGGAGTCCTTCTCCGTCTGCTCCTATTTTCTACCTCGTTAATCGTTTTCCGCCCCTTTCCTCTTGTCGGTCTATCACCCTCTTGTATTTACCTGTGTCTGCCTCTCCACTTCGGGCGTACCTGCATTTGTGCTGTATTTCTTATCTTCGCGAGTGGCATATTGTATTCTGACGAATCGTCGGATGACGTATAATATCTCTTCTTCCCCCGTCTAATATATATTGCCCTTTTCTCTTGTTCGTCTATTTGTCTATCTGCCTCCATATCCTCTTCTTCCTGCTGATTTTCTTGTTGCCTCTCCGCTTCCTGCAACTGTCGTAATTGTTTCTCTTGCTCTGCTAATCTATTTTCTCTCTCTTGGAGTCTCTGTACATATTCCATGAGCGGAATGTCCTCTTCACTCTCTGAGTTATCTCTTACATTTCTTAACCTCCTTAATTCTTCTGGTATAGTTCTGTCACCTTTTCCTCTCCCCGACGTTCCCGCCTGATCACGCTGTACATCTTCCTCTTCTTCCTCTATTTCTACCTCTGTCTGCTTTCTCTGTCTATTTTTCCTTGTATCCTGTTTGTCCTCCCCATATTTTTCCGTTATTGTCATGATAAGCTTTGAGTACTTTCCTTACAAGATGTTTTGGAATATATTTCTTCGGCAAACCATCTCCTTTCGGGTTAATGTATTCCGTCACATTGTCCAGAGGGTTTATCCTAAAGTTCTTTGCCTCTTTATCTTCATTCCATATTTTCCTTTTCATCCGCCTAATCTCTGGATCTTTGTCCTGCTCCTTCTTGAAGTCGATAACTCCCAGTTGTGGTTCTTCTTCTGACTGATCCTCATCCGTTTCTAATATTGACTGTGTCTCCATTCTATTTGAATTTATTATGTTGATCTGCTTGAAACGATCATCTATCTCCGGCGTATCATCCCCTTCTATTGTCATCCCATTCTGGTACGGTATTCTTGACAATAGATCCGCGCACGTATTGTGGGTACCTTTGATGTATTCTATTTTCATGTTATAGCTTTGTAAGTTCAAAGCCCACGTTTGCAATTTCCTTGGCTGATCTTTTGCTTTAGTTAACCATGTCACTAGTGGCTGATGGTCTGTTTTAACCGTAAATGGCATTCCCCTTAGGGAAAAGTCTAATTTCTGTACTGAATAGTGGATGACAAACGCCTCTTTCTCTATGGTAGGCCATTTCCGCTGCGTTTTGCTCAGCGCATGAGATAGAAATACTAGAGGTTTTTCGTTACTCACGTTCTTCAAAACCGGTTCCTCATCTTCCTTTGCCGGTTGTACTAAGCATGCCCCTATCGCTGTATCTGACGCATCAGTATACAATATCATTTCCCTATTCGGGTCTGGATGTGCTAGATATGGGATTTCTGTTAATGCGTTCTTGAGGTACTCGAAAGCTCTCTGGCAGTCTTGTGTCCATTTGAACCTGGCTTATTTCCTTGTGAGGCTTATCAAGGGTTCCGCTGCTTGTGAAAAATGTACGATATGGTTCCGAAAATACCCACATGTTCCTTAGAATCCCCGCGTTTGGCGGACATTTGTTGGTGCTGGCATTTGTCTGATGGCTCGTACCTTCTCTTCATCTGGTCTAACCCCTTTCCTATTGATTACAAACCCTAAGTATTTAATCTCTTGCTGTAAGAAGTTGCATTTGCTCAGCTTGAGTTTCACATTGTGATGTCGTAATCTATTAAATACTTTCTCTACATGGTATAGATGATCTTCCATCTGAAGTACTTCGTTCATTAATGCCATATATGTCGTCGGGCTTCCCTTCAATCCAAAAGGCATCACGTTCCAAGAAAACGTTCCGACGTGTGTGCAAAATGTGCTCTTCCTTTTGGCGTCTGGTGACATTGGGATGCACCAGAATCCTGACCTCGCATCTGAAGTTGTAAACCATTGTGACTTCCCCAGTGTTGCCAATATGTCATCTATTCTAGGCATCTGATACGATATCGTTTTTGTAATCTTGTTTAACGCCCGGTAGTCGCAACAAAATCTGTTGGTTCCGTCTTTCTTCTCAACAATGACTATCGGTGATGCCCACTCTGACCTGGACCGTTCGATTGTTCCCGCCTGTAACATGTCTTGCATCGCTCGTTCTACTACCTGTCTGTTCTTTAGTGGCGTACGATATGGTTTCATGCTAATAGGCTTGTCCGTCGTTGTTTCTATTTCCATCTGGACTGCGTTTGTTCTCCCTAGCTCCATGTCACTCAGCGCAAATACATCATGATGTGTCGTGATAAAGTCATGTAATCTTCTTTTGTTTTTGGGGTCTGTTCTTATCTGTGACTTAATCTCCTTCATCCTATCCTTCATTCTGTTCTGTTGTATATTTCGTCCCTGCATTCTATCTCTTTGTTGACTGCTTCCAGTATCATATAACTTCCTATCCGTATGTCTATCTCTGAAGCAAGGTTGTCGACTCCTTCCTTGAACCATTTCTATCCTATGTACTTGATCGTGTGTGTAATACGGTCTGTGACAATTGTTTGTCCATCTGATGTCTCTTTCCCTGTATTCTCTGCGATTGTTGTTTCTATTGCTCCATCTTCTTTCCCTCCACATGCGTTCCTGTTCTCTACACGCTAGACAATTACTGGTATTCATATAATCCCGTCTTAACTGTTGCCTACCCCTCCTAGTGTATGTTTTCCTGTCTCGGATACCACTATGTCTATCTTTCCTTTCGTTGTATTTCTCCTGTCCTTGTCTGCTGCCTTCAGTGTGTGACATGGGTTGTACTCTCCCCACAATGAATCCTCTTGGTATCGTGACATGCTTTGCTGCTGTGTTGAGTAGCATAACTGGAAATTGAGACTTGTTTCCTATCACTACTATGCCCTCCGTCATGTTTATGCACGGTTCATCAGCTATGTCTGCATCCTGGAATTCCACTGTTCTGACCGTCTGTTCAATTTTATAATATGGTGACCTCTTGATTTTTCCTGTGACTATGTTCACCGTATTCGGACGTAAAGTAATCGGTTTCTGTAATCTTATCACTGATGCGATATGCATATCATCCTGCATGTCAATGTATTCGTCTTGAATCCTTAACTTTTGTATGTCAAAATACAATCTTACGCTGTATTTCTTCATAAAATCCCTGCCTTATATGCAATTCCGTGACATACCTTTCACTATAACAAAAGTTTGCATCAATGACTTCGTTCCAATGTTAAACCGTAGCGTTGACATTCCCATCACCTTTAACCTTTCACCTGACACTGACGTGAGTTGCATGCATGTTGTTTCCAATTTCGGTGGCTGACGTAGCTATTTATACAACCCAAATCTTAATAAGCTAACACTAGCGCCTGAATCCAAGAGACTTCTGACCTTTCTGTCACCTATTGTTATCAAACAAGAACTCGGATCTGTAGGGTACGTTTCGTGCACTGTTGATATATCTCCATTCTGTTTCCATATCCTTGGTTTCTTTCCCATAGGTACCTGTTTATTCTCCTGAGACCTATTATTTATCCTACCTATGTCAGTCTCCCTCATGTGAGTAGGTCTGCCTTTTCCCTGACAACTGTATCTCCCGTAACGAGGCGTCTCGAAAGCCCTCGTGCGGTGCGTGCATGAATGTGCTCCTTGTGTGTGGGTGTATTGAGGTTGACACCAAGTGTCGTCCCTGTCCCTACACATAGCCTGTCGCGGACTATGACAACTAGTTAAAGGTGCAGACCCACTGTTTTGACACATGCGTGGCGGTCTCCATGTACACACGTTAGCTCTGTGTCTCCGTTGATGGCAATTGTAACATTCAATGTCCTGTAACAGTCTGCTACCTGTTGGTTGTCTTCTTACAGTATCTATCTCCATAGGTTCTTCTACATCAAACCTTGCCTGTTCTACTCTCAACTCAAACCTTCTCCTTATGTTTTCTTCTGCAATGGCAGAAGTAATAGTGTCTTTTAACGTCTTATGATCTTTCCTTATTAAATGGAGTTTGATGGCATCGCTACATAATCCGTCTACGAAAATACCGACCAATTGGTCATCGATTCCTTGTCTATCTATCGTTTCAGCTGGAAATACATCTTCAATGATGTTAAACATTCTATCAGTGTACATCTGTATTGTTTCCTCTTTGCTTTGTTTTATCTTTCTAAGTTTCTGCCATCCTAGGTGTACATCTTGTAATTCTCCATATCTCTTCACCAATTCCTGTTTGAAGTCTTGCCATGTTTCCTCTGGCACTGTGTCTAACCTTCTTCTAATGAAATCGGCTACTAAATGTGAGCTGGTAAGAAAAGCTAACAATCTCTTTTCATTGTCTGAGGCCTGAACTGATAACGAATATCTCTCTATTTGTAAGAGCCAGGTCTTACATTCAGTACATGTGCCTGAAAATGTGTCAACATTACCTTTTACATTGGTCAGTTTGCTATTTTTATCTAACTTATTCAATGTCTCAGATTCCTGTCGTAATACGCCTACAGTTTCTGTCTGTTGTTCCATTTTTAGCCCTGAAAATCAAAAAAATGTATGTTAGTGGAACTTCTTGGGGCTCTGAAAAAAAAAAATTTCTAGTTAATTATCTTGGTGTTGTAACAAAACAATTGTTATTCATAGCAAATCTCTATACTAAAAATATGAAGGAAATTATAATACACGAATAGGTTCAAAGTTGTATACAAACAATAATTCTACTTAATTATAACTAACTAACTACGCTGTATCCGGACGTTGGTTCCTGATGAATGTGTCTTTACTGGACTGTTGACTTGAGTGTGCACACTGTTTTTGTTTCGTTCTTTCTTCCTTGTTGTCGTCTGTGTTATGAGCGGCTGTTGTTGATACTTGCTACACTGTTCATAGAAGGATCACTGGTGTGATGATGTTTGACCCGTACCCGACTGTGGAATTAAGTTGTAAAAAGAATGTATCTTCGTCACCGTTGACTTGAGTTCCTTCGTTGACCTTGTCACGCTCGGCTGCTCTTCCTAAGTCTCGGCACGTAACTGTCTTGTTTTCTTCACCGTTACCTTGAATTTACGCTTCGTTGATCTCGACGTTGTTTTTTTCAATCGCCTGCGTTTTGATAAGTACACTGTCTTGTTACATATGTAATCTTCCCACAAGGGGTCACTGGCACCAAAACAAGATGGTGTGATAGTTTCAATTGTTTCTCAACCCACTTCTAACCCAGGTTCTTTTGCTTGTGTGATTGATGTTACGTTGACCCTTGTGTATGTTCTCGACTTAATGATGACCGTAATGTCCCTGTCTTATGTTCGCTGGCTGTGAATATATGTGTCGTACAATGGTGGCTTATCTTGTTCCTGTGTCTACTGAATGAGCTTACATGATCAGACACTTTAATGTCTTGAATAACTTGACGACTCAAATCTGACACCAAACATTCTTTATTTGTTGTCAACAACACATTCACAATGGCTACCTCTGAGCCTGATTATCAATAAATATATATATGAGACTTCATTGTTGACATCTCTACATCACGTCTACACTGGTCAGGAGCTATCGTTATTTATCTCTGGATTAACTCAAGTTCTCTGCTGTCTACTTTGGTTCTCTATTTTCCCATCACTTTTATATACATGTGCTGTTCTCAATCTACGAAAAATTAAGCTTCGAAGTATTGTCTGGTTAAACTCCAGTGCTGGTAACTTATTCTTAGCTATAAACTGTTCCTTGCAAACTGTCTAACGTCCGACACTGGACCACGGTTCTAACACATTTCTTTGCCGGTCTACGCTCGTTTAAATATGCGAGTGTTTATATACCAGGATGAACTGCTGGCGATATATGCTGAACATATCTTGACATGATTAACTCTGTTGTAGAATTCTTTCATTAGTCTTCTCTTCTTCTCTTCTCTGCACATTGCAGCAGTACCATAACTTGGTATCTGGTCGATGTTGTTAGTCTAACGCTAACCTGTTCTCAGCTGACGACCATTTTAAGAGTGTTCTCTGCTCTTTCCTCAGCTCACTTATTTCTCGTGCTCTGGTGACGTCAGAGCTAAGTCTTACTACTCATAAATTATTCTTACTTGGTCATATCTCAGTTCTTTCCCTTTCCTATCACAATTTGAAAAACTGATACCAAAAGTATGAAATGGAAAATGTGAAGGTTGTGTTGCAAAAAGTATAAAATGGAAATATGAAAACCGATACCAAAATTAAGAAAATGGAAGTGTGAGTGTTGTGTTGTAAAAATTAGGAAATAGAAATATGAAAACCGATACAAAAATTATGAAGTGGAAATTTGAAAAAACTGATACCAAATGTCATCTCATCTCATCTCATAATCGGAACCTCTTCTACCCCGTGAAAAGAGGTGTAGAGGGGACCCAAGTGCACAAGGCCCATGGGCAGGACGTGTAATCGAAGTGACTTGGCAAACAGGTGATACCAAAAGTATGAAATGGAAAATGTGAAGGTTGTGCTGCAATAATTATGAAATGGAAATGTGAAAACCGATACCAAAATTAAGAAAATGCAAGTGTGAGTGTTGTGTTGTAAAAAGTATGAAATGGAAATATGAAAACCGATACAAAAATTATGAAGTGGAAATTTGAAAACTGATACCAAACGTATGAAATGGAAATGTGAATGTGTCTTTAAAAACCCAGTTCAACGGCCGTGAAATGGCTTTGGGTGGCATTAGGGTAGCTGGTTGGGACAAAGACTCTCGCACCGGCTACCAGTTCCATTCTTGTCTGTTCCACGATCACCCTAACTGTCGACTAACCACTGGTCGTGATATTAACCCAGTCGATAAAAAACCCTTGACTGAATTGTACGAATAGACGTGGGAAATTGGTGCATATTTGAAGACCAACCTCTACAATAATTGGTCAATCTACACAAGTCTGCAGTGTGACCTCTTTAAAAGTGACAGTGAAAAATCATCATCTAAGCACTCCTGTAAAGTTTTTTATTTTGACGTGTGAAGTTATGCGCGCATGCGCACCCGTCTTCGGCGATCTGATAAATATACATCTAGCGTTTATACAGCGTCGAGCTGGCCCCTAAATATTATAGAAATAATGGCTTAACAGCACTATTTAAAACACTACAGATAACCAATAGTGCTTTTACACTGTGAAAAGGACTATCAAACCAAGAAAGCTAACACCAATTAGTTGTAATTCACACCAAAACCTGCACATAAACCACCAGACAAACCAAAATCAATACCACAAATACACACGCGCACGCGGGTACACACACACACACACGCACACACACACACACACACGCACACACAAAACATACCCAAGAGTCGTCACCCCGCCAGCAAAAAAATAGTCAATACCCTCTCCCTTAAAAAAATATCCTTAGTAACCTACTAACCCGCCATTATCGTTTTTTATGTTTCCGCCATTTCATACTAGACCTAGTATAGGCAAGTCTCTAACACTTCACTCCCACCTCTAGGCGCTGGTCCTAGTATAGTGACACGTCTCTTTCACTCCCACCTCTAGAACTCTAACACTTCATTCGCACCTCTAGATGTTAAACCTAATATAGGCAGGTCTCTAACACTTCACTACCACTTCTTGATGCTAGACCTGGTATAGTCTTTAACACTTCACTCAGACCTCTCGACATTGGTCCTAGTCAAGTCTCTAACACTTCACTCCCACCTCTCGATGCTAGTCCTAGTATAGTCTCTAACACTTCACTTCCTCCTCTCAATGTTGGCCCACTCACCTGCTACACCCCAAAATGAACACACCCATGCGTCGTCACCCGCGCCAGCACAAAAAGACTCCACTCGCTTCGAAAACCCCCTTAGTAACCTACTAACCAAGCATTATCGATTTTTTTATTTTTATTTTCCGTCATATATTTTTTTATATATTGTATGTATATATGTATAAACAAACACACCAACACACAACACAACACACAAAAATCCCCCCTAACCTACAACCGCCAGCTACAGCCCAACATACATCGTCACCCTCGCCGGCACAACAAGCCCCACTCGCTTCAAACACCCCTTAGTAACCTATGCCGCCGTTATCGATTTTTTAAATATTTTCCGTCATTAAATATGTTTATATATTATATATATGTGTATATATATATATATATATATATATATATATATATATATATATATATATATATATATATATATATATATATATATATATATAACTAAATATTGTAAACATAAACAACAACACACAACACCAAGCAAACCAAAAGCAATACCACCCACACCACCTCTAACACTTCACTCCCACCTCTAGATGCTGTCCCTGGTCTAGACAAGTCTCTAACACGTCACTCCTGAGTCGTACACACACACACACACAACCATCAACTAAACCCCAACATGCGTCGTCGCCCTTGCCAGCACAAAAAGTCTCCACTCCTTCAAAAACCCTCTTAGTAACCTACTAATTATCGATTTTTTATATTTTCCGTCATGATCGATTTTATATATATATATATATATATATATATATATATATATATATATATATATATATATATATATATATATATATATATATATATATATATATATATATATATATATATATATATATATATATATATATATATATATATATATATATATTGTAGGTCTATATATGTCTAATTGATGTAATATATGTAAATGTATATGTATAACAGTACAATACAACATCACACAAAAATTCCCCTTAACCTACACCCGCTATACATCATCACCCTCGCCAGCACAAAAAGACTCCAGTCGCTTCAAAAACCCCCTTAGTAACCTACTAATTATTGATTTTTTATATTTTCCGTCATTATCGATTTTTTTATATTTTATATATTGTATGTATATATATATATGTCTGATTGTTGTAATATATGTAAATATATATGTATAACAATGCAATACAACATCACACAAAAATCCCCCCTAACCTATACCCCACTATACATCGTCACCCTCGCCAAAAAATCCCACTAACCTACACCCCACTATGCATCGTAACCCTCGCCAGCACAAAAACAACACCCCGCTCCCTTAAACAACCCCCTTAGTAAACTAAGCCGCCGTTATCGATTTTTATATTTTCCTCTTTAACTCAAGTATTCTTTTAAAAGAGCTCATTAACTATATACTTCTATTTATAAACCTTTGTATCTATGTTGTAAAATAAATACACGTCTAACTAAATATTTTGTATAAACAACAACAAATGCTGTAACACATAAATAAACCACACAACCTACCAGGACGCAAGCTGCTCGTCAGAGGAAGTCACCCCGGCTAAAATATATTACTATATAACAAGACCTCTACTCCACTACAGCGCGCCTCCTGAATACGCTTATATAAAAGTCACGCGCCACCTGAAAGCGTCACCGCATTTTCCTTATGTAAAAGTCACGTGCCACCTGCCGCGCCATCTGAATGCGCTTATATAAAAGTCACGCCCCACCTGCGCGCCACTTGAATCATACCCAAGTTGCGCCTACTATACTACTGACGTGTTCCTCAAACTCCTTGGCGGTTGAACAAACTCCGATGCGAATGGAGATGAAGATAGATGACGGAGGAACTTTCAGCAACCTATCGCACAGGCAAATTTCAGCAGGGACATTAGTTGCTTTGAATAATTATACCGGGAGTGTGGGAGAAGACACTGGAAGCAAACTGAGATCCGATGTTGCTTTTACATTATGTAGAAACAAGAAGCTGCTGTGGGACAAATCAGACTTGACCGCGTGTCACATTCCTACCTGGACAAGCAGAACCCCAGCTCATGTTACTCAGCCCATGGCACCAGTCGAGATGGATCTTCTACAACGATAATGCCAATGAGTTGCTGGAAATGACAATATCTATGTGTCAGGTATAACAAGACAGAAACATTCTTTAATACGTACGCATGAAATCCAGCACTTCTTGGAATTGTCATTTTAACAAAATACACAATTGCACATCAGGCATGGAAAAGAACAACCAAGACTTAGGGGGGGGTGGTTTTGGGGGGGGGGGGGGGGGGGGGGGGGGGGGGGAATAGATGTTACTGCCATAGTTTCAGTGGGGGATTGGGGGGGGGGGGGAGAATACCACGTGATGTGCGGACAGACAGAAAGACATCCTGGTTACCGATGCTGGCCCTTACAATATTATGATTATGTGGTAGGAACACCAAGCACGATTGCAGAAAATATAATTGTGGGTTGCATATTCATCGCTTTGCTGAGTTCCACAACTGACAATATTTTTTTAACAGTTAAATTAAAACGAAAGTGGTGGTGCATATTTTTATTTAATAACTTAAAATGTAATTAACGTGTTTATTTTTTGTGTTAGTAATTTGTTCATACTGTGTTTTAGTATAGTGCTCTGATATTCACATTCATACAAAAGACATTTATTAAACTTATTAAACTTATTTATCTATAAATGTAATTGAGCTTGTTTGAATAAAATTACTAAATGTACCATTCTCTTTTTACAAACATCTTCTTCTTCTTTGATTCATAACCGCCAACCGCCAAAGCAGTCAGCTGCCATCACGCCTGGTTTTACAAACATACTCAAGATTGTATTCCAATATGGTCTGTCATGTTGTCTGGTCAGATCCGTGTTTGTGTATGTCGTCAAGAAACACGCATCTTGCTGCAGTTAGCCGATAAGTTTGTGAATATTTCTCAATTTTAATACAAAGTCTAAAGTCTCGTGATTACTTCAAAACCGCTCTTGTCTCTTCCTGTCTTTGCTTTTAAGTCACCCATTAAAACTGTGATATCTGTTCTTCTCTATTCGTGATATTTTACAGTTTGGTGTAAAATTCGTTCGTGGATTTAACTTTATCTTTCTTTGGTGCAAAACAATTGGATAATATTTATCTTCATTATCGTTTTAGCTGTTTTGAATTTTGCTGTTTTTATTCTAGGTCCCACTGCTTCCTGTTCTATGAGATTTTTCCGTGCTTCATTTGGTAGCGTTAGAACCACGCACTCACTATGGTGTGACCTTTCTTCGTCATGTCGTGAGCACAGAACTATTTCTCCTGTGCTCTGTTTCCTTCATTCTACTGTCTTCCACCTTGTTTCGTACAGCTCTATAATATCAGTCTTGTAATCTCTCATTTCTGCCACCAGCTGTGACGTTTTTCTCTGTTCGTTCAAACCACGAACATTCCACGTGCCATATCTAGAGGCGTTAGTTGAAGAAAGAAATGTAAGTCAGCGACTAAGAATCTTTTCGGCTTCTCTGTGTTGCGTCATATTCCTCACCAGAGGACCTTCTTCTGTCTTGGATGACTGTTTGATTTTCTTCACTTGACCTGCCCATGTTCTGTGTGTTCTTTGCTGAAGTGTTTGTTGAGGATTGCTGCAAGGTTTTGCCATCATCTTGGCTTTACTTTGAATGAGATGGTCGCACCATGCAGCACCTCCTCTAATTAGACTTCAAACGTTATGCGTGAAGAGCTCGCAGACGTTTTTACCATAGTAACGGGAGAGTTTTGGTGTAGCCTTCGGGCATATCGCAGCGTTTATATTATACGTGGCATAGTCCACTAGTCTGTGTATAATATGTGGCATAGTCCACGAGTCGGTGTACAGAGGTTTAACTCAATTATATAACCGTCAGTGTTTAGGCAGCAAAGCCAACAGAATAAGAAATGAATAAGGGCTTTTAAGTCCCGAGATTATGTTAAGGCGTTGATATTAAAATGCAGATAAACGCGATAGTATAGAGATAACGCGGTGTATGTATAACGCTAATGAAAGCAATCATGATACTATTGTGGCGTGTATAGCCAAACTCAGAATAAGATAGTCTTCAACTGTTACTGTAAACTTAGAAGAGTAAAATGATTGTTAAGGTTGAGATTACCGAGCTAGGTCAAGTAGATGATGCTTATAGAGACTGTGACATGTTTTGCTTCCTTTAAATGGGAACCACGTATTTAGTATAATTCATGATAGAAAAATGTGTGCTTGGATGATTAAAAGAATTGAGTCGTCTTCGAAGGACTTTGTTCGATGAACCAGTTGTTAACGGAATTATAGTGAAACAGTTTTTTTTCAGTTGTGTTCAACAGTCAAGTTGGTACTGTTTGACCTTGTTGTTCAAAGTCAACACCGTTACACACAAATATGAATACCAAGATGAACTAAAACGTCATAACGGTTGAATATGAAATAAAAAAGTATGAACACTCAGTCATCCTGATACGTGAGAATAATGTTAACGAACCCACTGTTACGGCACAATAATAGACAGTTCAATACAGTTTATTAGACATAATACAGAAGCCAGAAGAAAGATGAAAATCATAATATTATACTTACAAAAGTCTGTAACAGTGTTATTGGCTTAAAGTTGCTACAGGTTGGAGTAGCATGTCCGATGACCAACCATCCGTATTTACTTTTTTTGCGAATTGCAAGTAAGATTTACAGTGCTACTGTTTTCTGAACCCCAGTAACATACGTCGAAGAATACAGACCAAAAATAGCCTTCTAGAGAATAAAAATAAAAATTATTTTACGAAATAAATCAACAGTAGTACGAAAAGGTAAATACAGTTGTTGAGTAAGACATTGAGGTTACGTTTGTTGAGTGTTACATTGAGGTTACGTTTGTTGAGTGTTACATTGCGGTTACGTTTGTTGAGTGTTACATTGAGGTTACGTTTGTTGAGTGTTACATTGAGGTTACGTTTGTTGAGTGTTACATTGAGGTTACGTTTGTTGAGTGTTACATTGAGGTTACGTTTGTTGAGTGTTACATTGAGGTTACGTTTGTTGAGTGTTACATTGAGGTTACGTTTGTTGAGTGTTACATTGAGGTTACGTTTGTTAAGTGTTACATTGAGGTTACGTTTGTTGAGTGTTACATTGAGGTTACGTTTGTTGAGTGTTACATTGAGGTTACGTTTGCTGAGTGTTACATTGAGGTTACGTTTGTTGAGTGTTACATTGAGGTTACGTTTGTTGAGTGTTACATTGAGGTTACGTTTGTTGAGTGTTTTATTGAGGTTACGACACCAAATAATCCACATTCAGAAGGTAAACAAACAATTCTCTTGAGGCAAGAAAAGAGCTAGAAAAAAGACAAACGAAGATGGCATTGAAGATAGCAGTGTGCAAAGTTGGCGTACTGTGCACAACAGAAAGTACCAGTTCAAATTCGGGTTTAAGGAATTATCTGAAACTCTGAATTCAGAGCATCAGTTTTGTGATAGCTAACAATGATTGACATCACTGGATAGACTGGTTGCTGACCCCTGCCTTAGACCAGAGGTTTCCAACCTTTTTTCGGTACCCGTACTCCATGTCTGTTAGTAAACCTTTCCATATCCCCTAATAATTATGAAAGGAAATAAACTCTAGAGTTGACCAATAATATGCTCAAAATAAAATAAGTAAATAAATACATTAATTTTTCATGAAGGAAACTTATTTGGGACATAGCAATATTTTCAGTATGATAAAATTGTTACAAGTTTATCAAAGCAATTACATAAGTGAGTGCCTTGATTCTATTTCTTATTAATCAACTGTTTTATACTTGGTACCGCGTTTTGAAGAGATACCCTCAAATCATGTTCACCCTCCAGTTTGTTTCTTGCTTTGGATTTGATTGAGGACAGGACTAAAAATAATGATTCACGGAGATAGTTGTTTTAAGCAGACAATTGTCTTCAAGCTGTGTGTTTCATCTAGGTGTCAAACAGCTAAGTTGAATAAACCATTGATTGTCCTAAATCCTGCTCAAAGAGTTATTTATTGATCACCAGGATGTCTAGAGCATGCCACAATGATCTGGGAAGCAATTCAAAAGACAAAGTCTGACAGAACAAACCCATGTAATCCGGTAGGATCTAGCAAATGCTTATGGATCCGTTCCACACCAGATGTTGTGGCAGGCCCTAGAAATGTATCATGTTCCACAAGAGATTGCAGTAATGCTGAAGCTGTATTTTGCAACGTTCTCTGTCAGATTTTTAACCATTGAGTACACAACGAAGTGGATTGGCCTTGAAGTTGGAATTGCGATGGGATGTACCATATCTCCAATACTATTCGTGATCGCTATGCAGGAAATCCTAAATGCGGCTGAAGGAATGGCTATAGGTCCAAAGCTCAGTGGAATGTGTCACATATCACCACTCAAAGCATTCATGGATGACAGAACAATTCTGACATCAAATGAACATCAGGCCCGGAGCATGTTAGCACGCCTGGATGAACTAGTCAGCTGGTGCAGAATGAGCTTCAAACCCAAGAAGTCGAGAAGCCTATCAGTCAGGAGAGGGAAGACAGTGGAGGTCATATTCATGGTTTCCAACCAAAGAATCCCTACTGTCATTGAAGAACCTGTTAAAAGTCTTGGCAGGGTGTACGATGCCTCATTAAAAGACTCGAAGGCAGTGCAACAGATAATAGAAATGGCAGACAAAGGGCTACAGATCATACACCAAAGCAGGTTCCTAGGAACATTCAAACTGTGGTGCCTCCAGTTCATGTTGATATTTAAGTTGCTGTGACCACAGCTTATATATGAAATAAGCACAAGTAAAGTGGAAGCTATAGAGCAAAAGGTCAACAAGTTCATGAGGAAAGGGCTAGGGGTACCACCAGGTCTGTCAGATGGAGCACTGTACTGCAAAAAGTCAAAACTTCTGCTTCCTTTCAAGTCCGTTGTTGAAGAGCACAAAGTTGGAAAGGCAAGGCTTGCAATGATGCTACGCGAGTCAGCAGATGATGTGATTAAGTCCATTTAGTCCACACTGAAAACGGGAAGGAAGTGGAGAGTGGAAGAAGCTGTTGATGCTGCCAAAGAGTCGCTCAAACTGAGGGAGGTAATCGGATACACACAAACGAATAGACGGGGATTTGGTCATGGAGAAATCCGCTGGTGGCCCATTCATCAAGCAGGGAGCGCAGAGACATGGTAGTTCAGGAGATACGAGGAGCTAAGAATGATACGAGGTTGCAAAAAGCATTGCAGCAGGCCCAACAAGGCCGATGGACTACATGGGAAGGAGCCCTGCAAAGGTCCTTGACATGGAAGGATATATGGCATATGGCAATTCTTAGGCTCAGCTTCATTATTAGATCAATGTATGACCTCCTGCCATGGGCCACAAACCTTGCGAGATGGGGAAAGTCGGATGATGAGCAGTGCCCCTTGTGCCACGAGAGGCAGACACTTGAACACGTGCTCTCAGCTTGCAAGGTGTCATTAGGGCGAGTGCGATACACATGGCGCCACAACAAAGTGCTAAATGAGCTGGCTGCGACAATAGATCTGGCAAGGATGAAGACGAATAGCAATATCAGGTCGAACACCGCAAACACATACTTTCTGAGAGCAGGAAAGTCCGCACACCAAAAACCGAGTAAATCAGGAAGAAGTGTACCATCTCTCCTTGACTGTGCAAATGACTGGAAGATGGCGGTAAACCAACCTGGACGAGGGGCATATCCAGAGAGTATCAGGAAATCTCGAAGACTGCCGGATATACTGCTGCATTCTTCATCATCGCACCAGGTTATACTGATTGAACTGACCGTGCCATTTGAATCAACATTGGAAGACCAACATTTGTTCAAAGCGGCCAAGTAAAGGGATCTGGCCGCAGATCTGAGACACGATGGGTTCACTGCAAGGGTCATGGCTGTTGAGGTAGGTGCAAGAGGGCTTGTGGCTGCATCAGTGTATGATTTATTGAAACTGTTGGGGCTGAGGGGACAGTCGAGAACAAGGGCACCGAAGAGGTTTAGTGAAACTGCGGAAAAAAAACATCATGCTGGCTGTGGAGCAACCGCAATGGGCTATGGAACTCGGGACAGTAAACTCTATCCCCACCTGCGTTATAGGAAACATCCGGAAAGTGGAATTATTTCTAAGTCCGCAGTACATTAAGTTTTTCGTTGTATTGGTGAAGGGAATGTGGCTTACAGGCAACACGCGGCGTTTATTAAATGTGGTGTCGGGCGCAAGTATATTTCAGTTGCTAGAGTGCAGTGGCTTCAAGCCTCGTTGGCTTTGCTCAGGTAGATCAGTGTCTGTCCCTCGTCGTGGTGTGCTGTGGCACAATAATTTGTTTTCAACATAAGGGTTACTTTCACGATTGCCTCCGGCTGGCAGAATTGTGGATTTTAAAGCTACAACCAAGGTAGAGTGGGTTCATTTTCTACATAAGACAACAGGAGGCTGAGACTCTTGGGAGTCATGACGCTGTTGCGGCCCCCCCCCCCCTCTTTGAGTGTAAAGGAGAATAATGGGGCGAAACACTTGTTCGACGGGGTCACCTTCTGATGATCAATCAGATATCCTCCTGTTGTATCGCTCTGTGTAGAGTTTCCTTTCTTTATTGATCAGATATATACGGCCAACGTTACAAATGTTGGAGTGTTGTCACACGCTGGCATTCAAAGTATGCATACATAGATTACGCTGGCTTAACCATGTCCACAACATGAAAGATGGTTGGATCTACAAAGATATTTTCTACGGAGAATTGGCAGATGGCAGATGGCAAAATAACAGCCGGTCGAACACAGCTGAGGTTCAGAGATGTCTGCAAAAGAGACATGAAGGCATTGGACATAAATCCAGGGAACGTGGAGATGATCCCTACGCCGCCAATCGTATTTGGCAAAAAGAAGCTCTTACAACAAGCAGAAGATGAAGGAATACGCCGAGAAACCCAGGCAAAAATCAGCAGCTAATGGCTATCACGTCATGGCTGCGTCATCCCCATAATCAGTTATGACTGGAGGCGGCTACATTCCATGTCAACGGGTAAACATTAAGAAGTGTATATATATATATATGTGTGTGTGTGTGTATTTTATTATTAGTACTAGTGGGCCACCATCTCCACAGGTTCTAAGTAGAATCTCATCTGATGTTTCTTGCTGTGTGCAATAATGAAGACTCTCAAAGTACACGAACCAAAAAAAACTGCGTCCCTTGATCTTGTTGATTCATTTTTTTTTTTAAGTGAGCAATCCATTAGTATATTGACCAAAAATGAATGTTAAGGGAATCAATACAATTAATGTCAAACTTTCATTACAACAACAAATAATTTGCGTACCCTATTTCTGTAGGGAACAAACCGACAGACGTTCAAAAATATAGATTAGATATTGTTAGTTCTCTTGTAAACCTGTTAGAAGAAGCAGCTGTAAAATATTATCCAGTTGTTATAATTCTATATAGAGATTCTTCATTTTGCTCATTCAGCCCCGTGTATTTCTCTAAACAGACAAAGAAAGAGTGAGTCTACTCCATCCTCAGGCATTTTATACGAGACGACAAATGTGAAGCCATACATGAGGCAAGCAACCACATCATGTAAAACAATCACCATATAACCTACTGCTGCAACACCATGTGAATGCTCGATGCAGGCTTCTTGCAAAGGTACCAGCTACAGTGGTAAGTCCAAGCTCTGTAAGGAGTGCAAAGGAAAATTATGAAAGATGATGATGATATCTTTGCTCATCCCTCACGTTAACTGATGCGGCTTAATGACTTATATCACAAGGGAAAAACAAATAGAAACGAAGATGAAAAGGACATGGATATATCGACATATTGTGTATATCCTGCAGCAGTTACTAGAAGCGCTAATAACAATTGTTATAGTATTAATAGGAATTTGATCGCAGTAAAGGAGACCAGCAGTCGTAAAAGTAACTCACACACACACATACACAAAAATATGATGATTGCTATTTTGAGGATCAAGTGGATGATTATGAAGAAACACGAAAGCGCGAAAAAGCGAAAGGCTGAGACATTTAGCAGTAGTAGATAATCACCAATGAGAGAAGGGCGTAAAGGTTAGAAGAATAAAATTGTTGACAGTGAACGTTAACAACTGCTATGTATCAACTAAAGTGACAATCACGAGACATAATTCGAAGACGCATATACTGTACAGTAAATCACAAAATAACAAAATGTTGTTAGGATAAGGATTTATTGTGATCCAACACGCCTGCCTTCCTTCACTGTAGTAATTAAGTGTTAACAAATCTGTAGCTACAGCTAAGTTGTAATTATTCGAAACTAAAACATGAGACCATCATCAATAAAAATGCATTATGGGTATATCAAGAGAACGAAAGGAACTTTGGAAAAAATATGAGAATAAAGTAAAAAATCTGTTAAGAGTTTCTTTTCAGCGTTCAAACAACTGATCATAGCATGGTGATTGCAACATAAATGTCACAGTTTGTGGTTCAGTAGACCAGCTTTTCGCACACTGAACACGGTAACTGTCTTATCATTGCTGTCACCACACAGGGCCACGGTTTCTCCAGTCGTAGTATCCTGCACCATTGTTTGGGTAATATGGACTGTATCTTCTACCGTAATGGCCACCAGCACCGCCACCATACATTCCTCCGTACTGGCCACCATTTTGGTATACTCCATACTGGCCACCATCTTGATATCCTCCGTATCCGTTTTGACTCATAACTTCAGACACCAGAAGACCTGAAATAGAAGACATTATCCATTGTGAAAATTGTGTTTTTTTTATATTCTTATAAACGAGTAAGAATAAATAATCATGACTTAGTCTTTATTTGAGCTGACAAGGCGGAGCCCAAACGTAAAAAAGAAATGAATTGGTCTATGAACGCACGTTAAGCACCACTGCTACCAACAAGACATCCGTTAAACACCTGCTTCAGGACAATGATGTCATCTCTCTTTTCGCTCCTTATGGGACATGGAACCTGCACTACAGCTGGGCTCTCGCAATAAACCTGTACTCTTGCCGCAATGGTTTCTGTAGAAATCTAGTTTACGTAATGAGTTGTCAACGTCATAATCAGCCTCATATGTGTCGCTTTAACACGGTGCCTGACGGAGCAGTAGTTCTATTCATTCTAAGTCTGGTCAGACATCCCCGAGTAAAACACGGGGATGCACGGAAGTGAGTAAAGGAAACTATGTCTGAAAGGCGATTAAGGCCTGAAGGGGAGCAGTGTAAAATAAATGCAACGAATGTGACCTGTGCATATACATTAACACTAGGAATGCACAGCAGCATCTCAGAAAGATCTCAAGAAACAATGAGATAAAGGTTCTAACGTGTCTGTAGGTGCACAGAGTTGTCTTGTACAATGTTGATACATGGAAAAACCTTCTTATGAACTGTTTAATGTAAGAAGGTTAATATATATATATATATATATATATATATATATATATATATATATATATATATATATATATATATATATATATATATATATATATTATAAGGGTATGGCATATATATATTTTAAGGCCTATACTCCTATGGGGAGCTAAGGGATTATGGCATGTGTTTTTTAATATAATACTATATGGGGAGCTATAAGATATTCATATATATATATATATATATATATATATATATATATATATATATATATATATATATATATATATATATATATATATATATATATATATATATATATATATATATATATACGTCGTACAAAGCGACAAATATGAGGTTGTGCGTGAGGCTGTGAACCCTCATGTGAAATAAATTGCTACATAAACTACTGCTGAAAGAGTATCCGGATGCTATTTGCAGATTTACTGAAAGTCTTCTTCTTTGATCCATAACCGTAAACTGTCAAAGCAGTCAGTGGCAATCACGCCTGGTGGCGTCTTGTAGAGCTCGCAGACGTTTTTACCATAGTAACGGGAGAGTTTTGGTGTAGCCTTCGGGCATATCGCAGCGTTTATATTATACGTGGCATAGTCCACTAGTCTGTGTATAATATGTGGCATAGTCCACGAGTCGGTGTACAGAGGTTTAACTCAATTATATAACCGTCAGTGTTTAGGCAGCAAAGCCAACAGAATAAGAAATGAATAAGGGCTTTTAAGTCCCGAGATTATGTTAAGGCGTTGATATTAAAATGCAGATAAACGCGATAGTATAGAGATAACGCGGTGTATGTATAACGCTAATGAAAGCAATCATGATACTATTGTGGCGTGTATAGCCAAACTCAGAATAAGATAGTCTTCAACTGTTACTGTAAACTTAGAAGAGTAAAATTATTGTTAAGGTTGAGATTACCGAGCTAGGTCAAGTAGATGATGCTTATAGAGACTGTGACATGTTTTGCTCCTTTAAATGGGAACCACGTATTTAGTATAATTCATGATAGAAAAATGTGTGCTTGGATGATTAAAAGAATTGAGTCGTCTTCGAAGGACTTTGTTCGATGAACCAGTTGTTAACGGAATTATAGTGAAACAGTTTTTTTTCAGTTGTGTTCAACAGTCAAGTTGGTACTGTTTGACCTTGTTGTTCAAAGTCAACACCGTTACACACAAATATGAATACCAAGATGAACTAAAACGTCATAACGGTTGAATATGAAATAAAAAAGTATGAACACTCAGTCATCCTGATACGTGAGAATAATGTTAACGAACCCACTGTTACGGCACAATAATAGACAGTTCAATACAGTTTATTAGACATAATACAGAAGCCAGAAGAAAGATGAAAATCATAATATTATACTTACAAAAGTCTGTAACAGTGTTATTGGCTTAAAGTTGCTACAGGTTGGAGTAGCATGTCCGATGACCAACCATCCGTATTTACTTTTTTTGCGAATTGCAAGTAAGATTTACAGTGTTACTGTTTTCTGAACCCCAGTAACATACGTCGAAGAATACAGACCAAAAATAGCCTTCTAGAGAATAAAAATAAAAATTATTTTACGAAATAAATCAACAGTAGTACGAAAAGGTAAATACAGTTGTTGAGTAAGACATTGAGGTTACGTTTGTTGAGTGTTACATTGAGGTTACGTTTGTTGAGTGTTACATTGCGGTTACGTTTGTTGAGTGTTACATTGAGGTTACGTTTGTTGAGTGTTACATTGAGGTTACGTTTGTTGAGTGTTACATTGAGGTTACGTTTGTTGAGTGTTACATTGAGGTTACGTTTGTTGAGTGTTACATTGAGGTTACGTTTGTTGAGTGTTACATTGAGGTTACGTTTGTTGAGTGTTACATTGAGGTTACGTTTGTTAAGTGTTACATTGAGGTTACGTTTGTTGAGTGTTACATTGAGGTTACGTTTGTTGAGTGTTACATTGAGGTTACGTTTGCTGAGTGTTACATTGAGGTTACGTTTGTTGAGTGTTACATTGAGGTTACGTTTGTTGAGTGTTACATTGAGGTTACGTTTGTTGAGTGTTTTATTGAGGTTACGACACCAAATAATCCACATTCAGAAGGTAAACAAACAATTCTCTTGAGGCAAGAAAAGAGCTAGAAAAAAGACAAACGAAGATGGCATTGAAGATAGCAGTGTGCAAAGTTGGCGTACTGTGCACAACAGAAAGTACCAGTTCAAATTCGGGTTTAAGGAATTATCTGAAACTCTGAATTCAGAGCATCAGTTTTGTGATAGCTAACAATGATTGACATCACTGGATAGACTGGTTGCTGACCCCTGCCTTAGACCAGAGGTTTCCAACCTTTTTTCGGTACCCGTACTCCATGTCTGTTAGTAAACCTTTCCATATCCCCTAATAATTATGAAAGGAAATAAACTCTAGAGTTGACCAATAATATGCTCAAAATAAAATAAGTAAATAAATACATTAATTTTTCATGAAGGAAACTTATTTGGGACATAGCAATATTTTCAGTATGATAAAAATTGTTACAAGTTTATCAAAGCAATTACATAAGTGAGTGCCTTGATTCTATTTCTTATTAATCAACTGTTTTATACTTGGTACCGCGTTTTGAAGAGATACCCTCAAATCATGTTCACCCTCCAGTTTGTTTCTTGCTTTGGATTTGATTGAGGACAGGACTAAAAATAATGATTCACGGAGATAGTTGTTTTAAGCAGACAATTGTCTTCAAGCTGTGTGTTTCATCTAGGTGTCAAACAGCTAAGTTGAATAAACCATTGATTGTCCTAAATCCTGCTCAAAGAGTTATTTATTGATCACCAGGATGTCTAGAGCATGCCACAATGATCTGGGAAGCAATTCAAAAGACAAAGTCTGACAGAACAAACCCATGTAATCCGGTAGGATCTAGCAAATGCTTATGGATCCGTTTCCACACCAGATGTTGTGGCAGGCCCTAGAAAATGTATCATGTTCCACAAGAGATTGCAGTAATGCTGAAGCTGTATTTTGCAACGTTTTCTGTCAGATTTTTAACCATTGAGTACACAACGAAGTGGATTGGCCTTGAAGTTGGAATTGCGATGGGATGTACCATATCTCCAATACTATTCGTGATCGCTATGCAGGAAATCCTAAATGCGGCTGAAGGAATGGCTATAGGTCCAAAGCTCAGTGGAATGTGTCACATATCACCACTCAAAGCATTCATGGATGACAGAACAATTCTGACATCAAATGAACATCAGGCCCGGAGCATGTTAGCACGCCTGGATGAACTAGTCAGCTGGTGCAGAATGAGCTTCAAACCCAAGAAGTCGAGAAGCCTATCAGTCAGGAGAGGGAAGACAGTGGAGGTCATATTCATGGTTTCCAACCAAAGAATCCCTACTGTCATTGAAGAACCTGTTAAAAGTCTTGGCAGGGTGTACGATGCCTCATTAAAAGACTCGAAGGCAGTGCAACAGATAATAGAAATGGCAGACAAAGGGCTACAGATCATACACCAAAGCAGGTTCCTAGGAACATTCAAACTGTGGTGCCTCCAGTTCATGTTGATATTTAAGTTGCTGTGACCACAGCTTATATATGAAATAAGCACAAGTAAAGTGGAAGCTATAGAGCAAAAGGTCAACAAGTTCATGAGGAAATGGCTAGGGGTACCACCAGGTCTGTCAGATGGAGCACTGTACTGCAAAAAGTCAAAACTTCTGCTTCCTTTCAAGTCCGTTGTTGAAGAGCACAAAGTTGGAAAGGCAAGGCTTGCAATGATGCTACGCGAGTCAGCAGATGATGTGATTAAGTCCATTTAGTCCACACTGAAAACGGGAAGGAAGTGGAGAGTGGAAGAAGCTGTTGATGCTGCCAAAGAGTCGCTCAAACTGAGGGAGGTAATCGGATACACACAAACGAATAGACGGGGATTTGGTCATGGAGAAATCCGCTGGTGGCCCATTCATCAAGCAGGGAGCGCAGAGACATGGTAGTTCAGGAGATACGAGGAGCTAAGAATGATACGAGGTTGCAAAAAGCATTGCAGCAGGCCCAACAAGGCCGATGGACTACATGGGAAGGAGCCCTGCAAAGGTCCTTGACATGGAAGGATATATGGCATATGGCAATTCTTAGGCTCAGCTTCATTATTAGATCAATGTATGACCTCCTGCCATGGGCCACAAACCTTGCGAGATGGGGAAAGTCGGATGATGAGCAGTGCCCCTTGTGCCACGAGAGGCAGACACTTGAACACGTGCTCTCAGCTTGCAAGGTGTCATTAGGGCGAGTGCGATACACATGGCGCCACAACAAAGTGCTAAATGAGCTGGCTGCGACAATAGATCTGGCAAGGATGAAGACGAATAGCAATATCAGGTCGAACACCGCAAACACATACTTTCTGAGAGCAGGAAAGTCAGCACACCAAAAACTGAGTAAATCAGGAAGAAGTGTACCATCTCTCCTTGACTGTGCAAATGACTGGAAGATGGCGGTAAACCAACCTGGACGAGGGGCATATCCAGAGAGTATCAGGAAATCTCGAAGACTGCCGGATATACTGCTGCATTCTTCATCATCGCACCAGGTTATACTGATTGAACTGACCGTGCCATTTGAATCAACATTGGAAGACCAACATTTGTTCAAAGCGGCCAAGTAAAGGGATCTGGCCGCAGATCTGAGACACGATGGGTTCACTGCAAGGGTCATGGCTGTTGAGGTAGGTGCAAGAGGGCTTGTGGCTGCATCAGTGTATGATTTATTGAAACTGTTGGGGCTGAGGGGACAGTCGAGAACAAGGGCACCGAAGAGGTTTAGTGAAACTGCGGAAAAAAAACATCATGCTGGCTGTGGAGCAACCGCAATGGGCTATGGAACTCGGGACAGTAAACTCTATCCCCACCTGCGTTATAGGAAACATCCGGAAAGTGGAATTATTTCTAAGTCCGCAGTACATTAAGTTTTTCGTTGTATTGGTGAAGGGAATGTGGCTTACAGGCAACACGCGGCGTTTATTAAATGTGGTGTCGGGCGCAAGTATATTTCAGTTGCTAGAGTGCAGTGGCTTCAAGCCTCGTTGGCTTTGCTCAGGTAGATCAGTGTCTGTCCCTCGTCGTGGTGTGCTGTGGCACAATAATTTGTTTTCAACATAAGGGTTACTTTCACGATTGCCTCCGGCTGGCAGAATTGTGGATTTTAAAGCTACAACCAAGGTAGAGTGGGTTCATTTTCTACATAAGACAACAGGAGGCTGAGACTCTTGGGAGTCATGACGCTGTTGCGCCCCCCCCCCCCCCCCCCCCCCCGCCCGCTTTGAGTGTAAAGGAGAATAATGGGGCGAAACACTTGTTCGACGGGGTCACCTTCTGATGATCAATCAGATATCCTCCTGTTGTATCGCTCTGTGTAGAGTTTCCTTTCTTTATTGATCAGATATATACGGCCAACGTTACAAATGTTGGAGTGTTGTCACACGCTGGCATTCAAAGTATGCATACATAGATTACGCTGGCTTAACCATGTCCACAACATGAAAGATGGTTGGATCTACAAAGATATTTTCTACGGAGAATTGGCAGATGGCAGATGGCAAAATAACAGCCGGTCGAACACAGCTGAGGTTCAGAGATGTCTGCAAAAGAGACATGAAGGCATTGGACATAAATCCAGGGAACGTGGAGATGATCCCTACGCCACCAATCGTATTTGGCAAAAAGAAGCTCTTACAACAAGCAGAAGATGAAGGAATACGCCGAGAAACCCAGGCAAAAATCAGCAGCTAATGGCTATCACGTCATGGCTGCGTCATCCCCATAATCAGTTATGACTGGAGGCGGCTACATTCCATGTCAACGGGTAAACATTAAGAAGTGTATATATATATATATGTGTGTGTGTGTATTTTATTATTAGTACTAGTGGGCCACCATCTCCACAGGTTCTAAGTAGAATCTCATCTGATGTTTCTTGCTGTGTGCAATAATGAAGACTCTCAAAGTACACGAACCAAAAAAAACTGCGTCCCTTGATCTTGTTGATTCATTTTTTTTTTTTAAGTGAGCAATCCATTAGTATATTGACCAAAAATGAATGTTAAGGGAATCAATACAATTAATGTCAAACTTTCATTACAACAACAAATAATTTGCGTACCCTATTTCTGTAGGGAACAAACCGACAGACGTTCAAAAATATAGATTAGATATTGTTAGTTCTCTTGTAAACCTGTTAGAAGAAGCAGCTGTAAAATATTATCCAGTTGTTATAATTCTATATAGAGATTCTTCATTTTGCTCATTCAGCCCCGTGTATTTCTCTAAACAGACAAAGAAAGAGTGAGTCTACTCCATCCTCAGGCATGTTATACGAGACGACAAATGTGAAGCCATACATGAGGCAAGCAACCACATCATGTAAAACAATCACCATATAACCTACTGCTGCAACACCATGTGAATGCTCGATGCAGGCTTCTTGCAAAGGTACCAGCTACAGTGGTAAGTCCAAGCTCTGTAAGGAGTGCAAAGGAAAATTATGAAAGATGATGATGATATCTTTGCTCATCCCTCACGTTAACTGATGCGGCTTAATGACTTATATCACAAGGGAAAAACAAATAGAAACGAAGATGAAAAGGACATGGATATATCGACATATTGTGTATATCCTGCAGCAGTTACTAGAAGCGCTAATAACAATTGTTATAGTATTAATAGGAATTTGATCGCAGTAAAGGAGACCAGCAGTCGTAAAAGTAACTCACACACACACATACACAAAAATATGATGATTGCTATTTTGAGGATCAAGTGGATGATTATGAAGAAACACGAAAGCGCGAAAAAGCGAAAGGCTGAGACATTTAGCAGTAGTAGATAATCACCAATGAGAGAAGGGCGTAAAGGTTAGAAGAATAAAATTGTTGACAGTGAACGTTAACAACTGCTATGTATCAACTAAAGTGACAATCACGAGACATAATTCGAAGACGCATATACTGTACAGTAAATCACAAAATAACAAAATGTTGTTAGGATAAGGATTTATTGTGATCCAACACGCCTGCCTTCCTTCACTGTAGTAATTAAGTGTTAACAAATCTGTAGCTACAGCTAAGTTGTAATTATTCGAAACTAAAACATGAGACCATCATCAATAAAAATGCATTATGGGTATATCAAGAGAACGAAAGGAACTTTGGAAAAAATATGAGAATAAAGTAAAAAATCTGTTAAGAGTTTCTTTTCAGCGTTCAAACAACTGATCATAGCATGGTGATTGCAACATAAATGTCACAGTTTGTGGTTCAGTAGACCAGCTTTTCGCACACTGAACACGGTAACTGTCTTATCATTGCTGTCACCACACAGGGCCACGGTTTCTCCAGTCGTAGTATCCTGCACCATTGTTTGGGTAATATGGACTGTATCTTCTACCGTAATGGCCACCAGCACCGCCACCATACATTCCTCCGTACTGGCCACCATTTTGGTATACTCCATACTGGCCACCATCTTGATATCCTCCGTATCCGTTTTGACTCATAACTTCAGACACCAGAAGACCTGAAATAGAAGACATTATCCATTGTGAAAATTGTGTTTTTTTATATTCTTATAAACGAGTAAGAATAAATAATCATGACTTAGTCTTTATTTGAGCTGACAAGGCGGAGCCCAAACGTAAAAAAGAAATGAATTGGTCTATGAACGCACGTTAAGCACCACTGCTACCAACAAGACATCCGTTAAACACCTGCTTCAGGACAATGATGTCATCTCTCTTTTCGCTCCTTATGGGACATGGAACCTGCACTACAGCTGGGCTCTCGCAATAAACCTGTACTCTTGCCGCAATGGTTTCTGTAGAAATCTAGTTTACGTAATGAGTTGTCAACGTCATAATCAGCCTCATATGTGTCGCTTTAACACGGTGCCTGACGGAGCAGTAGTTCTATTCATTCTAAGTCTGGTCAGACATCCCCGAGTAAAACACGGGGATGCACGGAAGTGAGTAAAGGAAACTATGTCTGAAAGGCGATTAAGGCCTGAAGGGGAGCAGTGTAAAATAAATGCAACGAATGTGACCTGTGCATATACATTAACACTAGGAATGCACAGCAGCATCTCAGAAAGATCTCAAGAAACAATGAGATAAAGGTTCTAACGTGTCTGTAGGTGCACAGAGTTGTCTTGTACAATGTTGATACATGGAAAAACCTTCTTATGAACTGTTTAATGTAAGAAGGTTAATATATATATATATATATATATATATATATATATATATATATATATATATATATATATATATATATATATATATATATATATATATATATATATATATATATATATATATACGTCGTACAAAGCGACAAATATGAGGTTGTGCGTGAGGCTGTGAACCCTCATGTGAAATAAATTGCTACATAAACTACTGCTGAAAGAGTATCCGGATGCTATTTGCAGATTTACTGAAAGTCTTCTTCTTTGATCCATAACCGTAAACTGTCAAAGCAGTCAGTGGCAATCACGCCTGGTGGCGTCTTGTAGGGCAGCAACAAATTGATTCCACTTTGCTCGGTCGATGGCCATCCTTCGTCCAGTGCCCCAACTCTGGTTCATTCTTTGCATCTCGGCCACCTCAGTTCTCCGCCAAGTTGTTTTTTTTTTGTCGGCCTCTCTTTCGCTTTCCCTCGGGGATCCATAGCATAGCTGTTCTTGTGATGGTATCAGGGTCCCTTCTGAGGACGTGGCCAACCCAACTCCAGGGTCTGCCAGCTATGATGGTGTGCATGTTCTCCTGATTACTCCGAATTAGTAGTTTTTGGTTGCTAATGGTGTTTGGCCAAAAGATTCGGAGAATTTTCCTTAGGCAGATTGTGTAAAAAGAGGTCAGTTTCGACATTTCCTTCTCTGTTACTCTCCAGCATTCCACACCATAGAGAAGCACTGAAAGTACACAGCTCTCATACAGTCTGAATTTGGTGTTTGTGCTGTACAGGGAAGACTTCCAGATGTTGTTGAGACTAACAAAGGCTGTTCTCGCTTTATTCATTCTCTTGTTAATGTCATTGCTTGTTCCGCTGAAAGTGGGTCAGCTGTAGTGGTAGCTCCGTGTTCCATTGCCATCGAAACAAACAATTATGGTGATGATGATGAATTATAAAAATGTCTCCCTTAGCTGCTAGTTAAGATTTATGTGGCGCGGAATCTGATAATAAAAAAAATACAATTATAAGACAACAATTATAAAAATTATTCCAACAATTCTTTGAGTACACAAGTTTTGGTTGTTGTTATTTAACTAGGGCTGCTGAGCTTCTCGCTCTTTTGTCACCCAATACCAAGTTGAAGACTCCTTGCTATTATCTACACTGTAGATCTAGGCTTTTCTGGTGGCTTTTCAGCCCTTCCAAAAACGTTGTTGAGTTGAAGTCATGAGCTCCAGTTTCTCCAGCTTAAAGAATCATCACATCTGGTCCCAAGCTAGAAGGAAGAATACTGCGCATTACCCGTCATTCAACTGGCTCTCCAAATATGCACAGCTGAAATACTGTGCTCTGGTTCTGATTAGTCCCAAGGAATTGTCACGTCCTACACAGGGCCATTTCTCAGCTTCCCCTACCCATCCGGGGCCCAAAGTGAGATCCTGCATGTAACCAGGATCCTGCATCCAACCAGGTAAAAATCCAGAGTTACCTCTGCGGCTGAAGTGACTCCTCCAAGCTTAGTGTGTATTGCTGGATTCTCATTATGTTTCACCACAGGGGGAAACACTGGAAGTGTGAGGATGATTTCAAAAGTAAATGAGGGTGTAATTAGTCTCACAGACTAATGTTCGCTTCCACATTTGAAAACTGTAGCATTGTGCTTAGTTATTGGTCATATAAGGATAAATCCAGATAAGACTCCATGCGTAACGTTTTAGTAAAGTGTCTCCTGTCTTGCAGAAGTTTTTTTCACGTTTGTCTGCATTAGCTGTGACGATATTCAACTCGTTTTTATTTGATAACAACTTTTGGTGCACTTATTTTAGACATGTCTGTACCTGGCATACTTTGTATCCACAATCTTTTAACAAATCTAATCATAAAGGTTTGTCAGTGTGCTTTATTTCCGCTCTTTCCCTAGTTAATACCAGTCTCTCTCTCTGCAGTGGTTTTAATGACCTCAGTTCTATGACTCAAGTACCCCAACAAATAAAGTGAAACGTCATAGAATAATAGTAAAAATCAACTTTGAATTAAACACTTAAATAAATCAATCTACTCGTTAGCGAATTTCTACACTCCGGTCCACTTTTAATCTTCCACCGAGCAAAGAAGCCAGTCAACACGAAAACATTTGAAAACAATAATTATGGGGTTTTTTATGCAAACTTATGGCATGATTAATATTTTAAAACTGTTAAGTAGTTTTAAAAATTTAATTTTATTATATAATAGCCACCTAATACCGTTTTGTCGTGTTTTTCTTTCTGTTGAAGCTAAAGGCAGATGACGGAAAATTAGGAAAAATACTAAGTGATAACTCAGCATGGAATTGAACAAATGTCGATTAGCTGAAAAGCAAACACGACGCCGACGTTTCATATGGAATATGAGAATTGATACAATTAGAGTTTTTGAAAACAAAGACTTACAAACTATTGATCGCGCTTGGAGTTGATATTGTATGAGATTTCAAAAGCATAGCGTTACACACTGTGGATCGTTTAAGTTATGTTTGAAGTTTTTAAGTAGACATTTTGTCAGAACCAATAGATACTAATGATGTCATACTCCCCTCCCCCTCACTCCCCCCCCACCTCATGGGTATTGAGGTCAGATACCTAGCCTTCTCAGATGAGGGCAAAAAATTGCGCACGTTAAAAATCCAGTGGCAGTTAGAAATCGTAAAGAGTAGGCCACACAGCTGCTGCATTGGCAAAATCTAAAAATTAGGATACCTACCCTGCACAAAAATATTTATAGAATGTGTGATTCCTGTATACACACATTGTGATCCTCGCCAGTGCTACGGAGTTCGTGTACTGTGATGAGATCCTCCTTGTGTGATCCAAGAGAAGAGATCGGAGCACTGATGGATTTATCCGTGTGCAATGAAGATATACATTAAACCAAACCAACCCAAGTTAGTTTATTTGACTTTTGAACAGAAAAACTAATTTAGCACCATACTTCCTACGGTACGATAGCCATATTTGTACATCAGCCAATCAGCGTGCAGTTTAGTATCATTTCACATTTCACGGCACTGCACCAGATAGGGACGCCTCTTGTTAAATGGGATGCAACACCAGTTACAAAGTCATCGTTACATCACGTACATCATACAGCTGCCTTCAACCACGTCAAGAAAAGATGTAAAACTCTAGTATTCACAATATCCCCTAGTCTTGTGGTCTATATTTTAATTTATCAACCGCGGCTGAGTTTTGAAAATGCATGTAATTCTGTATAAGACATTTCATCTCCATGTCTTTTTTTTCATTCATTAAATAGGTTTTTCTTGTTTTAATCATCCTGTACAATTAGGAATTGCTTTGGTGTGTTTTTCCTTGTAAATAAATCGGCCAGTGTTAAGTTGATTGAAAATAAGGTCTGTATCTGACGAAACAAACATACTTACAGAGGCAAACTGCAACAAGGTGGACTATCTTCATTGTGCTCGAAATTGCTAATTTGCTTCCCAAAAAAGAAAAGAAATCTGACTATGAAACAATGTCAATGGATTTCTCAGCGAAGTACAGAAGATTACCAGATCTTCTTATTTATAAAGGAAATCTGGCATGCAAAGTTACTTGGTGCAACTCTGTTGTCAATGTAATAAATTCCACGCGGAAAAATAATGTCAAAAAAAAAAAAAACAATATCCGTTATTTACTTTCATGAAGAAGCCGCGCACAGTTATGTGGATATCACGGTTCATCACGCGTGAACTATAGTGCAAATGGTCAATATGTAGGGTTCTTTCATTCAGTACCATGCCGACTGGCATTGGCGATAATGTGTGTCCGTTTCATACGGTCTTAGATGTCTTAAATCAGATATGTGTTCAATGTCTTGATATGTCATGTGTGAGATAATCGAGGTATGTCTGTCTCTCTATGTACCTGTTATTCTTTGAATTTAAAAATTCATGCAAGATTCTCTACTTTTATGTTTTCCTGGCGTACCCCCACAGCTTTGATTGTTTGCTCCTTTGTGTGCCTGTTTTCTTCATAGCTTTCTCCTGTTTCTCTAAAAACTTGTTCATTTTGCTATATCTTGGCGTCCATTGCTTTCTTCCCAGGAGCCAGATCTCACGTGCTTTAAATGCTCTTACTATCTCTTTGTTAACTGTCCGGGGCCCACGTGCTTTAATAGAACAGACATAGAATCATATTAGTCTCTCTTCCTCACTACCATTGATATGTGAGTGTGTGTTTGTATGTGTGTGTGGGGAGGGTTAAAAAAAAAAAAAAAAGGTAAAGGAACCCGTTACACGCCCATTGAGGCATATTGGGAATATGGTGTTAGGCCCATATTATCTTGACCGTCGGCACACGAGGGGTGATGTGGTCGGCATCACGCCGGCCGCCTTAACCTTCCCAGAGTAGCTCTGGTACCCATTTGGGGCTGGGTCAACCCAGGAGCCGTTTGTGGCCTAAAAATTTTCCGCCTCATCTGGGGATCGAACCATAGACCACTGCGCTAGGAAGCCAGTGCACTAACCACTATGCTACCGCGGCTGTGGGGAGGGTGATATAGGTGATTTACAAGCTGTTAGAATCAAACTGTGTTTTAAAAATTCTTACCCTAAGTTTAGTTAGGTATCTGCTATTATGCTATAATAGATTAAGATAGTCAAACTGTTTCACTTGCTTTAATGCTTTCCTACCTACAAATATTTTACAACCTAGGATTATTTCTTTTCTTATATTCTCATTATTCAAATGCGTTTATCTCTAAACCTTTGGCGATAATGTTAGCTAGAGCTATGTCTAGCATACCTTAATATTTTTGTATTTTTAATATCTAATTTTATTGATGCTATATCCTCAACAATTGTTCCACATTGATCATTCCTCTCAATGATGTTTTCAATGTAACAGGAGAAAAGGTCTAAATAGAACATGGTGTCTTAGTCCACGCGTCATGTTATCTTTAGTTTCATTTTTTATTAATCTGAGCAAGTGTTCCAGTCAAAACAATGACGAGCAAAGAATTAAAGACAACACCTTAAACTCTCATTATCTGCAGCACATTTAGAAGGCTGGGAAGTGAGAATAGGTAAATAGTTGTAATTTGACTAATTATTTATCAGCGCTTTAATCACAGTATATTTTGTAAATGTTATATTTGAAATGTTTGCCTTGATTTTCTGTGTTCTGAATATATAAATTAAGATTGTCTGGACTCATTTTTCGCTTAAGCGCAACATAAATTTTAACACGAGAAAAGACTGCTTATGTAGATATACACCTAAATGATCAAATGATTATCCGCGTGCTTTGTTGATGGTCTTAGCAAAGGCCGAAATCACAGGAAACTGACGACGTTTCATGATAACAGGAAAGCTGCTATCGCTTGGTACCAGACTGAGGCGTGGAGTGATAACTGTCCACCTTATTTACTGTCTGTGGAGACTTTTTTGCATTAAAAAAAATTTGTTTTCTGTCTTTATTGTTAATAGAATGTTAAAGTTTAAAAGAAGGAAAAAGTATAGGGTGGCTCTTTTATTATGAAAACAAATTAGTAAATTTGCCTGTCATTTCTTGACAGGTTACTTGCAAAGAGATCTGTAAAATCAAAATACAATAAATTATTATTGTTTATGTGATATGATTCTAATGGGTGTTTAGTGTAACATTCACTCAAAGCACAATTCATTGAGCGCCGTTTCCGTATTTTCCCGAAAAGCTGTTGCGATTGTTTCTTATCATCAGACGGACGTACCAAGTAAACTCTAATGTCGACGATGTCATTTCTGCATACTGTTCCAGTACATGTTTCTGACACTAGTCATATATTTTTCATTTATGAGAAGTTTAAATCTTGTCAATATTAATAAGCTGCCCATTGTAAACTTCCGGTGTTGTCTTGCGTTTCGCACTAATGACCGGTTATCAAAGCATCTTTTTTTGGGGGGGATGCCTAGCTGGCCGGGAGGATAGTGTGATTCGCTTGTATACCTAGGCGATATTGTCGTACGGATGGTCCGGGGTTCAAATCCTGGGTAAGCCACTCACGTCTGTGGTTTTTCTGTTGTCTTGTGTTCTACTTCTTTATTTCTTACGAGTGCCTGAAAACATACCTTTATGTTTGTCTAATATTTATTTAATAATGAAACGCAATGAAAACACTGTTTTCAAAGTAACCATTAAACCAAACAAGAAAAGGTTTTTATCCTTAATTAATGGGTTATAAAAACAACATGTTTGTCACAAGTTTAATGACCAGACTCACTTCTAAAAAAAAAAAAACAGATGGTATTTACACAAAAAGGCAACATCCGGATTAGTGTTTATCACAAAATCTGGGTCGTCGGTTTATTTAATCAATCTGACGGAGATCACCATTACCAGTATTCACACATTTGTTTTAAATTAATTAGGTCAAGTACTGTTCAAACGTATAAAATTTGGAAGAAATTGCAGACAAATTAGAAGAGAAGCATTGATCAGAAATGTAAAGCAGTAGAATTATATAATTCTTGAAGAAATACAAATACTATAGCGTTAAACATGAGAAGTTTAAGTTAAGTTTTCTGTAAGATTTAATTATTTACCTAAACATATAACAGGCTTACAAACAATGGAGAACCTATACTTTTTGTTCTGGAGGGTTGATGTGGACACTGCGATGTTAATGCTAGATTTATAGTCCAAAATGAATAAGTGTCGCAGAAAGGGATTGATAGTGTAATGACAAGAGTGAATATTTAAGTGTTTGTTCTAAACAACAAGCTACCAAATAAATTAGCTAACTTCGAACAAGTTACCGGGAAATAAAATAAACGTTACAGTAAATAAGGCAACTTTAAAACAGGACAACTGAAAGAGTATTTTCATAATTACCTGATTTTCCGAACTGCACAACAGGAACGCTGATCTTTATCGCCATCGACTCAACACAACAAGGCAATTTACATACTTACTTACTTAGTCGTTCCTCTTCTACCGTGAGGTGTAGAGGTTTGTAAGAGACAGCGCCATACTATTCTATCGGCTGTCTTCCTCCTGGCGTGGTTCCATTCTAGTCCTCGGTCCTTCAAAGATTGTCTAATGTTGTCCTCCCAGCGGACTTTGGGTCGTCCAGGAGGTCTGGATCCCTAACTCTTAGTTTCCCATGCTTGCCGTGGTAGCCGATCTTCTCCCATTCTGCAGACATGCCAAACCCTCTCAGTTTGGACTGTTTTACTAGGGTCTGCAGGGGTTGTGTTTTTTGGCCTTGACGTATCGTCTGGTTGCGGACCATGTCTCTTCTTGTTACTTCACCCACCTTCCTCCGATACTTCATTTCTTAGGTTTAAATCTGGCTTTTGTGGGTTGTAGTCATTGCCCATGACTCGCATCCATACGTCAAGACTGGGACTTACGTGGAGCGGTATACAGCCATACAGCGAAGATGGTATGAGAGGCTAAGAGCTATGAATACAGACCTCTAGGAGGACAAAATTAGGCAATCTCTGAAGGACCGAGGATTAGAATGGAACCAGGCGAGGAGGAAGACAGCCGATAGGATAGTATGGCGCTCTCTCTCCCAAAGCTCTGAACCTCATGTTAGAAGAGGAACGACTAAGTTGTAAGCAAGTAAATCTGCCACACTTGAGAAAATCCAGCTTGAGCCCAAGTCTTCCTGTTCAAATTCCATTCTTTGGAGAGAAGCTTCTTTCATCAGATGAATTAGTTCCAGAATGTGAAGTAGTTTACTGAATAATTATATATGTGGCAAAAACTTGGTGACGGACAGTTTGATTTAAACTGGAGGAACACTTCTTATCAGCTTTTGCTTTGTCCCACTTCACAATCATTCTGTGTAAAAATTATTATTTTTCTCTTCGTTTTTCTCTATTTTTTGCTTCTTTATGATCATGTTTTCATCGCTGCATCTGGTTCCCTTAAAAGACTCTGTGACAAAGGATTTCATGTGCTGTCGCAAATGTGGTTTCTGTAGCAAGTTATTTAGACGATGAAGCTGCCAGTCCAATACGTAACTCACTTTGTCACCTTTTATGATATGTGTACTTAGTTGAACTGTTCACCGTTAGCTTGTGCCAACATTTTATCTGTGGTTTTTGTTAACACGGAAGTGTAAAATAATTCTACATCACGTAGAGAGTGTCGTACATTTTTAGATAGGTTAGAGAGATATTTGGTCCCGTCTGAGTAGAGCAGAATTTGCAAAGAAAAATAAAGGATGGCACAGTTTCCGTAACTGAAAAATATTCACTCTCACTCTGTCATTCGTGCCACATCAATCACGCCTTACCTAAACTTGGTGTAATAATCTCTTGGCCGTAAACATCCATGCGCATGTATCATTGATCCAGTAGTTCTATCCTCCGAATTGAGCCGCAGTCCCTCCACTAATAATTAATTTTTATAACGGGGACGCTTAATTTGGTGGTTGATTCTTGAATATGCAATGTCACAAAAACAGACCCGCGATCTTGTGTTCACAGTAGACAGTAGTCAGTACTTCCAATAGCTAAAGAAAACTCTGGTTGCTAACAAAAACCAGTTAATTAAGATGATGATGATGAATCCTATCGGCTTGCTCTGGGGTGAGTGCCAATTATGAAACAGCGTATTCTCCTGGATAAAATCCACTTGGGAAAACGACTGTCAGAAGTCGGGAAAAATGTTATGTATATTTCCACAGCGGGCTGATAAAATTGAATGAAAACAATCTGGGTATTTTGTAAGTCCAGTTAACTCAAATTTACAGTTAAAATGTTAGTTTGTTGCTGTCGTGGTTGAGTTTGAGTGTAGAGTATTTGTCGAGTTGGACAACAGTAGTGAAATCGACAAGGGATAGTGGACTGACAGAGTTATAGATTACACACACAGAAAGGTGTAAATAGGAGATGGACTTGAGACAACCTGGAAGAAGATTTATCAAAATGATCTCTCTCTCCAAGCCTCAACTCACTTATGTCTGTCTAAGCACCTCCTGCTCTCACTCTTTTCTCTTATCATACATAGAGATTATAGTAAAGAGCTAAAAACAAGTTACTTATGGATGGAAAGGTCGTGAACAGCGTATTAATAAAGGTGTAAACTTTATTAAAGAAGAAAAGCATGGAATTAATGCATATCATCATACACAGCATAAATTACATCAATAATCAAATAATCATCAATAGTCATCAATAATCATATACACCAACAACCACACCCAGATCACCATTCATAAAACCTGTAGAATACAGAGAGATAAATAAATCGAGTGTCAGTCCGTCCGTTTTCGGGGACCATATGAAATAGCTCCAGTAAGTGGTTTTTTCGTACATATCCTCCATGGGTGATGGAATTAACCTGAATAAAATCACTGTATAGGCGCTATCATTGGTGATTCCTCCCTAATTGCGCGAGGTGGTTTGGAAGACTCTTTTTATCTCCTGCTGATCGAATAAACAAACTGAGCGACAGCCTGTCCACGGTCGTGGGACCAAAAGCTAGCTCCAGAAAGTGTATTACTTATAGATCCTTCGTGAGGGACTAGCCTACAAAACTTTCTTTGTTGGTGCTAAACGTTGGTGACCTCTAATGGCGTGAGGGGGGCTGGAACTCTGTCTATCTTTCTTGCTGGCCAAATAACCGAACTGAGCGACAGCCTGTCCGCGGTCGTGGGACCAAATGCTAGCTCCAGAAAGTGTATTACTTGTAGATCCTTCGTGAGGGACTAGCCTACAAAACTTTCTTTGTTGGTGCTAAACGTTGGTGACCTCTAATGGCGTGAGGGGGGCTGGAACTCTGTCCATAGATGGCTGCTCATACGTGCGAAGTTCTACATAGACCCAGAAATACACCAGACGAAGTTACTTGAGGACAAGGCAGTCCCTAGCGCTCTTATCCGGCGCTTTTGACCTTTCGTACTAGGCAGTAAATCCTGGTTGGGCTTGCTTGACCTTGGCTTGGCTGACGACTCGTGATGCTAGATGTACTCAGAATCCCTCTAGAACGAAGAGAATGTGACATTCTTCGCCTGACTGGAGACTTGACTCTAGCAATTCGGTATCCCTGAAACTGAGACCCAAAAAAAAGACCCTTAACTTCAAGCAACGACAAAATCAATCTAATGTTTTATAACCTAGTCATGCTCCGCTCCTTCCATTCTATAAATAATAGCATGTGCCCGCATAGGCTTAATATCTTTTGTACACCCATGTACCTGTCATTAAATGTTCTGACAGCAAAAACCTACTCCTCTTCTCCCAATCTCAACATACAGGAAACCTAACCTGTAGTTACAGTTAAATGAATATGCTTATTCATCTTACAACATTAAATGAATTTACATAAACAGATTACAGCATGTGACATTACACAAATAAATCGCATGTCCCCCTGGGGAATATATTAATATTCCACAAAATGAGTACAAAGAAAATGCAATGTTCTTGCTATAATACAGTTGTGACTGAGTCATAAGGTAAAATGTTTTCCATGGCTGGTGGCTGCTCCTGTGAAAGCCATGGCCAGAGTCTAGCCACACAAGTAAGCATAAAATGATTCTCCCGTGCCACTGGAAATATCTATCAACAAGGAATAGGCGACTATCTCCCATAATTCAGTGTTATTACCTGCATCTCACTATTCAGTTTTTAAGTGAACAATCCACACCTGACATTATCTTACAGAAATGACAGTTAATTTAGCCTATTCTTAACCCATGATAAGCATCTGTGGACTGATTCTACGCCTATTATCTGTTATTGTAAGTCTAAAATTTAACCCATGATAAACCGTAACAGTTTAAGCACCCTTACTAGGCCGTAGACAGCGCTACATTATCACTGAACTAAATTACTAGGAGAAGTCCTCAGAAATGAATTCACTTTCCTAACAGATATATAAAAGCTAACATGAATATATCATATTATAATAAGATATGTCAACTCACCCCGAAAATGACTAGAACATAGGCAAACACATTCTAGTACTGTGTTAAAGTTTGCCTTATCTCATGATGGTCATCTACGGGCCAGGAATATTCATCATCATCATCTCAACCCATAACCCGTCATGGGTCGTAGGGGTGCCATGGTGGAAGCATCAGCAGACAGGGTCCTCCACTGCTCTCTATTCTCAGCAATGCGTACAAGTGTGGAGAAACCGTGTCCTGCCCATTCTTTGATGTTATCAGCCCAGGATTTTCTTTGCCTTCCTCTTCTCCGTTTACCTTCGACTGTTCCCTGGAGGATCGTTTTCGAAAGGGAGTCATGACGAGTTACATGCCCAAACCAGGCAAGCTTTCGACGTTTCACTATTGACAAAAGTGGTTCTTGATGGCCTGCATAGGTGTTTATCTTCTCTCTAACATAGACATTTGTTTTGTGCTCTTTATAGCAAATGCGCAAAATTCTTCTATAACATTTATGCTCGAAAGCCTGAATCCTTCGCTCCGTATCTGCAGTGAGTGTCCAGCCCTCACACCCATACAAGAGAATAGATAATACAAGTGATTTGTATAATTTGATCTTCACAGGAAAACTGATGTTACTTTTCCAGATCACATTCAACCTTGTCATGGCAGCTGAGGCCATCTCAATATTCACGAATGTCTTTGTCTTATTAACCCCCGTCTACTCTTATAGATTACAAGGACGCTCCCCCCGGACACCTGGCCTGCATATTTCTTCAGAGGTATCGGCGTACTCGTAATACCGGGTAAGACAAAGGTTTCAGAAACAACAACTTTGCGAAAATTCCCCCAGAGAGACAATCATAATATTATGTGCTCTTTGCCCATCTAAGGGCAAACAACCCAAAAACTGACCGCGATTATTATCTCACCCTGAAACAGATCAAACTCGTTACCCAGGCCTCAAAGAGCACTAGCCGCTCGTGATCAAACGTTTTAAAGCGACCAGAGAAATTCCCCTGTTCGGACCACAGGGGCGTTTAGGTAACATTACGTTCGCTGACCGCTACAGGCCGGAACGTAACCAAACCTCGGGTGGGGTTTGAGAAGGTGAAAAAGTTTGGCCACGAAGGTAGAAAATGAAAGAAAAAGAAAATACAAAATGTCCAGGAAAACAGAACATTTAAAGGAGTAATCAAATTATGGACAAGATGGTAAAATAAATTATCCGTCACGTGACAAGTGCCCCCCCCCCCCTTTTTTTTTTAAAGTTCGAGGAATACGGACAAAAATGACAGTAATTTATCTTTTCCATCGACGTCCGTTACCTATCATTGAACATCCTATAATCATAATACAAATTCGTTTCCAACTTCTGTCAGTACTTAGCTATTGAGAGGATTGGTTACTATCATCCGAATGAACACCCTCCCTTGGTACAAATGCAAGCTAATAACTGACTATCTGTAGCTTCTTATCTCAGATAAAAGAGCTACTCCTGAAAAAAATTAACCCTTAAAAAAAATATTTCTGACTTTTACAACACTAGTCGTCAGATTTTGTCAACCAAAAACTCATGGGCCCCGCTCCTCTGAATTTAACTGAGAATAAAGCCACCCAAGAAACACTTTTAAAATACTAGTTCATTTAGGCTAGTCCTTAAAGTAAACTGGAAGCAGAACATATTTTATTCACTGCCCTATTTGTGAAGAAGAACATAGATCTACCTGAACACTGTCTGTCAAGTATATTCAGTGGATTTTACTCACCCCCGAAGAAGAACTTACCTCAGTGTTTTGAACTTGTGACAGTACGGAAAAAGAAAGTTATCTCCACCAGCTGTGCCAATTTTAGGAACCACACCATACCTCACGCCTAGCCAAGTGCCTGTGCCATTCATTAGGAACTTTATCGTAACCAACAGTAGCCTTTACGCTTCACCGTCTGGCGATTTTTTGAGACTATTTGTTACCTCGTTAAATCTGGGGCCTGACACGGAAGAAATAAGAAGACCAGTCCATTATTCCACGGTATTAGCTGCTGTGGTAAATGATTCCTAGAGTGCCAGAATTCACCATTTTGGTAAGTCTGCGTGTGTGTCTGTGGGATGGCCAGCCCTAGTGTGTTTTTTTTTAATGAAAGGAGATTTAATCTTTTCTTTACCCTTTTAATTAGTTCGACTTAGTATTAAGGTGCATTATATTCCTTGTACGGGACTTCTCCTAGCGGGATTGTGTAACTGTGTTCATCCCCCCTCCCGTAAAATTTGTTGATTAAAGGGAGACATTGAGACCCTAGCTTTTCCTCTACACCCCCACCCCCCCCCCCCTTTACTGTAACCCCATTGCCCCAGAGTAATAAATTTACCGGACGGTTAAATTGCCTATCTCTGATCCCCCCCCCCCCCCCTTTTCTTGTCTTTTGGACCGGGTCTTGTCTGTTAGTAAATACAACCGGGAAACGGTGGATGGGATATTTCTCCTCAAACCCCTCTCTTCCCTTATCATATTTGTATTCTGTAACCTTTGATTTTTGACTGTAAATGTATAATTATTTGTGACTGATTTATGATAATAAAGGTATTGAACTTTATTTGTATTGGTTGTCGGCTGGCCCAAAACTCCAAACATTTCCCATCTGTGTAGGCTGTATTCATGTACGTTGTGCAACAGAATCACCAAATCGGTGAGCGCGCCTGAGCGACTGGAACTGACAAACAATTGTTTGTTCAGAAGAGAGATAAGAATAGTCTGTGAGAAACAGATATTGTCGTAATAAGAGACTGTCCTTGCTCTTCCCAGCGCTTGTGAATCTACTACCTCATTCTCCTAAATCCTTATTCTCACAGAGCCTTCAATATCACTCTACACTCTAAAGGGACCAATATCCATCAGAACCCTCTCAGATAAAAATTACGACACCAATACAGGAAATTATTGGAGAGAAAGAAGCTGTTGATGGTACCATAACAGTAAGGTATCAACAAACGTGATCCATACAAAAGATAAAAGGAACGAAAAGGAGGAAGAAATTAAGAAAACACAAAACCGCCGCGCGAGCCGGTTGAAACTGACAATTTAGCAGCAGGAGTGAGATGCTTTCTCGTTCGCTCGCTGGTTGTGTATAAATAGAGAGGAACCGTGGCAGACAGGGCCCACACGCAAAATTAAAACCTCGGAAGAGAGACGAATTTGAAGGCAGAGAGAGAGAGAGAGAGAGAGAGAGAGAGAGAGAGAGAGAGAGAGAGAGAGAGAGAGAGAAGGATCAACCCCTGAGCAAGGTTATTCCTATTTGTTATGCCATGCAGTTTGAACTTTTGCCAAGCCTTCAGTCACTTCTACTTCTGATTTATCCTAAAAGGGGTATGTAATATTACGAATATATATGTATGTATGTATGTAAATACTTCTTTTACAGGTTGATAATTAAATTTAACAGCGAGACAACATTTGAATTCAAAATGGAGAATGAGGCAAGGACCAGGATGCATAACAGAGACGTGCAGGAATGGAAAGGCAGGACTAAGGGAAGGCCTATGTTGTATAACATTGTTTTATTGATGACTGCAATTCAAACTGACTGTAGAAGGAAACTGCAGCATCATGACTGTGTACAGAAACTGTATTATGTATTTTTGTATATGTATTCACTTAGACTTGTCATTGCCTATACACTGCCATTGAACCAGAACTTATGCCATACCTATATAAGCATACACTGAACACATCACCCCACAACACGCAGACCTGTGAGAAATCACCACACAAGGACCAGCCACATGCTACATATTTTGCAGGTTTACTGGTCTAGTTTGGAACAGCCTGATCTGAAACTACCATCCGCTCAACATATACTGTGTGTGACGGAGTTCAAGTGTTTTGGCTACATCATTCCTTGGCTAGCCAAACATAAGATCCAAGAAGCTGTATTCCAACTACACTCGTGTGTTACCAGACATTGTCCAGGACTGTAAAGCTAAGTCCTAAGTGTTAATATTCCACAACCTTCTGTGAGATCCCAAAAGAGACCGTGTAGTGATGAAAAGTGCAATCTGTGTTAACCCAGTGCAGGCAAAAGACTTTAGGATTAACGTAGACATGAACTTTATGTAAAAAGTTATAAATATTGTTGATTTTTGTATTTTTCATTTTAATTGAGATCTTCCGATTTTCAAAAGAGAAATAAGAAACTAGATGTACATTAATAAATAATTCAGTAAATTGTAATTTTATGACTTGTCAATTTCTTATTGTTGACAGTTATATTTTGTTGTATTATTGTTGTCACAGTATTGTTAGGTCACGGTAACACTCTAGAGCTCTTGATCTATACTAATTACATCCAGACGTGTGCCCTTTACAGCTATAGCTATACCTGTGCCATCCTTACACCAGTGCTCTTCTCCGAGACTGAAATATACCTGTCTAGACTAAATTTTACTTGTCTAATCTTCTACACTATCAACATCTGCCACTCTTATTAAAACATTACGTCACAATCAAAAGATATGGGCCGTGCGAACGGGCCCCCTTTAGATTTCCGTCCGTTTCCGCAGATCAAAGCTTTTGCACGGACAACACAGGTGACGGGAAGTATTATTATCGCCCTTGTATTTGCTACCGAGGTCTGGTCTTTTCCCCCACGTGCTTTCTATCACTATCCGACGATTGACAGATCAGCTCTCCTGAGAACTCAGGTAAACAAACCAGGTTAGCTCCCCTTGTTGACTGCCGGGTGCGAAAGTTTGTAAACACTCATTAGCGCATGTAAGACAGGAAAAATAGGCCTGGCTTCAAAAGTGAGTCAACAGACAGCGAATTGCGTGGTTTTGCCTTCGCAAAACATAAACACTAACTGAGGAAGCAAAGGTGGTCGGATTTCTGTGGCTATATTTACACTTACATTATACGTCACAGAGAGTCCGCACTTTCAGGAAATCATCTTTGTGACTGAATTTTAAGCCATCCATGTAATCGTAATTATACAAAGACAATTCGAATTTTTTTTATAGATCGGGCCATAAAAAACGTATGGAAATATTTAAATTTTTCACGTCTGTGGATCAAATATACATCACAGTTTATAAAAGTTAGTTGCTACTTTTTCGACAATTTTCGTAATCTCTGAATCTTCATGTAGCATTCTAGACATTCATATTATTGGCACTTTATTTAGAAAAACATAAAGTTCATTTCTTGTTTCTCTCAATTCAAGTATTCCTTGCTTAACTTCAACCGTAGATATCTTATCTCCTCCATTATTTTCACAAACGTAGCATCCGATTGACTTGTGCAAATACATTGGTACGAAAATTGCCGAAGCGGTGGTCTGTTGACCGCTGTAAAATTGAATCCTGACTTTGCTCTTAGGTTCGAAACAAAAATTGCCTATATCAGTGAATTAGGAAAGGAAAAGGTGGGGAACCATCAGTTCAGACAAAGTGAAGGAAACATAGAATCTCAGAACATAACTACTAGAAGCAATGCTGTTTTTAATTGCATAAACCACGATGTATTAGTCTAGGCGAAGTCTCTAATACTTAGCGCCCAACTTCCTTGCGACAATAGCGGCATTGTAAAGAAGGTGTAAATGTTAGTCTGTTATTCTGACAAACTTTCGATATTCCGCACTTTTCATATGAATTATCAAAACATTCATTCATTCAAAAATAATCTTCATTCATTCATTCATTACCTTCCGCTCCCAAGGAGCACAGATCTTCAACAAACACATGCCAAGTCCGCACTTTCAATTATGTTAAATCGTCAGACTTTGTGACTGAATTTTAGCCATCCATGTACGTGCGGACTGCATTCGTAATTATACAAGCTAGACATGAGTTATTGCAAAGATCTTTGCCTGTCAGACAAACGGAATTCAGTTTTATGAAACTTCCCGTACATCCAGAAACACAGATCTATGTGGGCCATAAAACAGAATTATGGCTGAGTTTTAACATAATCCCCTCAAAAATCCACGATTCGCAGTCCCCTTGAAGTCAGCGATGAACATGAAGAACAATACTTGCGATTTATCGCCGTAATGATCACGTTGACGGTGGAGAGTGACCATGCTTGCCAGATGCTTCAATTGTAACCACATGCCTCTCACCGACGAAATCTCATGGTTTGGGGAAAGTGATAGTCGAACCTGAATAAGAAAAAAACGGTTTGCCAGATAATTACGATTTGAAATACAGCATTAAAATTTATTAAATGTTAGAGAAAGAAAAAAAAACTTTTTTTTTTTTGCTCAGTGTTTAACTTATCTTTGGAACCAAAAAATGTAGGACTTGCGGGAAACAACCTCTACAAGACTTCCTATTGTTATTATCTGTGGTGTTGTGTAAACGTCGACCCTGAGTAGCATAAATTATGTAAAAACGATAGAAGTTACTTTTTTAGCAGAGCTGGCACTTTAGAATAGATCAGAGTAATAGCAGTCTAAATCAGAAATTTCTGTGAATGGCCTCTGTAACTCATATCCTTAGTAATTGATACTTGTGTTAGGAGAGTTACACTCACAGCGAGTGTGGATCGAAATGGGAAGGCAAACCCGGTCCTAAAAAATGCCTTGCAGAAGTCGGATGTGTCGACCGAAAGGTGCAGATATCACAGCTTAGGCGTAAACAGACACAACGCAACCACCGTCCTTTTCAGGACGAACGAAGAAGAAGAAGAAGAAATCAAGTATATTTTTAAAAATGAAGTTTTGTCTCGTTTTGGCGAGGCGCGTCCCGTTCAACCTAGTCGGTTATATTAGGGCGCATATCCAAACACAAAAGACCCTTAGGTCTGAGATTTTTGAATCAAGTATATACTACAGGTTTAACGTATGTAAATATCTAAGTATTAGATTAGTCAGTGATAGATTTAATACCACAACGATTCTAATTGTGCATTTCAGAAAAAAATACTCCTGAAAAGCAACCAAGACTCCGGCAGAGTCCGTAATATATTTATGTGTATATAGTTCTTGTACGTATACATATTTCTATTTCATGTAACGAATGTCATTATCTTTCTCTTGATTTGTATCCGTTTCTAGACGGATGTAAATACATCGACCTACTCCCCGACACTAGGAAATCTATAAGCCTAAATACTGATCCCCTTATAGGGTAGAGATCCAACCTTCTCGTGACATTGCACACACGCCAATTAGAGCTGCACCCACATAGTTGGAGAAGTTATCTGGGGTTGCAAGAAAGCCCTCCGAGACACAACCAAATTGCTGCAAGGGTTAAAAGAGTGGATAACTCGAAACCCTAGGGTTCGGAATCTACAAAAATAGGCCTATATAAGTGAATTCACACGTTAAACTCAAATTCTCTCAGACGCGTCGTAATATATTTGATTAAAGTGGTTCTTGAAAACTGACAGAATGGGGACAGCGTCACTATAATGTCAGACAAGACTGGTCTGTGTTGTGACATTACGGCTCGTTTGATTTTTCGTAATTTCCCCTCATCACATTTGTTTTCTATTATTTCGGCAAATATAACGCACATAATTTCGTGCCTATTCTCTACTTAAAATTAATACACTTTTTTCCTACTATTGCTGTTCACTTTTCACGCTTCGATGCATCACAGGGCCAGACAACCGCTCATCCCTGAGAGATTAATTGAATTCCTAAACGTGATAACACCACATTGACTCCAGGTAAATGCGAGCGTACAATGTTTGTTCAAGATTGCATAATCCCTTCCGATCCGCCAGTAGAATGGACTTGCAATGCGGGTTTAATTGCATAAACCACGATGTATCTAGACAGGCAGTCGGATTTGCGACAAGTCCTGTGATACAGGAGGTCGGAAGAGTCTAATAAACTAAGTAATCAGGCTTCCAAATTACTTGGGATAGGTGATTTTAGATAAACGCAATCTTGGAAGACATGTTGAAGAGTGAGCGGGGAGTGTGATATAAATAGACTGTGACAACACTTTATGGAAATCGCAATTCCATATATGGAAAGTGGCTGTTTTAATTATCAAACGTATGAGTCACGCAGAAAATTCCATAAGCACTACACTATCATAACATGAACATTGAATGCCACTGGTATGGCAATTCGAGTTGTCTCAAACTAGGCAATCGCTCTGACTAGGAGTTGCCTAGTAGTAGGCAATAAGAGTGCGTGGGTGAAGTCTGAGATATAATGTATGACTTTTTAGACACACTGCACTGCATTTCCCGAATCGTCAAGTAGACAACTCGGATTGAAGCCAGAAGAGAACAGAAGTTAAGATTCTGACTTTATATAGGACCGGACTAAGAGGAACACTTCTGAACAATACAGCAAGGAAAAATTAGGTTATTCACACAGAAAGTGGACTTATACAGGACACTCACAAAGTAGCAGAGGGATTGTTAATAGAACTAAATACCCCGTGTTCTAGGCATCCATACCAAGTTGCCAAGACTATTTACATGAGCAAGAAGTGTAAGATTTCTCAATTATTGAGGTGAGTTGTAACATATATTTTATGCTTTGAATTAGACTTGTTCGTACTTGCTGGTGGTGGTAAAAGTCCATACGAGGCTGTCAACCTCGGCATGTGAAAAGGATAAATTCATGAACCACAACAGCAAACGCAACTTCATACTAGTTCTCACGAAAGAATCAAAAGCAGAGGTAACCCCCAGACTCCGAATGTAGCAGGGAGAGTGATGATTACATCAACATGTGTATAGTTGCATATTATCATTGTTTGAATATATGCAAACTTACTATGTTGCTGCAGGTACAAGAAACTTGCCGCTGTCCAGTGACATATTTTTCATTAAATTAACTGAAATTATGGTGAGTTTTCACCATATCCCCTGAGTGATATGATATACGATAAGGGAGAGTAAAAAATCTGACAAAACAGACAGCTGACAGACAGCGGGAAATGCGCCTGATTAACATCTGGAAAACAAAGACTTAGCAGCGGAATTTGTTCTTTTGTTCCTTCTAAAGTTTGTGGTACCAGTACGAGGTGACCCGACTATTTGTGGTACGACACGGAGAGACCATTTTCTATACTACCATTTTGTGGTTCAAGAGCTGGATCGACATTTGTAAACGTGCATTCAACTGGTGATGAAAATTCCAGCCTTGACCAGGAGAGGTTACTTCATGAACTTATCTAGAAACGTGCCATCACCACAGAGACGAATCTACAGAAAAGCAGCATCGGCGCATCAGATGTTTGGTAAGTTAGTTTTAACATGCCAAACACGACCGAACATTATTTGCCTATATTCATCAAGCCTAAATAATTTCTGTGAAGACACCTATTTTTTCTAAATCCCCAACGTACATTTATTTACAAGTGTTTAAGTTATTGATCATTAAATGTGTATATGTTGATTTTGACAAATTCATAGTTGAATTAATTATTACAGTGCGAAAGGCACATGTATGACTCAGAATGTCTAGTGTATATATATATATATATATATATATATATATATATATATATATATATATATATATATATATATATATATATATATATATATATATATATATATATATATATACATATATATAATCGAGCTAATAAGAGGAATTTCGCTGCATTAAATCAGTTTGGGGCTTGAACGAGCTAAATCATACAATATACATCTTATCAAAAGGCGTCGGGTAAAATGAAACGTTAATGTGCTCAGAATCATTCAGCATTGTTCTTGACCTCTGAAATATCTTGTGAAACTCCCTCGAGGTAGAAGCATCATTATCCTTCTATCTACAGCTCTGCCAAGAGTAATCCTGTTCGAAGGTAAACACCTTTGCAGACCCACATTAGATTTTCTACGTTTTAGAAACTGTTGGACCATTACTGAGGCAACCCGTGTAGACAGCGTTTTATACTACCCTCACCGCCGCCCCCCCCCCCCGCCCCCAATTACACAAAATATATGTAGTGATTAACACTGTAATGGACTGGGTTAGTCTAAAAGATTAATCAACAACGAACTTTGCAAACAAAGAGGTCTCCGGGGACGACGATAGTTTGAAGACAGCACATTCATATTTTTTTTTAAATTTAATCCCCATTTTTATAATCATTATCTTTAATGTAAATTATTCTGTGATATGATATTTAACTGCTAGTTTAAAATATTATTAGTAATGTAGAGTGAAAATGAAAGCATCATGTGTAATGTATCCTGGCAAAGGTGTGTAGTTGTTTCCGTGCATGTGACAGCAGTTGCAACACAAAATAACATTTATTAACATCGAGATCTTTGCTGTAAACTAAAAATGTGCCTACATCGGGTCATATTTGATGGAATACAAGAAACGTTAAGGAAATAGGTAAAGGTAGTCACAAAGCAGAAACTGTCGTTAGAGACTTCACTGTACTAAATTCAGCTTAGAGAGGTGGCGTGACAAAGTTCCGTTCCTTAATGTCTTTGCCTTCTCTAAATGAAGAGCAGAGATTGGTACTCATTTTACAGTTGGGTAGACAGGAACGTGACGTTACCATGTTTCGAACCCGACAACATTGCCGCGAGAGGCCAGCGCTCAAACCAGTCTGCCAATCTACAAGAGAAAGTACCGTTTATATATATATATATATATAAGACCACCTCACCAGAAAAGCTTTCGTGGTTGATGTAAAGAGACGATATCAGATTCCCATAAGCCAGGAAAGAGCAGACACCGATGATGTCGACCAGAAATTCAACACCCTCTCAACAACATACAAGGAAAGCAACGAGTCATGCTTGGGATTCCACGAAAGAAAAAGACAAGATTGGATAACACCAAAAACGAATGAAAAGAAAGAAAACATAAGCTAAATCTTCCAGGTTTAAGGAAAAATATAGCGAACAGTACAGTCAGCTGCACAAAGAAGTAAAACGTCAAACCCGTGCCAACAAAAGGACATTTCTGGATGACCTTGCAAGACAGGCAGAACAGGCAGCACTAAGAAATGAACAAAGTACAGTTTATAAAATAACTGAAACTATCAGTGGAAAACGAGGTGCAAACAATATAACATTAGTAAGAGACAAGCAAGGAAATCTCATCACCACAGCACAGGGGCAGGAAACAAGACGGGCAGAGCATTTCACAGAAACTCTGAACAAGAAACCACCAGAGACATAGCTGAATGTTCCTGAGGCCGAAAATGATCTAGATGTTAATACAGACATTCCACGAAAGGAAGAAATCATCACGGCATTCAAAGGGTTAAAGAATGGAAAAGCTCCTGGCCACGATAACATAAATGCTAAGTTATTCACGGCAGACCCTTAACTTGCAGCAGAACTATTAGAACCACTATTTGCACAAGTCTGGGACAACACCAGCAAAGGAATAATTGTCAAATTGCCCAAGACGGGCGACCTTGCAGACTGCAACAACTGGAGAGGAATTACTCTCCTCTAAGTTCCCAGTAAAATACTAGGCAGGATAATCATCCACAGAACTTCAAAAGCAGTTGACCATAAACTGAGGAAAGAACAAGCGGGTTTTAGAAAGAACAGAAGATGTGCAGATCATATATTCACCCTCAGGAACATCATAGAGCAATGTTCAGAATGGCAGAGACAGCTATACATTAACTTTGTTGATTTTGAAAAGGCTTTTGACAGAATACACGGGGACAGCCCATGGAATATACTGAGGGCTTATGGAATTCACAGCTGCATTGTTTCCATTATAAAAAGCCACTATTCTAACTTTACATGCAGTGTTGGATTGAGTAATCTAACTTTCGAAGTAAAAACAGGAGTAAGACATGGATGCCCCTAATCAACAACATTATTTTTGACAGCCATAGATTGGGTGATGCGCCAGACAACAAAGGGCAGTCAAAGAGGAATTAAATGAACAACGTTTTCTACACTGGAAGATATGGAATATGCAGATGACATTGCACTGCTTTCACATTCACATCAACATATCTAAGAAAAATCCGAGAGACTGAATAAGTATAGTCAGCAGGTTGGTCAGAACATCAATCTGAAGAAGACAGAGGTCATGACACTCAATGTGGACAATCCTGAGCCAATAACAATAAGGAACCAGAAGTTAGAACAGACAGACACATTTACTTACCTAGGATGCATAGTAACACCAGACGGCGGAACAGGCAAGGCCATTAACAACAGAACGAATAAGACGAGAACAGCCTTTGCTACTCTCGACAACATTTGGAAGTCTTCCCAGTACAGCACAAACAATAAATTAAGACTGTATGAGAGCAGTGTACTTTCTGGTGCGGAATGCTGGAGAGTAAAAGAGAAGGAAATGTCGAAATGATATTTCTTCCATTCAATCTGCCTAAGGAAAATTCTTTGAATCTTTTGGCCGAATACCTATCAGCAAGCATCATCATCATCATCAGTTGCCATCTCCACAACGAAGGTTGGCTGTAATGGATCTCCAACGTCTTCTGTCTCTTGTCTTGGTGGTGCACTCTGATAGACTCTTTCCTGTCCATCTCTTGATGTTATCTTCCCACTTATAGCGCTGTCTTCCCCTTGCACGTTTGCCTTCAACTCTCCCGTCTGTTATGGTCTTTTGCAAGGTGTTATGCCCTTTTATGTGGCCAAAGTATTTTAGCTGCTGAACTTTGATCTCCCTCATTAGTTCTCTTTTGATACCTAGATTTTCTAGGACCTCCTTATTTGTTTTCAGCAACCAAGAACTGCTTATTCGGAGTAACCAGGAGGACGTGCACACGATTATAGCTGGCAGACGCTGGAGTTGGTTTCGCCACGTCCTCAGAAGGTACCATGATACCATTTCAAGAGCAGCTATGCTATGGATGCCCGAAGGAAAGCGAAAGAGAGGCCGACCAAAAACAACCTAGCGGAGAACTGTTGAAGCTGAGATGTAAAGAATGAACCAGAGTTAGGGCATTGTACGAAGGATGGCCGCAGACCGAACAAAGTGGAATCAATTTGTTGAGGGCCACTGAATGCTTTGACGGTTGGCGGTTATGGATCAAAGAAGAAAGAAGATATATATATATATATATATATATATATATATATATATATATATATATATATATATATATATATATTATATATATATATATATATATATATATATATATATATATATATTCACTATCGTTAGATTACGTGAATAGAAGCTCATAGTTCTAGTTGTGGATTTTACACATCTTCATATTGAAATTTGAAAAAAAATCTGAATATCTCTTCATTTTATATTTTAATGTCCATTGCACAATAAAACGTTCACAACTTTTTAATTTTAGATCCAGACCACAATGATTCATCATTCATGATGTGATGGTTGTGATCAAACCATTTTCCGAGGCTGACGTGTTCCTCAATCTCCCTGGTGGTTGGACAAACTCAGATGCGAATGGAGATGAAGATAGATGACGGAGGAATTTCCAGCAACCTGACGCACAGGCAAATTTCAGCAGGGACATTAGTTGCTTTGAATAATTATACCGGGAGTGTGGGAGAAGACACTGGAAGCAAACTGAGATCCGATGTTGCTTTTACATTATGTAGAAACAAGAAGCTGCTGTGGGACAAATCAGACTTGACCGCGTGTCACATTCCTACCTGGACAAGCAGAACCCCAGCTCATCTTACTCAGCCCATGGCACCAGTCGAGATGGATCTTCTACAACGATAATGCCAATGAGTTGCTGGAAATGACAATATCTATGTGTCAGGTATAACAAGACAGAAACATTCTTTAATACGTACGTTTGAAATCCCAGCACTTCTTGGAATTGTCATTTTAACAAAATACACAATTGCACATCAGGCATGGAAAAGAACAACCAAGACTTGGGGGGGGGGGTTACTGCCATAGTTTCAGTGGGGGGAGGGGGGGAATACCACGTGATGTCCGGACAAACAGAAAGACCTCCTAGTTACCGATGCTGGCCCATACAATATTATGATTGTGTAGTAGGAACACCAAGCAAGATTGCAGAAAATATAATTGTGGGTTGCATATTCATCGCTTTGCTGAGTTCCACAACTGACAATATTTTTTTAACAGTTAAATTAAAACGAAAGTGGTGGAGCATATTTTTTATTTAATAACTTAAAATGTAATTAACGTGTTTATTTTTTGTGTTAGTAATTTGTTCATACTGTGTTTTAGTATAGTGCACATTCATACAAAAGACATTTATTAAACTTATTAAACCTATTTTTCTATAAATGTAATTGAGCTTGTTTGAATAAAATTACTAAATGTACCATTCTCTTTTTACAAACATCTTCTTCTTCTTTGATTCATAACCGCCAACCGCCAAAGCAGTCAGTTGCCATCACGCCTGGTTTTACAATAAATTAATATGAAACAAATATAAAGGTATGTTATCAGGCACTCGTAGGAAATAAAGAAGTAGAACACTAGACAACAGAAAAGCAACAGACATGAGTGGCTTACTCAGGATTTGAACCCTGGACCTTCCGTGCGACAACCCCGCCTAGCTATGCAAGCGAATCACACTATCCTCCCTGCCATCTACGCATCCCCAAAAAAGAAGTTTCGATGACAGGTCAATAGTGCGAACCTCTATACATAACACCGGAAGTTTACCATGGGCAGTTCAGCCTATTAATGACGCAATCACTACTGTTGTTCCCCTATATAAGTATAGGTATACGAGACCCATTGTCTCTGCGTGTGCCTGCCCTACCGAACGTATATCAGACTTCCTCGACGGCATCTTCCAGCCTATTGTAGAGCAGCTTCCTTCCTTCTTAAAGGACACAAACCATGCTCTTACTACTTTTTCCTCTATTCAGCTTTCTCCAGACCGTATCTACCGTTTATTTCTGTTAGATGTTTGCTCACTTTACACTTCCATTCCTCACTCTGATGGTCTCCGAGCTCTCCGGTTTTTTGCTGGACCAGCGCACGCACCCCTCTATCGCTACAGAGACTCTCCTGCGCCTTGCAGAACTGGTCCTTCGACTCAATTCCTTTGAGTTCAATGGACAGTTCTTTGACCAAATAAGTGGAGTTGCCATGGGCACCAAGATGGGTCCCAGTTATGCCTGCCTCTTCATGGGCTACCTGGAGTATCAGGTGTGGCAGCAGTATCCTGGACCTTTCCCATTGATGTATCATAGATACATCGATGATGGCATAGGTCTCACCGATATGCCAGAGGTTGACCTATCTAGGTTCATTAATTTCATTAACAACTTCCACCCTGCGATCCAATTCACCTCTCACATCTCCACTGTCTCTGTTAATTTCCTTGACATTGTTGTCACTATCACTCCGCCCCACCTCACCACTTCGGTGTACTACAAACCCACCGATGCACACAGTTACCTCCTTTATACTTCCTCTCATCCTTCGGCTTGTCGGGACTCCTTGCCTTTCTCACAACTTCTCCGCCTCCGTCGGTTATGCCAAGATGATGACAACTTTCTATGCCGAGCACAAGAAATGTTGGACTTCTTCCGTAACAGACAGTATCCAGAAGATGTTCTTACCTCTGCCTTAGAACGTGTTCTCCCTATCTCACGTCTAGAGGCCCTCAAACCCCGCCAAAAAACCTCCTCTGATAGAGTCAAGTTAATAATGACCTATCACCCTCACAGCACTGCTGTCAAAAGGATCCTGTTTCGCCACCTACCTCTCCTCCAAGCTGACCCAGTGGCGCGGGAAGCATTTAGTCAGCCACCCTTGCTGGCATATAGACGGGACAAAAATTTGAGGGACCTCCTAGTCCACAGCCGTCTGAAAACCGTCAACGATGGCCACTTTGGAACCAAGCCATGTAACCGTACACGATGTAAGACATGTCAGTATGTAATCGAAACACGTTCAGTCTCGTTCCCTAACGCCAAGTTCACCATCACCCATGGCTTCACATGTGAGTCACGCAACGTCATTTATGCTATTATATGCAAACGTTGCACCATTACGTACATCGGCCAAACGGGCACACGACTGGGCGACCGATTCTGCAGACACCTCTATGACATCTCTCAGTTTAATTCCACACCTGTGGCCATCCACTTCAATGGCCCTGACCACCACGGTGCCACTGACATCCAGGTGACAGCCATCAGATACTGTTCCTCGGACGCCAACAGTCGGTTTCGCCAGGAACAACGCCTCATCCATCTTATGGGTTGCCTCAAACCACACGGTTTGAATACCCAACATTCTTTTGTCTGAGACGCCTTTCTCTATCGAGTCCCTGTTGTATTATGACTTTCTACTTTGATGCGATCCCCCCCCTTTTTTTTTTTAAATTACCATTTTTTAAATTTAATAATTTTATTTATTTATTTTTAAATTTGTTTATTTATTTTATTTAAATTTTTTTTTTCTAAATTATTTTTTTCCTTTATTATTTTTTATTTTATTTATTTCTTTATTTAGTTTTTATTTTTATCTATTTATTTATTTGTTTTAAATTTATTTATTATTATTATTTATTTATTTATATTTTATTTATTATTATTATTTTTTTTTTAAATTTTATTTATTATTTATTGATTACTTTTTTCTCACTCTTTCCAGTCCTTGTTTTCATTATTTCTTATTTTTTTTTTTACTATCAACTTCCTCTTTCCAGTTTAGTGGCAGCCATCTTGCTTTGCTTCACATGTGACTGGACTTAATATTAAGGGAGTTTTTTTCTCTTATTTTTATAGTTTCATGTTCTCTACTTAATTCTCATTTTCTTTCCCTCCTGTCTCTTGTTTGTCTGTCCCTGACGAAGGCCTTGTGGCCGCAACGTAGGTTTTTCTTGTCCTCCCTGTAAGACGTATTACTATTTGTGTGGGTGTGTGTGTGTGTGTTTTTTTTTTTTTCAACTGTATATCAGTATAGGTCAGTCCAACAAGACAAAGACCTTAATACTGTGTCCAGTTTGATAGTAGACTTAGAACAGTAAGAACAGAACAGAGGGTAGGTTTGGTATTGTATAAACATTTATAACACATAAGGAAGGGAAACCCGAGGCCTGTAAACAGTAAATTAATATGAAACAAATATAAAGGTATGTTATCAGGCACTCGTAGGAAATAAAGAAGTAGAACAATAGACAACAGAAAAACAACAGACATGAGTGTTTTACAAACGTACTCAAGATTGTGTTCCAATATGTTCTGTCATGTTGTCTGGTCAGATCCGTGTTTGTGTATGTCCTCAAGAAACACGCATCCTGCTGCAGTTAGCCGATAAGTTTGTGAATATTTCTCAATTTTAATACAAAGTCTAAAGTCCGTGTTTTCTCGTGATTACTTCAAAACCGCTCTTGTCTCTTCCTGTCTTTGCTTTTAAGTCACCCATTAAAACTGTGATATCTGTTCTTCTCTATTCGTGATATTTTACAGTTTGGTGAAAAATTCTTTCTTGGATTCAACTTTATCTTTCTTTGGTGCAAAACAATTGGATAATATTTATCTTCATTATCGTTTTAGCTGTTTTGAATTTTGCTGTTTTTATTCTAGGTCCCACTGCTTCCTGTTCTATGAGATTTTTCCGTGCTTCATTTGGTAGCGTTAGAACCACGCACTCACTATGGTGTGAGCTTTCTTCGTCATGTCGTGAGCACAGAACTATTTCTCCTGTGCTCTGTTTCCTTCATTCTACTGTCTTCCACCTTGTTTCGTACAGCGCTATAATATCAGTCTTGTAATCTCTCATTTCTGCCACCAGCAGTGACGTTTTTCTTTGTTCTTTCAAACCACGAACATTCCACTTGCCATATCTGGAGGCGTTAGTTGAAGAAAGAAATGTAAGTCAGTGACTAAGAATCTTTTCGGCTTCTCTGTGTTGCGTCATATTCCTCACCAGAGGACCTTCTTCTGTCTTGGATGACTGTTTGATTTTCTTCACTTGACCTGCCCATGTTCTGTGTGTTCTTTGATGAAGTGTTTGTTGAGGATTGCTGCAGGGTTTTGCCATCATCTTGGCTTTACTTTGAATGAGATGGTCGCACCATGCATCACCACCTCTAATTAGACTTCAAACGTTATGCGTGAAGAGCTCGCTGACGTTTTTAGCATAGTAACGGGAGAGTCTTGGTGTAGCCTTCGGGCATATCGCAGCGTTTATATTATACGTGGCATAGTCCACTAGTCTGTATATAATATGTGGCATAGTCCACGAGTCTGTGTACAGAGATTTAACTCAATTATATAACCGTCAGTGTTTAGGCAGCAAAGCCAACAGAATAAGAAATGAATAAGGGCTTTTAAGTCCCCAGAATATGTTAAGGCGTTGATATTAAAATGCAGATAAACGCGAGAGTATAGAGATAACGCGGTGTATGTATAACGCCAATGAAAGCAATCATGACACTATTGTGGCGTGTATAGCCAAACTCAGAATAAGATAGTCTTCAACTGTTACTGTAAACCTAGAAGAGTAAAATGATTGTTACGGTTGAGATGACCGAGCTAGGTCAAGTAGATGATGCTTATAGAGACTGTTACATGTTTTGCTTCCTGTTACGTGCAGTCTTTGATATCTTACAATATTATACATTGGTATACTTGTTATGTTCGCAAATATTTTGTAAACAAAATAGATATTTTTTAGTGCTTAAGGGAAAGTCATTATTGAGTTACTTCCCTTGAAAGTTGTGCCGTCTCTTTCGATCGAACTCCGCGGATGAATCCAGTTTTACTGCGATTTATTCGTTGTTTGGGTAATAATAGATTGTTCTTGCTTCAGAATATCTATGGCCTGAATTTATGTGTATTGTTTGTCTGAGTAGGACGAGTCTGTCTTATATCTGTCTATCTTTACATATCTAAGTCGAACTATATGTTCTGTTGTCTCTAGAGAGGTCAAAGGCTATTCGGCGGATGTGTCGCTAGAGAGGTGTTTTTTGGCTTCGCCCTGATCATGGGGGCTGTGTTTTGCTATGTCGGCTTGTCGCCGGGAAAAAGTGATCTCTATATTTATGGGGAAAGTGATAGTCGTCTAGACCTATCGTGTATGCTTTACCCCAGTGTTTATTCTTATTGCCAAGGAATGGCAGAATCATATTTCTGATACGCAGGTAATAAAAGATACTCTTTTGAACTCTCGTACGAAGCCACCGTTTTTCGATAGGTATGACTTGTACATCTGAGAGGATGCATTTAACTAGATGGAAAACGACTCTGATTCCTAGCAGCACTATATCCTGTAGAATGCAGTCAATTGTATCATGATAGAATCTACAGAGCAATGAAACATTTAATGAATGACTAACTTTAAGACAGATTCATTATCTGTATCCAAACGTGAGTGACAGCTCACGAGAGAAGCCATCTTGTAAAAACATTTAGTGACTTTCAAGAAGAGAAAAGGGATGCCCGTATTATCGCTTGATTAGTCCAGAGATCACTGCTACACATAAGAACCCATTGCTAGCGGTTCAATTTGATTATATGGAAAAATCTGTGCTGGACATTATGTTAAGGAATCTTCACTAGACGAGATTAGGTCTAGAAGTCATCTTGGATATTGTTTATAATCTGACGTGCTTTGTCAGTAAACTCAGATGATATATATATATATGGGCAATACTGAGTGCTTGGCTATTGACAGTCCATTATACTATTATTCTACATGAGTGCCCATGTAACATTGCAAGACCATTTATCCACTGTACCATGATGTATTATGCCAACCTGTGATTTGTCACTATCTGTGCTGTCGAGTGTGTACGTCCAATTAAACTGTAGTAAAGGTACACAGTCGTTGGTGTCGATGACTTCCAGCCATACATGAGTGTGAGAAAAGAACATTTGTCAACACCACGAACTCTTCCTATCATTCGCATATTACACACTCAATCTATGTCTACACACCACTGCGTAGGTCAAGTTGACATTCCATACTCAAACCACGAGCAACACAACAACACAGTATTTAACTCTGGTGATGTTCGAGTGAGCTTCAGATTTTTCAGCATGTCTCTTGCTCAGGGCAAGGGTCTTGTATTAAAAGAGTTTATCAACTGATGATGACGTCTGTCTCCCAAAGAAAGATCTTATCAACTGGTGGACCAGCTTTCTGGGTTTGACCTCGCAGAAGTTCAGAAGTCAACAGATTACCGATACCAGACCGTTTCCTGTGGCTAATACGACACACTTGCAGTATTGGTTTGCTCTTTGTCAACACTTCGTCACGTGACCTGTCAAGTGAATGCAGTATGTAGGTCAGCGTTGTTGACATTTGTACATTAGACATTACAGAGTTTCACAGAACAGTTGGATCAATTCTTGTCAATATTAACAGGAAGACAGTATTATTGAACTAAGAAGTCCTATTTTCATCGATGGATCTTCTTGTTTTCTATATATGAACTTTAATATTTAAGGCCAGAATGTTTAATTGAATAAAGTGGCAGTTTGTTTATTTTCATAAGAATAACTTTGCCATTACTGTAAAACTGAGCCTATTTCGCAACACATACTATCATACACATAATTTATATATTTATGTTTACATGTTATTTATTTGTACAGTATGTTAGTTTATATGTCAGCGGGTTGTGTTTAAGGTTGGGCGGAGTCCTCACAACAGAATATCCCACGTCATAGAGGGTCCGTTGTGGGCGTTTTCTTTAGGTGCAATTTCCTTAATTGGAAATTTGCTTGCAACAACTAGTTGCTATTTGTGTTAGCTGTGAAGACTGTAATTATTGTTATTTTTGTAATATTTCTTTGTTCTTTAGTTTTGTTTGGATTTGTTTGTAATTTGTTGGTCTACCCTTTTCTATCTTTCAGTTCTATTCACAATTTATATTCATATACTGTGACGTCATTTGTGTTGTTATCCCTTGCAGATTCAGTGATTATTTTCATTGATTTCCCTATTTGATTTATTTGATTTCTGCAAACGTTTTCGTATTGTCAGTCCTATTTGTACTTTATGTATTCTGTTGGTTGACATATGTTTTATATAGGTATATTTCATAAGACACTATTGCCTGTGCACTGCACTTGGATTATGGTATAAACCAGTACTTGATTATTATTACTGTTATACAAGACCTTATTAAGGCTTGTGACCCACAGATATTGGGATAGTATATGATTAATCAAGTCATTAAGAACTTGTGGTATTATTATTGTTTCAAGTGATTAGTATTATTGTTAGACATCATGTCTACATTAGAATACTTCATTACACAAGGGAAATCCCTTGATAAAACTGGTCAACAATTAGAAGAATGGGCAGTTGCTCAATATGACAAAGCATTAGCTGCAGAAGAGAGAAAAGCTGCTGCAGAAGAGAGAAAAGCTATGGCTGAAGAGAAAAGATTAGAAAGAGAAGCTGAGGCTGCTGCTGAACAAAGAAATTGCAGATGCAGGTGGAGCAAAGGAGATTTGAAGCTGAACAAAAAAAATTAGAAAGAGAAGCTGCTGCTGAACAAAAAAGATTAGACAGTGATGCTGAACAAAAAAGATTAGACAGTGATGCTGAACAAAAAAGATTAGACAGGGAAGCTGAACAAAAAAGATTAGACAGGGAAGCTGAACAAAAAAAGATTAGACAGGGATGCTGAACAAAAAAGATTAGACAGAGAAGCTGAAGAAAAAAAAGCAATAAGAGAACATGAATTTGAGTTAGAGAAATTGAGATTGACAAGTATGAGTAATGTTAATCAGGCATCTAGTGGTAATGGTAAACCTTCTACTTACAAGGTTAAGGTTCCACCGTTCAATCAGTCCAGTGACGATATTACATTCTGGCTGGATAGATTTGAACGTTCTTGTCGTACACATAATGTGGATAAATCACAATACGCTAATCAATTAGCAGAAAACTTGAAAGGTGAATCTTTGACTAGATTATGCCTTGTAGGAGAAGCAGATAAGGATAATTATGATGTCATTAGGGCGGCTTTGATAAAGAAATACCAGCTAAGTGAGGAAGGCTATCGCCTTTTATTTAAGACGATGGTGCCTGAGACAGGTGTAGAATTCTCAGAATTCACTGCAAAGGCACGTCTCACAGTTGATCGTTGGATTGAGCTTTCCAAAACAGAAAAAACGTATGAAGGACTTATGGATTTGTTGCTCAGAGATAAGATTATGTCATGTGTTAACAAACCATTCCTGGAATTTATACATGAGCGTAAACCCAAATCTCTAAAGGAAATGGAAGAATATTGTTCCCAATATGTCACTGCACACCCCGACGTGACTTTTGGCAACACTAAGATTAAGGAGAGTATGCCAGTTGCTTCAGCAACACCATACAATCCCAATTATTCACACAGATTTCAGGGACCTCAAAACAGATTTGATAAAAAAGGTAACCATAATAGTTATCAAAACCAAGGTAACCAATCATTTCAGGGTTCTTCTTCAAAGAACTGGAGACGAGCTGATAGCTCTCGACACAGGGGTGGTCATAATTATAGGAATTTCCGTAGAGGAAGTAATTATAGAAACTATCCGGGTTATCCGTCTTGGAGTCAACAAGATCATAATTACAGAGATACTCATTATAATGAATATGATAATGGTAACCAAGGGAACTATGACTCAAACCCAAATAGGGGTTACAATAGAGGTAACAATAACTACAGAGGTGATAATAACCGAGGTAGATCTCAAAACAAAAGACATAAACCACATTTTCAGGCAAACTCTGCACAACAAGAGTCCCATGAAGCCTATAAACAGAGTAAAGATAATAATGATGCTAGTAATATGGCATGTGCCGCTTTTGATTTTGGGAGAGCATCTCAGTGCCCCCAATGCAAAACATTATTTGAGCCAACCACAGTGTCTACTTTAAGCTGTGGCCATCCTCTTCCTGCTCTTCCTGCATCAGTCGCGCATGATGGAAGAGGTTCTCTTGTCTTACATAAGGGTTTAGTAAATAACAATCCAGTCTCTGTGCTATTTGATTCTGGATGCACCACAATTGGTGTTAGGCAGTCACTCGTAGATCCTTCCCGTGCCACTGGACAAGTAGTCAAATGTGTAACATTTGGCGGCACATTAGAGAAATACTCTACTGCTATCATTAGGATTGCTACTCCTTTCTTTACAGGAGATGTACACGCATGTCTTCTTCCGAATCCGATCGCTGACCTCATCATCGGTCGCATTCATGGAGTCAAAGAATGCACTCCGCAACAAATTTCCGCGTGGGAAAGGCAAAACATGCAGATTGCTAACGCTGTAGTCACTAGAGCGCAGGCTCTTAATATGCCTCAAACTTCATCTACTGAAGATAATGAAGTGCATAACCAAGGTGATCCCTTGGTAATTTCTCGTGACTCGTTTATAAAACAGCAAGAAGATGATCCCACTCTGAAGAAATTCTTCATTCTTGCAACTAAAGGTGATCCGAATAAAGACACAAGTCGTAAATCGTGGATTACAAAGAAGAATGGCGTACTTGTACGTATGGTTCAAGACTCCATTACGTCAAGTCATTCTCAAATCCTGGTTCCCAAGAATTTGAGAGTTAAAATTTTGCAGCACGCTCACGACTCTCAGTGTGCTGGACACATGGGTTTTTCCCGTACTAAGTCAAGAGTCCTTGCGGCTTTCTTTTGGCCATTGGTAAACAAGGACATACGGATTTATTGTCGATCTTGTAAAGTATGTCAGGAAGTTAAATCCAAAGGTCCACGGCATGCTGCACCCATTCAGGCGGCGGACATTCCTATTCGGCCGTTTCAAAAAATGGCCATAGACATTATTGGTCCATTTAAGATCAAGTCTGCCAGAGGACATCAGTTTATCTTGACGTGTGTTGATATGTGCACACGTTGGCCAGAGGCTATTCCTCTGAAGAGCATTACTACTGCTGATATTGCAGATGCTCTTTGGCTTATATTTTCTCGTCTGGGGTTCCCCGGAGAGATATTGTCAGACCATGGCACCCAACTAATATCAGATACCATGTCTCAAGTAATGTCTACTCTGCAGATAGATAGATCTTTAAGTAGTATCTACCATCCAATGTCTAATGGTATGGTCGAACGCCTTAATAGAACACTTAAAAACTTACTAGGGAAGATAACTGAGGATCATCCTCAAGACTGGGACAGAGTTTTACCTGCGGCCCTCTTCGCTTACAGAGAGGTACCCAATGAACATACAGGATTTTCTCCCTTTGAACTCGTCTTTGGCGCGCGTCCGCGTGGCCCTATGTCGCTGCTTCATGATCTCATAACAGCTGACAATATTGACGATGACACAAAGTCATCCTACGAATATGTCATCGCGTTGAGACAAAAGATTATCGAAGCATGCAAATTAGCAACTTCTTCTTCTGAATTTGCGAAACAGAAGGCAAGGCAATTTGCCAATAAGAAGAGATGCTTACGACAACTTTGTCCTGGTGACAAAGCATTTGTATTACTACCTTGTAGGGAAAACAGACTACTTATTTCTTGGAAAGGTCCGTACGATATAATATCGAAAATTTCCGATGTCGACTATATTGTCAATATTGATGGGAAGCATAAAACCTTCCACATCAATATGCTTACTGAATTCCATGAACGTCCGGATTATTTGCAACCCATTTTCCAAGCAACGGACAATTCTCCAGTACAACATGGTCATTACTCATCACTGTCCGTGATACAGGATGAGGAAACAAGTTTTTCAGATGTAAATCTTCCTCTTCCAATGATCCCACTCCATTCTAGTGAATCATGGAAGAACGTTACTGTCTCTCCTGATTTGTCTCTAGGAGAACAGCGACAAGTTTCAACTATGTTGCAAACATTTCAGGATGTACTCACTGACATCCCTGGACAAACGCATGTCATTGAACATGACATTGTTCTAACTGACCATACTCCTATTAGGGTTAGACCTTATCCTATACCTATACATTTCCAAGCACAGGTTGAGAAAGAGTTGGATGAGATGATAGATTTGAAAATAATCGAACCATCCACCTCTGCATATTCTTCGCCGATGGTTATTGTTCGTAAAAAAGACAATAACATACGTCTTTGCGTTGACTATCGAAAATTGAATCAAGTAACGAAGTTCGATGCCGAACCTATGCCTTTACTGGAAGAGCTACTTACTCGACTCTCCAAATCTCATTTTTTCACTAAACTTGATTTGTCTAAAGGATATTGGCAAGTTCCTTTATCTGAACGCGCCAAACCTCTCACGGCTTTTTCAACACCTAGAGGTTTGTTCCAATGGAATTTTATGCCTTTCGGTCTTATGAACGCACCAGCTACATTCGTGCGCATGATGCGCCGAATCCTATCTTATCGGTCAGATGTCATTGCATATCTAGACGACATCTGTCTTTTCAGCGATACTTGGGAAGATCACTATTCAGGGTTAGATGAATTGCTGTCTACTTTGCGCGAGCACAACCTGACAGCGAAACCCTCTAAAGCCTATATTGGTTTTAGCGAAATTTCTTTCCTAGGCCACCGAGTTGGTCATGGTTTCCTAAAGACAGAGGACCATAATACTAGTAAGATACTTAACATCTCGATAACTAAGACTAAAAAACAGGTGAGAAGTCTGTTAGGTCTTATTCAATTTTATGGCAGATTCATTCAGAATCTATCCTCTATCATGGCACCTCTTTCGACACTTCTAAAGAAAGGTTCGCCTAATATGGTCCACTGGTCTCAGGAATGCCAATGCTCTCTGGATAAGATTAAAACATTGTTTTCAACACCACCTATTTTAGTGCTACCTACTAAAGATAAGACATTCGTTCTTCGTAGTGACGCTTCATCCACTGGGATTGGAGCGGCACTAATGCAAGAGTACTCTGGAACTCTGCATCCTGTAATGTATATTTCCAGAAAACTTAATGCGGCAGAAAGGAATTATTCGGTTTTAGACCGTGAGCTATTAGCTATGGTTTGGTCGATCCTCAAACTACAGAGATTCCTTCTAGGCGCACATTTCATAGTAGAAACCGACCAAAAAGCTCTTACTGCTATACAGAGTAAGAATTTGAAGAGCTCGAGGTCTACTCGATATGCAATTGCTCTTCAACCTTTTCATTTCTCTGTGCGAGCTATTCGTGGATCAGATAATGTAATGGCAGACATTCTGTCAAGATGCCCACATGATTCCACATAACTATTAGGGCTTAGACTTCTTGATATGTCTAGTTCTATAGTAGTTCCTTTTCTATATCATGATAGATACACATTTGTAATTTAATAATATAATGATTGTATCACTACATAGCGGTTCATTGATGTTTATTCACCGCTGTGCTTTGATGATTTTTCTTCATAAATCATAAATGTAAGATATCTAATACGAAACTATGGTATGAATTTTTTAGGCATCGTGTAATTGCCAGAATTGTATTATACTTTGATGACACCTTCCTGGAAAAATATACTTGTAGAGAAATAATTTCTCTCAGTTTATGAGACACATTCTCACCAGTCGCTCCATATGTCGACTTAGCCTCATATTAGGCGTTATATTTATTCCTGATATTTTCATCTACGCATTATTCATGCGTTGTGAGCCTATTGTACGTTGCTCCTAGATGTATTTCAAAAAAAAAAAAAAATGTTCCATTTTTTTTCCCGGGAGGTGTGGTAAGACTGTTACGTGCAGTCTTTGATATCTTACAATATTATACATTGGTATACTTGTTATGTTCGCAAATATTTTGTAAACAAAATAGATATTTTTTAGTGCTTAAGGGAAAGTCATTATTGAGTTACTTCCCTTGAAAGTTGTGCCGTCTCTTTCGATCGAACTCCGCGGATGAATCCAGTTTTACTGCGATTTATTCTTTGTTTGGGTAGTAATAGATTGTTCTTGCTTCAGAATATCTATGGCCTGAATTTATGTGTATTGTTTGGCTGAGTAGGACGAGTCTGTCTTATATCTGTATATCTTTACATATCTAAGTCGAACTATATGTTCTTTTGTCTCTAGAGAGGTCAAAGGCTGTTCGGCGGATGTGTCTCTAGAGAGGTGTTTTTTGGCTTCGCCCTGATCATGGGGGCTGTGTTTTGCTATGTCGGCTTGTCGCCGGGAAAAAGTGATCTCTATATTTATGGGGAAAGTGATAGTCGTCTAGACCTATCGTGTATGCTTTACCCCAGTGTTTATTCTTATTGCCAAGGAATGGCAGAATCATATTTCTGATACGCAGGTAATAAAAGATACTCTTTTGAACTCTCGTACGAAGCCACCGTTTTTCGATAGGTATGACTTGTACATCTGAGAGGATGCATTTAACTAGATGGAAAACGACTCTGATTCCTAGCAGCACTATATCCTGTAGAATGCAGTCAATTGTATCATGATAGAATCTACAGAGCAATGAAACATTTAATGAATGACTAACTTTAAGACAGATTCATTATCTGTATCCAAACGTGAGTGCCAGCTCACGAGAGAAGCTATCTTGTAAGAACATTTAGTGACTTTCAAGAAGAGAAAAGGGATGCCCGTATTATCGCTTGATTAGTCCAGAGATCACTGCTACACATGAGAACCCATTGCTAGCGGTTCAATTTGATTATATGGAAAAAAATCTGTGCTGGACATTATGTTAAGGAATCTTCACTAGACGAGATTAGGTCTAGAAGTCATCTTGGATATTGTTTATAATCTGACGTGCTTTGTCAGTAAACTCAGATGATATATATATGGGCAATACTGAGTGCTTGGCTATTGACAGTCCATTATACTATTATTCTACATGAGTGCCCATGTAACATTGCAAGACCATTTATCCACTGTACCATGATGTATTATGCCAACCTGTGATTTGTCACTATCTGTGCTGTCGAGTGTGTACGTCCAATTAAACTGTAGTAAAGGTACACAGTCGTTGGTGTCGATGACTTCCAGCCATACATGAGTGTGAGAAAAGAACATTTGTCAACACCACGAACTCTTCCTATCATTCGCATATTACACACTCAATCTATGTCTACACACCACTGCGTAGGTCAAGTTGACATTCCATACTCAAACCACGAGCAACACAAAAAGAATTGAGTTGTCTTCGAAGGACTTTGTTCGATGAACCAGTTGTTAACGGAATTATAGTGAAACAGTTTTTTTCAGTTGTGTTCAACAGTCAAGTTGGTACTGTTCGACCTTGTTGTTCAAAGTCAACACCGTTACACACAAATATGAATACCAAGATGAACTAAAACGTCATAACGGTTGAATATGAAATTAAAAAGTATGAACACTCAGTCATCCTGATACGTGAGAATAATGTTAACGAACCCACTGTTACGGCACAATAATAGACAGTTTAATACAGTTTATTAGACATAATACAGAAGCCAGAAGAAAGATGAAAATCATAATATTATACTTACAAAAGTCTGTAACAGTGTTTATGGCTTAAAGTTGCTACAGGTTGGAGTAGCATGTCCGATGACCAACCATCCGTGTTTACTTTTTTTGCAGATTGCAAGTAAGATTACAGTGTTACTGTTTTTTGAACCCCAGTAACATACGTCGAAGAATACAGACGAAAAATAGCCTTCTAGAGAATAAAAATAAAAATAATTTTACGAAATAAATCAATAGTAGTACGAAAAGGTAAATACAGTTGTTGAGAAAGACATTGAGGTTACGTTTGTTGAGTGTTACATTGAGGTTACGTTTGTTGAGTATTACATTGCGGTTACGTTTGTTGAGTGTTACATTGAGGTTACGTTTGTTGAGTGTTACATTGAGGTTACGTTTGTTGAGTGTTTCATTACGGTTACGTATCTTGAGTGTTACATTGAGGTTACGTTTGTTGAGTGTTACATTGAGGTTACGTTTGTTGAGTGTTACATTGAGGTTACGTTTGTTGAGTGTTATATTGAGGTTACGTTTGTTGAGTGTTTTATTGAGGTTACGACACCAAATAATCCATATTCAGAAGGTAAACAAACAATTCTGTTGAGGCAAGAAAACAGCTAGAAAAAAGACAAACGAAGATGGCATTGAAGATATCAGTGTGCAAAGGTGGCGTACTGTTCACAACAGAAAGTCTCATCTCATAATCGGAACCTCTTCTACCCCGTGAAACGAGGTGTAGAGGCACAACAGAAAGTTTCAGTTCAAATTCGGGTTTAGTGAATTATCTGAAACACTGAATTCAGAGCATCAGTTTTGTGATAGCTAACAATGATTGACATCACTGGATAGACTGGTTGCTGACCCCTGCCTTAGACCAGAGGTTTCCAACCTTTTTTCGGTACCCGTACTCCATGTCTGTTAGTAAACCTTTCCATATCCCCTAATAGTTATGAAAGGAAATAAACTCTAGAGTTGACCAATAATATGCTCAAAATATAATAAGTAAATAAATACATTAATTTTTCATGAAGGAAACTTATTTGGGACATAGCAATATTTTCAGTATGATAAAATTGTTACAAGTTTATCAAAGCAATTACATAAGTGAGTGCCTTGATTCTATTTCTTATTAATCAACAGTGTTATTCTTGGCCCCGCGTTTTGAAGAGATACCCTCAAATCATGTTCAGCCTCCAGTTTGTTTCTTGCTTTGGATTTGATTGAGGACAGGACTAAAAATAATGATTCACGGAGATAGTTGTTTTAAGCAGACAATTGTCTTCAAGCTGTGTGTTTCATCTAGGTGTCAAACAGCTAAGTTGAATAAACCATTGATTGTCCTAAATCCTGCTCCAAGAGTTATTTATTGATCACCAGGAAGTCTAGAGCATGCCACAATGATCTGGGAAGCAATTCAAAAGGCAAAGTCTGACAGAACAAACCTCCATGTAATCCGGTAGGATCTAGAATGCTTATGGATCCGTTCCACACCAGATGTTGTGGCAGGCACTAGAAATGTATCATGTTCCATAAGAGATTGCAGTAATGCTGAAGCTGTATTTCGCATGGTTCTCTGTCAGATTTTCAACCATAGAGTACACAACGAAGTGGATTGGCCCTGAAGTTGGAATTGCGATGGGATGTACCATATCTCCAATACTATTCGTGATCGCTATGCAGGTAATCCTCAATGCGGCTGAAGGAATGGCTATAGGTCCAAAGCTCAGTGGAATGTGTCACATACCACCGCTCAAAGCATTCATGGATGACACAACAATTCTGACATCAAATGAACATCAGGCCCGGAGCATGTTACCACGCCTGAATGAACTAGTCAGCTGGTGCATAATGAGCTTCAAACCCAAGAAGTCGAGAAGCCTATCAGTCAGGAGAGGGAAGACAGCGGAGGTCATATTCATGGTTTCCAACCAAAGAATCCCTACTGTCATTGAAGAACCTGTTAAAGGTCTTGGCAGGGTGTACGATGCCTCATTAAAAGACTCGAAGGCAGTGCAACAGACAATAGAAATGGCAGACAAAGGGCTACAGATCATACACCAAATCAGGTTCCTAGGAACATTCAAACTGTGGTGCCTCCAGTTCATGTTGATATTTAAGTTGCTGTGACCACAGCTTATATATGAAATAAGCACAAGTACAGTGGAAGCTATAGAGCAAAAGGTCAACAAGTTCATGAGGAAATGGCTAGGGGTACCACCAGGTCTGTCAGATGGAGCACTGTACTGCAAAAAGTCAAAACTTTTGCTTCCTTTCAAGTCCGTTATTGAAGAGCACAAAGTTGGAAAGGCAAGGCTTGCAATGATGCTACGCGAGTCAGCAGATGATGTGATTAAATCCATTTAGCCCACACTGAAAACGGGAAGGAAGTGGAGAGTGGAAGAAGCTGTTGATGCTGCCCAAGATCGCTTAAACTGAGGGAGGTAATCGGATACACACAAACGAATAGACGGGGATTTGGTCATGGAGACATCCGCTGGTGGCCCATTCATCAAGCAGGAAGCGCAGAGACATGGTAGTTCAGGAGATACGAGGAGCTAAGAATGATAAGACGTTGCAAAAAGCATTGCAGCAGGCCCAACAAGGCCGATGGACTACATGGGAAGGAGCTCTGCAAAGATCCTTGACATGGAATGATATATGGCATATGGCACCTCTTAGGCTCAGCTTCATTATTAGATCAATGTATGACCTGCCATGGGCACAAACCTTGTGAGATGGGGAAAGTCGGATGATGAGCGGTGCCCTTTGTGCCACGAGAGGTAGACACGTGAACACATGCTCTCAGCTTGCAAGGTGTCATTAGGGCAAGTGCGATACACATGGCGCCACAAAAAAGTGCTAAATGAGCTGGCTGCGACAATAGATCTGGCAAGGATAAAGGCGAATAGCAATGTCAGGTCGACCACCGCAAACACATACTTTCTGAGAGCAGGAAAGTCAGCACACCAAAAACTGAGTAAATCAGGAAGAAGTGTACCATCTCTCCTTGACTGTGCAAATGACTTGGAGATGGTGGTAAACCTACCTGGACGAAGGGCATATCCAGAGAGTATCAAGAAATCTCGAAGACTGCCGGATATACTGCTGCATTCTTCATCATCGCACCAGGTTATACTGATTGAAATGACCGTGCCATTTGAATCCAGATTGGATGATGATGATGATGATGATATAATCCCTTTAGCTGTGAGCAGGTAGCTCTTGACAGCCCATTGCCTCTCTGACAAAGGTGCAAGTCTTCCTCAGTTGCTGTGATGATGTGTAGAGTGTATTGTGGATGGTTGGGTTCGATGGAAGTAGTTGGCGTCGCAGGTCTGTTAGTCTTGGGCACTGTAACAGCAGGTGTTCAACTGATTCCTCATGGTGGTGGCAGTGCCTACAGTTTGGTTCACGTAGTGGGTCTATTCTATTTAAATGTTTATTGACAGGGGCATGGCCTGTTCTCAGCTGGAAAATTAGACTCTGATCTCTTCTTTTCAGTTGTTTAACTGGATCTTGAGGATTTGGTTTAGCTTGATGTTTGAAGAATGGCCGCCCTGTCTGGGAGGAAGCCCATTGGTTTAGCCATTCTTCCCTATAATTGTTTCTCAGGATCTGTTGGCAGGTTTGCAGTGTGGTACTTGATGGGAACTGGGGCAGTGCTGCTCCTCTTTTGGATAGTTTGTCGGCTTTTTCATTTCCTGGGACTCCGACATGCCCTGGGATCCACTGGAGTGTAACTTCGACGCAATAGGAAGTGAACAGTTGGTCAATAAATCTACAGATGTTATTAATATTAGGGGACATTTTGCTTTCTAGGGCTTGGAGTGCTGATTTTGAGTCTGAGAATATAACAATATCCTCAGGTGGAGTGATGCCACTTTCAAAGTCTGAGATTATCCGGCACAATGCTTTTTCTAGTGCTGTTATTTCTGCATCATAGCTGGAACAAATTTCTCCGCAAGGGCCAAAGATGCAAGGGTGGTCTTCTGGGTGCTGGTTGGGGTATTTTATCACTGCGCCATATCCAGCATTGATGGTAGCTTTAAATGCAGATCCATCTGTGTAGACATGGATGATGTCTTGTGGATATGAATCTATAGTTTCTAAAGCGGTGGTTTTCAGTAGTGGTCCTAGAGTGTTCTTGTCTGCTGAGGGGTCAGAGAGTTCAGTTCTTACTATGGGAGTAGTTGCCTGCCAACAAGGTGGTTCATTATTGACAGTTACCATCGGCTTTCTAACTGCTGGTAGGTGGTGTTTGATGCTAGCTTCTTTTGCATTTTTAAGAAAAGATGTCTTTTGTATTCTGTGTTTTTGGTGCCACTGCTCTATCATTTTCCTATTCTCCTCCTTTGTGTCCATTCTCAGATACCTTTCGTATGTTTCCACTGCTGAACGTTCTCTTCTTAGGTTTAAGGGTTCAATATTGGTGTTGATTTCGCATGCATCTGTCGGCGTTGTCTTCATGGCACCACTTATAAACCGTAGAGCGTGATTTTGGACTTTGTCTAGCTTTTGTAAGAGGCTTTTACTTGCAATAGTTTGGAGGGGGAGCGAGTAGTCAATTACTGGGCGCACATATCCAGTATAGAGTTGGCGTAATGAGTGCTGGTCTGCTCCCCACCCACAGGAAGAAAGGTGCTTAATGAGCCTGAGTCTTGTGGATGCTTTCTCAATCAGCTTGTCTATGTGGGGTCTCATGGTAAGTCTACGGTCGAGCTCGACTCCAAGATATCTCGGGCATTCTTCATATGCTAATTTCTCTCCATTCATCCAGACCTCGATGTTGTTCTCATTAACTCTCTTGTTTAGACTGAACAGGCCATACACAGTTTTCTCTACATTGATTTCAAGTTTCCAGAACTGGCAGTATGCAGAGATGGTTGTCAAGTTTTTGTTCATATTTTTGGTGATGGTTTGGAGGTATTTTCCTTTTGTCCAGATGACTAGGTCATCAGCAAATAGTGCTTTTTGGCAGGTGATGACATCTGGGAGGTCATTTATAAATATAAGAAACAGTGTACAACTTAGTGCTGATCCCTGAGGCAGTCCTTCCTCCAGGGTTCTTTGTTTTGATGTTGTTCCACTGAATGTTGTTTGGATTGTTCTGTTGTGGAAGAAACCTTTTAACCAGTTGTACATTCGCCCTGATATTCCCATTCTTCGCATTTTGAAGAGGAGGCCTATCCTCCAGACTCGATCATAGGCTTGTCTAAGATCAATAAATGTTGCAAGCACATTTCTTTTTTCTTGGAAGGCATCACCTATCTCTTGGGTGAATCGTATCAACTGATCCATTGTCTGTTTGTTTCTTCTAAAACCTGACTGATTGGTGTTTAAGATCTTATTGCTTTCTAGCCACCAATATAGCCTTTCATTTATCATCCTTTCAGTGATCTTGCCTAGGTTTGATGTCAAGGAGATCGGTCGATAGCTTGTTACTTCATTGGATGGTTTGTCCTTCTTAAGGACTGGGATGATATTGGCTTTTCTCCAGTCTGTTGGTAACTTGCCTTCTCTCCAGGTCTTGTTAATGAGGTCAAGGATGGTGGAGAGTTCATAATTTGAGAGGTTTGAGATCATCTCGTTAGTGAGCCGATCAGGTCCAGCAGCTTTTCCTTTCTTGCATTTCTTTAGGGCCATCTTGAGTTCTGAAAGAGTGAAGTTCTTTTCAAAGACCTCACAGCTAGCTGTTGGTTGTTTCTCCATCATTTTGGTGAGTGATCTGATAGCACTGTCAAGTCTCTTGCGTGGTTGTTTTTTGTTTACGTTAGCAAAGTGCTTATTGAAGGCTTCTGCTTTCTGTGCATCCCTTGTTAGTGGTGGTTCAGTGCTTGTAATGATGGGTTCAGGGTTTTTCTTTCTTTTAATTCCTGAGAGATTTGATATGAGGCACCATGCTTTCTTTCCGTCTTTCCGCAAGTTTAACTCTCCACATTTCTTAACCCATGTTTCTCTTTTTGCTTTTTTGCTCAGACGTTTAACTTTTGCAGTTAGGCGGTTATAATTTGCTTTGTTGGCGGGGGTTGGGTGTTTCTCAGCTTGCCGTCTTGCTTTTTTCCTCTCGTTTACAGCAGCCTCCAGTTCTGTACTCCAGTAAGGTTTAAACTTTCTCCTACATCCTCGTGGAATGGCTTCTTTAGCAGACTGCAGTAGTGCTGTAGTGATTTTACTATATACCTTGTCTATGTCTAGCGTCATGTCGATGGCCTCGAATCGTTGTCGTACTTGTCTCCTGAAGAAATGCCAGTCTGCCTTTTTGTAGTTCCATGGGGGTGATGTTAAGCAATTTCTTTTTATTTCCCTGGTGTTTGTGATCTCAAGGAGGATGGGTCTGTGGTCACTTCCGATGTCGTCGAGCACTCTAACTGAGCAATGTGGGTGGATATCCGCTGTTACTAGGGTGAGATCTGGTCTGCTTTTTGTTCCACTGGCGCGGTGGAGCAATGTTGGTGGTGGGGTGTGAGCATTCTGCAGTAGGATGAGTGTGGTAGTGTTAGTGAGTTCTTCTATAGCTACTCCTGTTGGGTTCCTGTCTGTGTAGTCCCACAGAGGTGAATGACCATTCATGTCACCAGCAATGATCATTCTCCTCAAGTCCGTGGTCTGGAAAGGCTTCAGAGCAAGGTGTGTTTTTGGCGGGTTGTAAATGTTAATGATTTTCAATGGCTTTCCACCACTCCAGACTATCACTTCCTGTAGATCTGTTTCGTCATTGGTTTCAAGAGCGGAAACCTCAGCCTGTGTATCATTCCGGATAAGTGTCACTAATCCTTGACATTTTATACACTTGCACTGGTACACTGTATAGCCTGTGATATGGAAGGAGGTGTCTTTTGGTAGCATTGCTTCTTGGATAACTGCAACATGGATTTTTAGGTCCAGTAGAAGCTTGGTTAGTTCAAGTATTTTGTTTCGGATTCCTGATATGTTGAGTTGGAGGATGCGTAGTGAGTCTGTGTTATATATATTATTATTACTGGTAGTATACTTTTCACTACCCTCCCCAGGTACCGAAGGGCAGCGCGGGCCTTGATAACCGAGGCGACACCCGAGCTCGTATAGAGTCTGTTGTCTTAGAGGCATGTTCATGATTTCAGGGGGGGTATGGATGCATTTTTCAGTATCCCCGAAGGGAGGCAGTCCAGTGTATCAGTATCCCAGGATCGTCACGTCCTGCCAGAAAAATAGCATGGACTACATGGGAAGGAGCTCTGCAAAGATCCTTGACATGGAATGATATATGGCATATGGCACCTCTTAGGCTCAGCTTCATTATTAGATCAATGTATGACCTGCCATGGGCACAAACCTTGTGAGATGGGGATAGTCGGATGATGAGCGGTGCCCTTTGTGCCACGAGAGGTAGACACTTGAACACATGCTCTCAGCTTGCAAGGTGTCATTAGGGCAAGTGCGATACACATGGCGCCACAAAAAAGTGCTAAATGAGCTGGCTGCGACAATAGATCTGGCAAGGATAAAGGCGAATAGCAATGTCAGGTCGAACACCGCAAACACATACTTTCTGAGAGCAGGAAAGTCAGCACACCAAAAACTGAGTAAATCAGGAAGAAGTGTACCATCTCTCCTTGACTGTGCAAATGACTTGGAGATGGCGGTAAACCTACCTGGACGAAGGGCATATCCAGAGAGTATCAGGAAATCTCGAAGACTGCCGGATATACTGCTGCATTCTTCATCATCGCACCAGGTTATACTGATTGAAATGACCGTGCCATTTGAATCCAGATTGGAAGACCAACATTTGTTCAAAGCGGCCAAGTATAGGGATCTGGCCGCAGATCTGAGACACGATGGGTTCACTGCAAGGGTCATGGCTGTTGAGGTTGGTGCAAGAGGGCTCGTGGCTGCATCAGTGTATGATTTATTGAAACAGTTGGGGCTGAGGGGACAGTCGAGAACAAGGGCACTGAAGAGGTTTAGTGAAACTGCGGAAAAAACATCATGCTGGCTGTGGAGCAACCGCAATGGGCTATGGAACTTGGGACAGTAAACTTTATCCCCACCTGCGCTATAGGAAACATCCGGAAAGTGGAATTTTTTCTAAGTCCGCAGTACATTAAATTTTTCGTTGTATTGGTGAAGGGAATGTGGCTTACAGGCAACACACGGCCTTTATTATATGTGGTGTCGGGCGCAAGTAGATTTCAGTTGCTAGAGTGCAGTGGCTTCAAGCCTCATTGGCTTTGCGCAGGTAGATCAGTGTCTGTCCCTCGTCGTGGTGTGCTGTGGCACAATAATTTGTTTTCAACATAAGGGTTACTTTCACGATTGCCTCCGGGTGGCAGAATTGTGGATTTTAAAGCTACAACCAAGGTAGAGTGGGTTTATTTTCTACATATGACAACAGGAGGCGGAGACACATGGGAGTCATGACCCAGGTGGGCCCGCCCCCCCTTAGAATGTAAGGGAGAATAATGGGGCGAAACACTTGTTCGACGGGGTCCACTTCTGATGATCAATCAGATTGCCTCCTGTTGTATCGCTCTGTGTGGAGTTTCCTTTCTTTATTGATCAGATATATCGACCGACGTTACAAATGTTGGAGTGTTGTCACACGCTGGCATTCAAAGTATGCATACATAGATTACGCTGGCTTAACCATGTCCACAACATGAAAGATGGTTGGATCTACAAAGATATTTTCTACGGAGAATTGGCAGATGGCAGATGGCAAAATAACAGCCGGTCGAACACAGCTGAGGTTCAGAGATGTCTGCAAAGGAGACATGAAGGCATTGGACATAAATCCAGGGAACGTGGAGATGATCCCTACGGCGCCAATCGCATTTGGCAAAAAGAAGCTCTTACAACATGCAGAAGATGAAAGAATAGGCTGAGAGGAAACCCAGGCAAAAATAAGCAGCTAAGGGCTATCACGTCATGGCTGCGTCATCCCCATAATCAGTTATGACTGGAGGCGGCTACATTCCATGTCAACGTGTAAACATTAAGAAGTGTATATATATATATATGTGTGTGTGTGTGTATTTCATTATTAGTGCTAGTGGGCCACCATCTCCACAGGTTCTAAGTAGAATCGCATCTGATGTTTCTTGCTGTGTGCAATAATGAAGACTCTAAAAGTACACGAACCAAAAAAAATTGCGTCCCCTGATCTTGTTGATTTATTTTTTTTTAAAGTGAGCAATCCATTAGTATACTGACCAAAAATGAATGTTAAGGGAATCAATACAATTAATGTCAAACTTTCATTACAACAACAAAAAATTTGCTACCCCTATTTCTGTAGGGAACAAACCGACAGACGTTCACAAATATAGATTAGATATTGTTAGTTCTCTTGTAAACCTGTTAGAAGAAGAAGCTGTAAAATATTATCCACTTGTTATAATTCTATAGAGATACTTCATTTTGCTCATTCAGCCCCGTGGATTTCCCGGGGGTAGGGTCTCTAAACAGACAAAGAAAGAGTGAGTCTACTCCATCCTCAGGCATGTTATACGAGACGACAAATGTGAAGCCATACTTGAGGCAAGCAACCACATCATGTAAAACAATCACCATATAACCTACTGCTGCAACACCATGTGAATGCTCGATGCAGGCTTCTTGCAAAGGTACCTGCTACAGTGGTAAGTCCAAGCTCTGTAAGGAGTGCAAAGGAAAATTATGAAAGATGATGATGATATCTTTGCTCATCCCTCACGTTAACTGATGCGGCTTAATGACATATATCACAAGGGAAAAACAAATAGAAACGAAGATGAAAAGGACATGGATATATCGACATATTGTGTATATCCTGCAGCAGTTACTAGATGCGCTAATAACAATTGTTATAGTATTAATAGGAATTTGATCGCAGTAAAGGAGACCAGCAGTCGTAAAAGTAACTCACACACACACACATACACAAAAATATGATGATTGCTATTTTGAGGATCAAGTGGATGATTATGAAGAAACACGAAAGCGCGAAAAAGCGAAAGGCTGAGACATTTAGCAGTAGTAGATAATCCCCAATGAGAGAAGGACGTAAAGGTTAGAAGAATAAAATTGTTGACAGTGAACGTTAACAACTGCTATGTATCAACTAAAGTGACAATCACGAGACATAATTCGAAGACACATTTAAAAAAAATAACAAAATGTTGTTAGGATAAGGATTTATTGTGATCCAACACGCCTGCCTTCCTTCATTGTAGTAATTAAGTGTTAACAAATCTGTAGCTACAGCTAAGTTGTAATTATTCGAAACTAAAACATGAGACCATCATCAATAAAAAAGCATTATGTGTATATCAAGAGAACGAAAGGAACTTTGGAAAAAATATGAGAATAACGTAAAAAATCTGTTAAGAGTTTCTTTTCAGCGTGCAAACTGATCATGGCATGGTGATTGCAACATAAATGTCACAGTTTGTGGTTCAGTAGACCAGCTTTTCGCACACTGAACACGGTAACTGTCTTATCATTGCTGTCACCACACAGGGCCACGGTTTCTCCAGTCGTAGTATCCTCCACCATTGTTTGGGTAATATGGACTGTATCTTCTACCGTAATGGCCACCAGCACCGCCACCATACATTCCTCCGTACTGGCCACCATTTTGGTATCCTCCATACTGGCCACCATCTTGATATCCTCCGTATCCGTTTTGACTCATAACTTCAGACACCAGAAGACCTGAAATAGAAGACGTTATCCATTGTGAAAATTGTGTTTTTTATATTCCTATAAACGAGTAAGAATAAATAATCATGACTTAGTCTTTATTTGAGCTGACAAGGCGGAGCCCAAACGTAAAAAAGAAATGTATTGGTCCATGAACGCACGTTAAGCACCCCGGCTACCAACAAGACATCCGTTAAACACCTGCTTCAGGACAATGATGTCATCTCTCTTTTCGCTCCTTATGGGACATGGAACCTCCACTACAGCTGGGCTCTTGCAATAAACCTGTACTCTTGCCGCAATGGTTTCTGTAGAAATTTAGTTTACGTAATGAGTTGTCAACGTCATAATCAGCCTCATATGTGTCGCTTTTACACGGTGCCTGACGGAGCAGTAGTTCTATTCATTCTAAGTCTGGTCAGACATCCACGAGTAAAACACGGGGGATGCACGAAGTGAGTAAAGGAAACTATGTCTGAAAGGCGATTAAGGCCTGATGGGGAAAAGTGTAAAATAAATGCAACGAATGTGACCTGTGCATATACATTAACACTAGGAATGCACAGTAGTATCTCAGAAAGATCTCAAGAAACAATGAGATAAAGGTTCTAACTTGTCTGTAGGGGCACAGAGTTGTCTTGTACAATGTTGATACATGGAAAAACCTTCTTATGTACTGTTTAATGTAAGAAGGTTAATATATATATATATATATATATATATATATATATATATATATATATATATATATATATATATATATATATATATATATATATATATATATATATATATATATATAATATATATATATATATATATATATATATATATATATATATATATATATATATATACAGTACTTTGCAAAAAAAAATGGCAGTCATATTGCTCAGCTAAATATGCTGAAATCTAATTAAATATGCATGTTCTGCCCCTAATTTGCACTCCACTTAAGTGAGCAAACACTACCAAAAGTATAAAAAAATTAGCGTAGAGTACAATCCCTTGATAATAGAGCAGACGACAATTTCTAATGCTAGTGGCAGAAAATGGATACAAAGTCAAAGTGTATGTTAATTTCACAGCTTTGGAATGAAGGAAATCAAACATGTTCCAACATTTCTAAAACCTTGAACATTCCTGAGCGGACTGTCTACAGAGTTGTGAGTAAATTAAAAGCAGGTAATGGAATCGAGCGAAAAGAAGGTAGTGGGAGGCCAAGAATTTTGGACACAAAGGACCATCGGCGTCTCGCCCAAATCGTTCGGGCTGGGCCAATGAAGAGTGGAGAAAACATACGGCAGCGCATGATCGAGTTGGGAAGCCCAGAGGTATCTAATGCTACTGTCAACCGGGAGCTACACAGGATGAATTACACAAAAAAGCGGGTAATTTCGTCACCATTGCTCACAGAGACTCACAAACAGATGCGCTTGAACTGGTGCCACGAAAACAAAAATTTGTCATGGGACAATGTGATTTTTTCAGATGAATGTTCTGTTTGGTCTTATCCTGCTCAAATAAATATTTGGACGAAAGACTCTGTAACGCCTGTGTACCAGCGACCGAAACATACCCAGAAATTCCATCTTTGGGGAGGGGTGTCAGCAAGAGGTGCCACCCCACTGTGTGTTTTCACAGGAATTCTCACGAAAGAAAGGTACATCGACATACTAGAGGGACACCTTCTGCAATTTATGCAGGTCATGTACCCCGATGGGTGCACATTTTAACATGACAATGACCCAAAGCATACAGCTCATACCACCAAAGCATGGCTGCAAGAGAAGAATGTGATAGTGCTGAAGTGGCCCAGCAACAGTTCTGACCTAAACCCAATTGAAAACGTTTGGGCACTACTCAAGAATCATTTAAAAAAGAGTGGACTCAGAGACGTTGAACAATTGAAGAAGGTAGCTGAAAAATACTGGGACAGTCTGACTCACAATTACCTACAAACATTTGTGGGAAGTATGCCTCGCCGCATCCAGGCTTGCCTTGCTGGAGAAGGCAACATTATATTGTACTGAAACCACTGTTAATAGATAGGGGAGATATCAATCTTCCTCTGGACATACAGTTTTTATTATTATTTGCTTCTATGAGTGTGCTGCGTTGCGAAAATATGACTGCCATTTTTTTTGCAACGTACTGTATATATATATATATATATATATATATATATATATATATATATATATATATATATATATATATCTATATATATATATATGTATATATATATTCTTCTTCTTCTTCTTCCGTCCTTAGCCACCGACCGTCAAAGCAGTCAGTGGCCATTACGCCTAGTGGCGTCTTAGGGCAACAGCAGATAGGTTTTCTTTGCCATTGTTTCCCATCACGCCTATTGGCGTCTTTAGGGCAACGGCAAATCAATCCATTTGCTGTTGTTTCCGTAATCGAAGTGACTGGCAAACGGGTGATCAGCCCGTTGGTATATATATATATATATATATATATATATATATATATATATATATATATATATATATATATATATATATATATATATATATATGACTCGGCATGTGCTTTTTGAAGGCCTATACTCCCTGGGGAGTTAAAGGGTAATCATTGATTGATATATATATATATCTACGTCGTACAAAGCGACAAGTATGAGGTTGTGCGTGAGGCTGTGAACCCTCATGTGAAATAAATTGCTACATAAACTACTGCTGAAAGAGTATCCGGATGCTATGTGCAGATTTACTGAAAGTCTTCTTCTTTGATCCATAACCGCAAACTGTCAAAGCAGTCAGTGGCCATCACGCCTGGTGGCGTCTTGTAGGGCAGCAATAAATTGATTCCACTTTGCTGGGTCGGTGGCCATCCTTTGTCCAATGCCCCAACTCTGGTTTATTCTTTGCATCTCGGCCTCCACAATTCTCCGCCTAGTGGTTTTTGGTCGGCTTCGCTTTCCCTCGGGGGTCCATAACATAGCTGTTCTTGTGATGGTATCTGGGTCTCTTCCTAGGACGTGGCCAACCCAACTCCAGCGTCTGCCAGCTATGATGGTGTGCATGTTCTCCTGATTACTCCGAATAAGTAGTTCTTGGTTGCCGATGGTGTTTGGCCAAAAGATTCGGAGAATTTTCCTTAGGCAGATTGTGTGGAAGGAGGACAGTTTCGACATTTCCTTCTCTGTTACTCTCCAGCATTCCACACAATAGAGAAGCACTGAAAGTACACATCTCTCATACAGTCTCAATTTGGTGGTTTGTGCTGTACAGGGAAGACTTCCAAATGTTGAGACTAACAAAGGCTGTTCTCGCTTTATTCATTCTCTTGTTAATGTCATTGCTTCTTCCGCTGAAAGTGGGTCAGCTGTAGTGGTAGCTCCGTGTTCCATTGCCATCGAAACAAACAATTATGGTGATGATGATGAATTATAAAAATGTCTCCCTTAGCTGCTAGTTAAGATTTATGTGGCGCGGAATCTGATAATAAAAAAATTACAGTTATAGGACAACAATTATAAAAATTATTCCAACAATTCTTTTAGTACACAAGTTTTGGTTGTTGTTATTTAACAAGGGCTGCTGAGCTTCTCGCTCTTTTGTCACCCAATACCAAGTTGAAGACTCCTTGCTATTATCTACACTGTAGATCTAGGCTTTTCGTGTGGCTTTTCAGCCCTTCCAAAAACGTGTTGAGTTGAAGTCATGAGCTCCAGTTTCTCCAGCTTAAAGATTCATCACATCTGGTCCCAAGCTAGAAGGAAGAATACTGCGCATTACCCGTCATTCAACTGGCTCTCCAAATATGCACAGCTGAAATACTGTGCTCTGGTTCTGAATAGTCCCAAGGAATTGTCACGTCCTACACAGGGCCACTTCTCAGCTTCCCCTACCCATCCGGGGCCCAAAGTGAGATCCTGCATGTAACCAGGATCCTGCATCCAACCAGGTAAAAATCCAGAGTTACCTCTGCGGCTGAAGTGACTCCTCCAAGCTTAGTGTGTATTGCTGGATTCTCAATATGTTTCACCACAGGGGGAAACATTGGAAGTGTGAGGATGATTTCAAAAGTCAATGAGGGTGTAATTAGTCTCACAGACTAATGTTCGCTTCCACATTTGAAAACTGTAGCATTGTCATATAAGGATAATTCCAGATAAGCCTCTATGCGTAACGTTTTGGTAAAATGTCTCCTGTCTTGCAGAAGTTTTTTCAGGTTTGTCTGCATTAGCTGTGACGATATTCAACTCGTTTTTATTTGATAACAACTTTTGGTGCACTTATTTTATACATGTCTGTACCTGGCATACTTTGTATCCACAATCTTTTAACAAATCTAATCATAAAGGTTTGTCAGTGTGCTTTATTTCCGCTCTTTCCCTAGTTAATATCAGTCTCTCTCTCTGCAGTGGTTTTAATGACCTCAGTTCTATGACTCAAGTACCCCAACAAATAAAGTGAAACGTCATAGAATAATAGTAAAAATCAACTTTGAATTGATAAACGCCTTAAACACTTAAATAAATCAATCTACTCGTTAGCGAATTTCTACACTCCGGTCCACTTTTAATCTTCCACCGAGCAAAGAAGCCAGTCAACACGAAAACATTTGAAAACAATAATTATGGGGTTTTTTAATGCAAACTTATGGCATGATTAATATTTTAAAACTGTTAAGTAGGTTTAAAAATTTAATTTTATTATATAATAGCCACCTAATACCGTTTTGTCGTGTTTTTCTTTCTGTTGAAGCTAAAGGCAGATGACGGAAAATTAGGAAAAATACTAAGTGATAACTCAGCATGGAACTGAACAAATGTCGATTAGCTGAAAAGCAAACACGACGCCGACGTTTCATATGGAATATGAGAATTGATACAATTAGAGTTTTGAAAACAAAGACTTACAAACTATTGATCGCGCTTGGAGTTGATATTGTATGAGATTTCAAAAGCATAGCGTTACACACTGTGGATCGTTTAAGTTATGTTTGAAGTCTTTAAGTAGACATTTTGTCAGAACCAATAGATACTACTGATGTCATACTTCTCTCTCTCTCCCCCCCCCTCCCCCCCCCCCCACCTCATGGGTATTGAGGTCGGATACCTAGCCTTTTCAGATGAGGGCAAAAAATAGGAGGTCCCATGTGCTAATTGCGCACGTTAAAAATCTCGCGGCAGTTAGAAATCGTAAAAAGTAGGCCACACAGCTGCTGCATTGGCAAAATCTAAAAATTAGGAAAACTACCCTGCACAAAAATATTTATAGAATGTGTGATTCCTGTATACACACATTGTGATCTTCGCCAGTGCTACGGAGTTCGTATACTGTGCTGAGATCTTGCTTGTGTGATCCAAGAGAAGAGATCGGAGCACTGATGGATTTATCCGTGTGCAATGAAGATATACATTAAACCAAACCAACCCAAGTTAGTTTATTTGACTTTTGAACAGAAAAACTAATTTAGCACCATACTTCTTACGGTACGATAGCCATATTTGTACATCAGCCAATCAGCGTGCAGTTTAGTAGCATTTCACATTTCACGGCACTGCAACAGATAGGGACGCCTCTTGTTAAATGGGATGCAACACCAGTTACAAAGTCATCGTTACATCCTGTACACGATACAGCTGCCTTCAACCACGCCAAGAAAAGATGTAAAATAGTATTCACAATATCAACTAGTCTTGTGGTCTATATTTTAATTTATCAACCGCGGCTGAGTTTTGAAAAAGCATGTAATTCTGTATAAGACATTTCATCTCCATGTCTTTTTTTTTTTCATTCATTAAATATGCTTTTCTTGTTTTAATCATCCTGTACAATTATGAATTGCTTTGGTGTGGTTTTCCTTATAGATAAATCGGCCAATGTTAAGTTGATTGAAAATAAGGTCTGTATCTGACGAAGCAAACATACTTACAGAGGCAAACTGCAACAAGGTGGACTATCTTCATTGTGCTCGAAATTGCTAATTTGCTTCCCAAAAAAGAAAAGAAATCTGACTATGAAACAATGTCAATGGATTTCTCAGCGAAGTACAGAAGATTACCAGATCTTCTTATTTATAAAGGAAATATGGCATGCAAAGTTACTTGGTGCAACTCTGTTGTCAATGTAATAAATTCCACGCGGAAAAACAATGTAAAAAAAAACAAACAATATCCGTTATTTACTTTCATGAAGAAGCCGCGCACAATTATGTTGATATCACGGTTGTTTTCTTCATAGCTTTCTCCTGTTTCTCTAAAAACTTGTTCATTTTGCTTTATCTTGGCGTCCATTGCTTTCTTCCCAGGAGCCAGATCTCACGTGCTTTAAATGCTCTTTCTATCTCTTTGTTAACTGTCCGGGTCTCACGTGCTTTAATAGAACCGACATAGAATCATATTAGTCTGTCTTCCTCACTACCATTGATATGTGAGTGTGTGTTTGTATGTGTGTGTGGGGAGGGTGATAAAGGTGATTTACAAACTGTTAGAAGCTAACCGTGTTTTAAAAATTCTTACCCTAAGTTTAGTTAGGTATCTGCTATTATGCTATAATAGATTAAGATAGTCAAACTGTTTCACTTGCTTTAATGCTTTCCTACCTACAAATATTTTACAACCTAGGATTATTTCTTTTCTTATATTCTCATTATTCCAATGCGTTTATCTTTAAACCTTTGGCGATGATGTTGGCTACAGCTATGTCTAGCATTCCTTAATATTTCTGTATTTTCCATATATCTAATTTTATTGATGCTATATCCTCAACAATTGTTCCACATTGATCATTCCTCTCAATGATGTTTTCAATGTAACAGGAGAAAAGGTCTAAATAGAATATGGTGTCTTAGTCCACGCGTCATGTTATCTTTAGTTTCATTTTTTATTAATCTGAGCAAGTGTTCCAGTCAAAACAATGACGAGCAAAAAATTAAAGACAACACCTTTAAACTCTCATTATCTGCAGCTCATTTAGAAGGCTGAGAAGTGAGAATAGGTAAATAGTTGTAATTTGACTAATTAGTTATCAGTTCTTTAATCACAGTATATTTTGTAAATGTTATATTTGAAATGTTTGCCTTGATTTTCTGTGTTCTGAATATATAAATTAAGATTGTCTGGACTCATTTTTCGCTTAAGCGCTACATAAATTTTAACATGAGAAAAGACTGCTTATGTAGATATACACCTAAATGATCAAATGATTATCCGCGTGCTTTGTTGATGGTCTTAGGAAAGGCCGAAATCACAGGAAACTGTCGACGTCTCATGATAACAGGAAAGCTGGTATCGCTTGGTACCAGACAGAGGCGTGGAATGATAACTCGTCCACCTTATTTACTGTCTGTGGAGACTTTTTTGCATTTAAAATAATTTGTTTTCTATCTTTATTGTTAATAGAATGTTAAAGTTTAAAAGAAGGAAAAAGTATAGGGTGGCTCTTTTATTATGAAAATAAATTAGTAAATTTGCCTGTCATTTCTTGACAGGTTACTTGCAAAGAGATCTGTAAAATCAAAATAAAATAAATTATTATTGTTTATGTGATATGATTCTAATGGGTGTTCAGTGTAACATTCACTCAAAGCACAATTCATTGAGCGCCGTTTCCGTATTTTCCCGAAAAGCTGTTGCGATTGTTTCTTATCTTCAGACGGACGTACCATGAAAACTCTAATGTCGACGATGTCATTGCTGCATTCTGTTACAGTACATTTTTCTGACACTAGTCATATATTTTTCATTTATGAGAATTTTAAATCTCATCAATATTAATAATGAAACGCAATGAAAACACTGTTTTCAAAGTAACCAATAAACCAGAAAAAAGTATTTATCCTTAATTAATGGGTTATAAAAACATGTTTGTCACAAGTTTAATGACCAGATTCACTTCTAAAAAAAGAACAGATGGTATTTACAGAAAAAAGCAACATCCAGACTAGTGTTTATCACAAAGTCTAGGTCCTCGGTTTATTTAACAATCTGACTTGAGATCACCATTACCAGTATTCACACATTTGGTTGAAATTAATGAGGTCAAGTACTGTAGAAACGTATTTAAATTGGAGGAAATTGCATACATATTAGAAGAGAAGCATTGATCAGAAATGTAAAGCAGTAGAATTATATAATTCTTGAAGAAATACAAAAACTGCAGCGTTTAAAATGAGAAGTTTAAGTTTAGTTTTCTGTAAGATTTAATTATTTACCTAAACATATAACAGGCTTATGAACAATGGAGTGAAGCTATACTTTTTGTTCTGGAGGATTGATGTGGACACTGCAATGTTAATGCTAAATTTATAGTCCAAAATGAATAAGTGCCGCAGAAAGTGATTGATAGTGTAATGACAAGAGTGAATATTGAAGTGTTTGTTCTAAACAACAAGATACCAAATAAATTAGCTAACTTCGAACAAGTTACCGCGAAATAAAATAAACGTTACAGTAAATAAGGCAACTTTAAAACAGGACAACTGAAAGAGTATTTTCATAACGACCAGATTGTTTGAACTGCACAACAGGAACACTGATCTTTATCGCCGTCGACTCAACACAACAAGGCTATTTACATTAGTCGTTTAATTACCATAAAGCTCGTGTTCTGCTTGTCTGTTATTTAGTGGCTGAAGTTTTAACAGGAGATGGTTACTGGCCCCAAGACAAACTCTACTTAGTCACCATTTACGATATGCTTCGCAGGTCACGGTGTTACAATTCTGCGCTCTCCCTTCGGGCACAACTAACACCAGACGAAAAGCCTAAAAAAAGCTGATTTCTTTAGTGACAGTTTTATTTATGATGGGAGTCACGGTAGAGCAGTGGTTAGTACACTGGCTTCCTAGCTCGGTGGTCCATGGTTCGATCCCGAGTTGAGGTGGGATTTTTTAGACCGCAAACGGCTCCGGGGTCGACCCAGCCTCATGAACTAGGTACCAGAGCAACTTCTGAGAAGGTTAAGGCGGCCGGCGTGATGCTGACCAAATCACTGCTAGTGTGCCGATGGTCAAGAAAAAATGATCCTAACACCATATTCCTAATATGCCTCAATGGACGTGTAACGAGATTCTTTATTTATTATAATTTGTAATTATCAATTGAATTATGATTATTCTGTCACAATTTGTTCAATCTAAATCAAATTTGTTACCAGTATATCATCATCATCATTTTGCTTTACGTTCTTATGGAGCATGGTGTCAGGGCTTGCCTCCCCTGCTTTGCAGTAGTGGTCCACCAGTGGCCAAAACGCAAGAGTATCTAAATTGGGTCGTCAAAGGTGTCTACCTTCGCACAAGATTACTCTTGGCAGAGTTGTAGATAAAAGGGTAATGACGCTTCACAAGATATTTCCGAAGTCAAGAACAATGCTGCATTGGCAGGGCAATTGTTAACTTATATCGGTCCGAAGTCTTTTGTGAAGAATTAAGCAATGGGTTTAGCCCGTTCAAGCTCCCAGCTGGTGTAAATCCAACGAAATTCCCTGTATAGGTATTTGCTCTATAAATGTAAATATATGTTTAGGTATATATGTTAATATATAAAATAGTCTTGCTCATAGGTTTGCTTTCATACGTATAATAACTGAATCAACTATGATTATTTAGTTTTAACATAACATATAACAAATTTAACAAATTTAATAGTCAGTTAATTTTAACAGGTTAAAATAACGATGAAATGGTGATGAATTTTAGATCAGGGTTAAAGTTGTCTTCCTGGAGACTTAGGTGGAGGATATATTTTAAAGAAATGTCCTGTTGCTGTTCCCTGTAACAAACAACTTAGCTTCTCTAAGTGAGTCCTGCACCTGTGTTTTCGTCATTTCTACTGTGATAGGGGCACATCTTCCACAACTTGTCCGTTTTAAGCAGGTAGTGTTGATGCTCTTCTTTTAACTCACAGCTTCGTTCCACGAACTTTTTTAAGACAAAATAGACAGAACGAATGCCTCTACTAAGTACATATGTGGCCTGCTAATTAACAGGCGCATTGTCTCGATGTCCACCCACCATTGTTAATCTCTCAGAATAATTAAATTCTTGAGTATACACAGTGTAACTCAGGAAAGATGAATAGAAATCACCCCTATTCTCCTGGGTATTAAATTGCGAAACTATGTGATTGGACAGCGCGAACAAGATTTGTACCTGAACTAACATTAACAAGTTACATATATCTCACAAAATGATATGATACACCTGAGGCAATTGTGATGTAATCGTCACTCATAACTGCGCCAGTCGGAGTCTGGGGTCGCTGCTGCTTTCGCGTTTCTGAGCGAATTAGCATAAAACAAACCCAGCTCTTGCTGTAGTGGTTTATGAATATACTATTTTCAAATGTTAAGGTTGCCAGCCTCATATTTAACCACTAAGCAAGAAAACATGTCAAATTCACATTTGTAAAATAAATGTTCACAGCTTACCCCAAATGGGTTATACAATCTCCTCGCACAGTGTAGAAGGGACACAAGCAATTTAGGTTATATGCTTTCGAATCACTTGGCCTGGAAATTCTATTTATTCCTCTTATGGCGGGTGATCTTATTTATTGGGACTCCAGTCTTCGTATTTATAAATGTGCGCTTTTTTTTAAGCTTTAAAGTTTCCCAAATACTTCGAACTGTCCTGGTCCTTTTAAGTTTCCAGTCTCGGTATTTATAAATGTGAGTTTACTTGTAAGTTTAAAGTTGCCCAAATACTTCCGTACCCTGACAATCTCCAGAGCTATGCCAGTGGGAGTTTTACTCCTGGTAGGTTCAACCAAGCTGGACTGGTCTGTGTGGGTAGGGGTCAGACAAAAGCTGGTACCCTGGTCCTCCAGGTTGGGGGTTTTAGCATAGGGCTGACACCCCTGTCTGTGTAAAAAAACAATGAAGTTACGGAAACAACAATAAATGAACAAACTTTGCTGCGGGATGGACATTCGGAGTCTGTGGCTCGTATGACTGTCAGTGGTGAAAGCCGAAAGGAAGCCACTGACATAAAAACGGATGTCCTGACCGCAAAACAGGATACAAGAATAAGTTTTTGGAATGTCAGGACAATGTACGAGACAGGTAAACTAAGACAGGTCACGGCAGAAATGAGAAACTATAGGTTACACATTCTAGGGATAAGCGAGAGCAGATGGACAGGGGCAGGAAAAGTTAAAACAGCAATAGGAGAAACAGTACTTTACTCTGGAAGAGAGGATGCACAGCACAATGAAGGCGTAGCAATTATTCTACAGAAAGGAATAGAAAGGACATTACTGGAATGGAAACCCATCAACAACAGACTGATAAGATTAAGATTGAGAGGGAGATTCACCAACACTACAATAATACAATGCTACGCACCAACGAATGACAGCGATGAGGAGGTCAAGGATGAATTCTATCAACAACTGCAGAAAGAAATGGAAGACACACCTAGATATGATCTTGTTATAGTAATGGGAGACCTCAATGCGAAAGTTGGTACACACAATACATATAACGAAAGAACAATGGGGAAATGCGGCAGCGGAACAGCAAACGAAAATGGGGATAAACTAATAAGTTTCTGTAGCATTAACAACCTGGTCATTGGAGGAACACTCTTCCCACATAAAGAAATTCACAAATTAACATGGGAATCACCAAATGGTCGGGACAGAAACCAGATAGACCACATCATGGTTAACGGTAGATGGAGACATGCATTACAAGATGTGAAGGTAAGAAGAGGTGCAGATGTGGGAAGTGATTACCATTTAGTAGTAGCAAAACTGAAAGTGAAACTAAGAAGGGCTGCACCAACTGTAATTACACAGAAAAGGTTTGACATCAGCAAATTGAAAGACTCCCTTACCAGAAAAGCTTTTGCGGCCGACATAAAGAAACGATATCAATTTGCCAAAAGTCAGGAAAAGACATTGACTGATGATATAGACCAGAATTTCAACACCATTTCCACAATATACAAAGAAAGCAGCAAATCATGCTTGGGATTCCAGGAAAGGAAGAAGCAAGACTGGATAACACCAGAAACATTAAACACCATAACGATGAGAAAGGAAATGAAAAGAAAGAAAACAGAAGCGAAGTCCCCCAGGTTAAAGCAACTATATAGCGAACAGTACAGTCAGCTGGACAAGGAAGTTAAACGCCAAACCCGAGCCAACAAAAGGAATTTCCTAGACGATCTTGCAAGACAGGCAGAGGAGGCAGCACTGAGAAATGAACAAAGCACAGTATACAAAATAACTAAATTCATCAGCGGAAAACGAGGTGCAAACAATATTACATTAGTAAGAGATAAGCAAGGTAATCTCATCATGACAGCAGAGGGACAGGAAACAAGATGGGCAGAGCACTTCAGATAAACTCTGAACAAGGAACCACCAGAGACACAATTGAATGTTCCTGAAGCTGAAAACGATCTAGATGTGAATACAGACATTCCACGCAAAGAAGAAATCATCACAGCAATCAAAGGGTTAAAGAACGGCAAAGCTCCGGGCCATGATAACTTATATGCAGAGCTATTTAAGACAGACCCTGAGCTAGCAGCAGAACTATTAGAACCACTATTTGCACAAGTCTGGAAAACGGGGACAACACCATCAGAGTGGAACAAAGGAATAATTGTCAAATTGCCCAAGAAGGGAGATCTTGCAGACTGCAATAATTGGAGAGGAATTACTCTTCTCTCAGTTCCCAGCAAAATACTAGGCAGGATAATTATACAGAGAATTTCAAAGGCAGTAGACCACAAACTGAGGAAAGAACAAGCAGGACTTAGAAAGAACAGGAGATGTGTAGATCATATATTCACTCTCAGGAACATTATAGAGCAGTGCTCAGAATGGCAAAGACAGCTTTACATTAATTTTGTTGATTTTGAAAAGGCTTTCGACAGCATACATAGGGACAGTTTATGGAAAATACTGAGGGCTTATGGAATTCCAAGCCGCATAGTGTCAATCATAAAAAGCCTCTATGCCAACTTTACGTGTAGTGTTGGTCAGAGCAACCTAACCTTTGAGGTGAAGACATGAGTACGACAGGGATGCCCCTTATAAACCACTCTATTTTTAACAGTCTTAGACTGGGTGATGCGCCAGACAACAGAGGGCAGTCCCAGAGGAATAAGATGGGCAACATTTTCTACATTGGAAGATCTGGAATATGCAGATGACATTGCACTACTAGCACATTCACATCAACACATCCAGGAAAAAACGGATAGACTTAATAAGTTTAGCCAGCAGGTGGGCTTGAATATCAATTTAAAGAAGTCTGAGGTCAACACGCTCAATGTGAGCAACCCTGAACCCATATCAGTAAGGAATCAGCAATTGGTACAGACAGATACCTTCACATACCTAGGAAGCATAGTAACACCAGACGGCGGGGCAGGCAAAGACATCAACATCAGAATGAATAAGGCAAGAACAGCCTTCTTTAGCCTAAACAACATCTGGAAGTCCTCCTAATACAGCACAAGCACAAAATTAAGATTATATCAGAGCTGTGTGCTTTCTGTGCTTCTCTATGGTGCGGAATGCTGGAGAGTTACAGAGAAGGAAATGTCGAAATTGTCCTCTTTTCACACAACATGCCTAAGAAAAATTCACCGAATTTTTTGGCCAAATACCATCACTAACCAAGATCTGCTTACTCGTAGCAAGCAAGAGGACATGCACACCATCATAACTGGCAGACGCTGGAGCTGGGTTGGTCATGTCCTCAGAAGAGACCCCGATGGCATCACAAGAACAGCTATGCTTTGGACCCCTGAAGGAAAACGAAAGAGAGACCGACCAAAAACAACCTGGCGGAGGACTGTGGAGGCTGAGATGCAAAGAATGAACCAGAGTTGGGGCACTGTACGAAGGATGGCCACCGACCGAGCAAAGTGGAATCAATTTGTTGTTGCCCTACAAGACGCCACTAGGCGTGATGGCCACTGACTGCTTTGGCGGTCGGCGGCTAAGGATCAAAGAAGAAGAAGAAGAAATACTTCCGATCTGTCACTTATAATATAGGAATTCTTAGTCCGATCCTTCTCTTTCTGGCTCTGGTGAAGTGCTGGCTTGACGTGGCGATGCAGTCTGATCTGTGACTCCGATTTTTGCTAGATTACATCACTCATTTCACAGTTCAAATCCAAGATTGTTCTTCCGACGAATTTTCCAATGAGAACCGTTGTGTATTCCGGCTTCTGAAATCAATGCAATCGAAAGCTCTGAACTATATGGGTTGGGGTGTTTAAATTCATAATCTACCCCGCATGTTTTAAAATATTACATTTTAAAATTCCATCGCGTGACCTCTTTCAATAAGCCGTAATATTTCCGCCGGCATCTTTATGCAACACTCACCGACAAAAATGTGAACTTATTTGATGTCCGGATGCTACCTTCCAATATTGTTTCTCCCAGGGATGGCTCGGAGAAAGCTTTTATCTCATTATCGCCCGTGTTTTCGTGCCTCAGCTTCCCCAGACAGACCATATGGTATTCTATGGAACCGATCGTGCACGACCAGCTTGCTCATACAAAGGATCGTCTCTGTCAAAGTTTGTTATACCGACTCAAAAGAGATAAAGTATAATCGCTGACCGGTGTAATTAACTGGGTATTGTTACAGTTCACCTGGCGGAACGTAGACACGTCTGAGTTAAAAAAAAAATGTAAGGGCAATAAATATGCCAAATAATAGGACAATGAATAAAGAAAAATGAAGACATGAAGTGATACTGCCGGAGCGGATGAGAGTTATAAAAAGTGCACGACTGATTTCGTCACACATGGAGCCACCACTGCAGCTGATCCCTTTGCAGAAAGCCTCCACCAAGGACTCACATCTTCTCGCAGTGGTGGTTTATCCAGATATTTGTTGAACATGTGTGACCGGAGGCCTACGTTAACGCAAGCTATCACGTTAACATTAGAAATAAAAATAGTAAAAGTACTTAAGCAAGTCTAAAAGACCAAAGTACTTGAGCAAGACTAGTAAGTAACAAAAACAACACTAGTCGAACAGAAGAACCAATGAAATCGTATATGGCTCTTGGTCGAATACTAGAAAGGGGATGACAAACAACAGTCCTTCTTTGGTCGAAGTAAAACTGAAAGCTTCAAAGATTTTCAAGATATAATATTTTAGGCGATTGTTTCCAGTTTTGCAAGTATTCATACGGTTTGTATGTTTTAGATTTATAGTAGAACGATTACTCAGATATGTCGTATGTAATTGAAATTCTAGTCGAAGCCTATCCATATCTACAGAAGAGTTCGAGCAAACATTATATTTATGCTAATGTCCTTTACAAAGGCATCCAGATTTATTTAGCCAACAAGCGATCTGGCCGCTGGTAGCCAGTATATTGAGTCGTGTATTTGAACTTTGCTGTTAGTCCCGTTAGACTCCATTAATAAACAGTTCTTTATGACTTATGACTATTGCTACTCATGTGTGTTGGATATGGAAGCATTAGTAGGATACGAATGATCACTGACAACCTGCTGTGAGTATAAAAGGATCTGGTCTCGAATAAAATTCAATTGAGTAATTACATCTCTGGCAGTCGCCAGTTACCACTCAAAAGATAGATCTATGAAATAATAAACACATCGATCACTTGGAAATATATAACAAAGAACTAAGAAGAAAGATTCACCACCTTTCACAAAAGGTTTTCAGGGTGCGAAGATTTGTCATGTAGACGTAGTAAATTGCTGTTACTGTGACATAAGATTAAATAATGCAGCGGTAAAATCTTTAGTCCAACTGACTGTGACAATTGATGAGCACGATGCCCAACCTTGTATTAGTCGCCTCGTACGACATGTTTAAGGATAAATAGTGGTTCTGTTTCTGTCTTACAAACAAAAAGAAGGAAATATAATATCTTTTTTCTTCTTTGATCCTTAGCCGCAGCCTTTCAAAGCAGTCAGTGGTCATCACATCTGGTGGCGTCTTTGTATGGCAGCAACAAACGGTTTCCACTTTGCTCGGTCGGCGGCCATCATTCGTACAGTACCCCAGCTCTGGTTCATTCTTTGCATCTCGGCCTCCACAGTTCTTCGCCAAGTTGTTTTTTTGTGTGTGTCGACCTCTCTTTCGTTTTCCTTCAAGAGTTCATAGCAAAGACGTTCTTGTGATGGCATCAGGGTCTCTTCTGAAGGCATTGCCAACCCAACTCCAGCGTCTATCAGCTGTGATGGTGTGTATGTCCTCTTGTTTGCTCCGAGTAAGCAGTTCCTGGTTGATGATAGTATTTGGTCAAAAGATTCGGAGAATTCCTTAGGCATATTGTGTTGATAGAGTACAATTTCGGCATTTCCTTCTCTGTTACTCTCTAACATTCCGCACGATAGAGAAGCACAGAAAGTATACAGCTCTCATATAATCTTAATTTGGTGTTTGTGTGTTACTGAGAGGACTTCCAGATGTTGTTTAGACTAGCAAAGGATTATCTCGCTTTATTCATTCTGTTGTTGATGTCTTTGTTTGTTCCTCCGCCTGGTGTTTCTATGCTTCCTAGATATGTTAATGTATCTGCACAACGGCATGGCTATGAATAATACTCCCCAGTAGATAATATGCCTCCTTGCAAATGGGGACTGGATTTCATGAAGGTATACCAACTTTACTGCTGATTTGAGTAAAATTGACTTTGGTAATCAATCACACGACCGCTTGGCAAGGAAGAGTATTCCAACACCTCTGTTACGTGCAAAACAGAGCTTCAACAAGTCTTGCAGAAATTATGTGAGGACGGCAAACCATAAGTCAGAAGAGACTGGTATAAGACAAGGTGATATCCTGTCACCATATCTGTTCATACTTCTCGTGGATGATGTCATCAAAATATGTAAGTAGAGGACAAGAAAATATTCAGTGGGGTACTGAGAGATGAGACAGGTTTGTATTTCAGAGCTGGCAAATGCCGATGATGTTGCCCTGATTGCTAAATCAGAGGCACATTTCCAATCCAAACTGCAAGTCTGGAAGGAAGAGCCGGAGAAGAGAGGGATGGTCATAAGCAGCTCTAAAACAAACACAATACAACCTGCAAGTCTAAAAGGAAGAGCTTGAAGAAAAGAGGGATAGTCATCAGCAGCTTTAAAACAAACACATGGAGCAGGTACACCACTTTAAATACCTCGGAGCTGTCATAGACTGGAAGGGAGGCATTAACGAAGATTTGGCTATCCGGAGAGCAGCAGCTTGGAGACCTTTTCGGGCCAGAAATCGATTATTCCTAAGCAAAAGAGAAGTTGGCAAGAAAACGAAGATGGCTGTATACTGCTCCACTTATGTCTCAGTCTTGACGTATGGATGCGAGTCATGGGCAATGAGTACAACCCACAAAAGTCAGATCCAAACCTCATAAATGAGGTATCTGAGAAAGGTGGTTGAAGTAACAAGAAGTAACAAGTCCGCAACCAGACGATACGTCAAGGCCTAAAACCCCAACCCTGAAGACCCAAGTAGAACAGTCCCAAATAAGATGGTTTGGCCAATTCTGCAGAATGGGAGAAGATCGGCTGTCACAACAGGTACGGGAGGCTAAGAGCAATGGATCCAGACCCCCAGAACGACTCCGAGTCCGCTGAGAGAACAACATTAGACAATCTCTGAAGGACCGAGGACTAGAATGGAACCAGGCCAGGAGGAAGACAGCTCTACACCTCATGTTAGAAGAGGAACGACTAAGTTGAAAGCGAATAATTCTACCACACTTGAGAAAATCCAGTTTGAGCCCAAGTCTTCCTGTTGTTCAGATTCCATTCTTTGAAGAGAAGCTTCTTTCATCAGATGAATTAGTTCCAGAATGTAAAGTAGTGTACTGAATAATTATATATGTGGCAAAAACTGGAGGAACACTTCTGATCATCTTTTGCTTTGTCCAACTTCACAATCGTTCTATGTAAAAAAAAATTTTTTTCCTTTGTTTTTCTGTTTTGCTCCTTTATGATCATGTTTTCATCGCTGCATCTGGTTCCCTTACAAGACTCTGTGAAAAGGGATTTCATGTGTTATCGCAAACGTGGTTCCTGTAGCAAGTTATTTACACGATGAAGCTGCCAGTCCAATAAATAACTCACTTTAGTCACCTCTTATGATATGAGTACTTAGTTGAACTGTTCACCCTTAGCTTGTGCCAACATTTTATCAGTGGTTTTTGTTAACACGGAAGTGTAAAATAATTCTACATCAAGTAGAGAGTCATGAAGTAATGTTTAAGCAATGAAGACAATTTGGAATTTTTTTTTTTAATGACGTATGGAAATATTTAAATTTGTCACGCCAGTGGTTCAAATATACATCACCGTTTATAAACGTTAGTTACTACTAATTTTTCGACAATTTTCGTAATCTCTGAATCTTCATGTAGTATTCTAAACATTCATATTATTGGCACTTTATTTAGAAAAACATAAAGTTCATTTCTTGTTTCTTTCAATTCAAGTATTCCTTGCTTAACTTCAACCGTAGATCTTATCTCCTCCATTATTTTCACAAACGTAGCATCCGATTGACTGACTGGTTAGAGCGCTGGTCTGTTGCCGCTGTAAATTGAATCCTGACTTTGCTCTTAGGTTAGGAAAGGAAAAGGTATCGAGGAAGGAAACTTAGAATCTCATAAAACTAGAGCTAGTCTAGCGAAGTCTCTAATACTTCACTTCCTTGCGACAATTGCGGCATGTAGAAGGTGTAAATGTTAGTCTGTTATTCTCTTCCGATACCGCACTTTTCATTCATTCATTCATTCATTCATTCATTCATTACCCTCCGCTCCCAAGGAGCACAGATCTTCAACAAACACATTCCAAGTCCGCACTTTCAATTATGTTAAATTGTCAGACTAATGTCCGTACTGGCTAACCTTGCTTACACGTGCATCTCGAACTATCTTCAGGATTGCAAACTAGTAATGATCTACATACCATTTTCTTGACGAGATGCTCGAACCAAAATAACTTGACCGTAGCTCGATAACAACTGTGGCCGTATGACCTACCACCATAGCACTTATTCACGCTAGAGTCTAAATATATAGAAACTATCATGCACGGTTATAGAAAACTGTCACATAGAGATTATGATCAATAAATTTTCTATATTCTCTTCTTTCTTCAACCCATGTCCTCTATTTTATTATCACTCTTTACCTTTTCCTGTATTTTTCGCATTCGTTCGTTTGCGAGAAATATTTTCTTGTGAAATCTCTTAGTTTCGCTGTGATACCGTAGTTTTGTGTTGAGGTAAATATTACATTAAGTATCTAATATTTTGTGAGTGATTAAGTGTTTAACCGCCTATTTTATCCCACTAGTTTCTTTTGTGCAGATTGATTAATTTATAAGTCTGTTATATTCTCTAGCTGATGAGTTACAGTGGAAAACAGAATAAATTATAATTTCTAGCTTAAAATCATGTAGCTATAATGAATTTAATTTAACTGCTAAATAATCAGACGAGAATATTTTTTCTAAACTAACTTATAAATGCTAGATGCCTCATGAGTGTTGACGGAATACGTAGGTATTCCTAATTCATGATGATTGATTTTTATATATAACTTATTTCACGGGAAAGTTTAACGTCAAGCCAAGCTCTACGCTTGCAGTTCAAAATGTAAGTTATATTGAGTATGTAAAATATTTCATATGTGTTTTTTCTTTATTCAGTGAATGCTGGGGTAACCCAACTTAGCCGGCGTTTAGTACAGAGACAAACCTGTGAGAAACATAAACATTTTATATCTTTAACCACGTGGGTTTTTCAAGTAACACGTGTCTGACAGGGCGTGTGCCTTCAGAGATAGACAGAATACCAAGCCCACTAACGGGGTTTTTAAAGAATAAATGCTTATACCGGGCCTTTGAGCCAGATCATATTTCTTCACAAACTCTAATGTACATGCTGCCTTGTGGCGAGAATAATTACAGAAAAAAGCATTAAATTTTCCGACATTGTTGACAAAGTGTGTGGTGAACCAAGATTATTTGTTGAGAGAAGTTGTCCACCGGTCATCTTCCTACTTAAGGGAAACCTCGTGTTCTGAAACTGTGTGCCCGCTGAGAAACCTAACTCTTACCTCGTGAATAAGTGACATTAACTTAAATCTGTAAAGAAAGAACGATCGCCTGAAGAGGACGCTCCCCGGACACGTTGAATCAAACCAATATCTGCAGAGCTGGGTATCCGCTTCATCCACAGATAGACAGATTAAACGAAGTGTACACTAAGGCTTGCGCCAGACGGCGAACAACCGCACGAGTGTAGGTAAGGTTGTGTGAGTCAGAGCCCTGATTAAAGAACCGAGTGAAAGTAGACTGAAGGATGTTCTTCGTTTGATTCACTCACTTTGTAACTTTCCTTTATGCAAGATCTGTTGCTAAACTATTTTTCCTTAGAATAGATACTGCTATCAAAGTCAGTTCATACCTTCAAAAGGGGAAAATATTAGACCCAAATCATATGTATCTGTGACTCTTTGGGCTATCATCGTTCTCCTAACAGGACTGTGGGCTAAACATCGAGGGAAGATCATAACTGTGGTCTATCATTTCTTGTAGAAATTCATTGATTTTTTCTTATGACTATTTATATATATGTTTTTGATGTAAATTTTGGATGTTGTGGTGGTGGACGTTTATATTCATAATTAAACTGCCCTTTAAACTTAATCAGCGTGTTGGTCAGCTCGTTCTAGAATATCTATATAATCATGTGTTATAGTTTTCCCACGTCTGTACGTCTAACTGTCGTCTTGTATGTGCGTGCACGTGAGTGGATAGAAATATATATATGCTATATATATATATATATATATATATATATATATATATATATATATATATATATATATATGTGTGTGTGTGTGTGTGTGTTTAGACTGTCTGACTCCTCTAAATCTGTCGTAGAAGATAGGTGAAAGAGAGAAGATTTCTCGATTTCAGGGATAGCCTCTATCACAGTCTACCATCTCACTCAGGGAACTCTATTGCTATTACTATCTCTCACTGTGACTATCATTTATTCTAATCTATTCAGAAGGCCAACGGGCTGATCACCCGTTTGCCTGTCACTTCGATTACGGAAACAACGGCAAATGGGTTGATTTGCCATTGCCCTAAAGACGCCACTAGACGTGATGGGAAACAATGGCAAAGAAAACCTATCTGCTGTTGCCCTAAGACGCTACTAGGCGTAATGGCCACTGACTGCTTTCACAGTCGGTGGCTAAGGACGGAAGAAGAAGAAATTCAGAAGGGACCAACCCAAGTCTTAATTCCCTTATCAAAAATCTACGACAAAAACCAGCAAGTAAGATTTTTCTACAAATAAAATAAATTAAAAAAAGAAAAAACCCAATACACACTGAGGGCAGGGTAAAGAGGGGTGAAGTTGTAACTAGTTCAGCTTTGACATAACCCACGCTACAAATTGGCGGGAGTTACCATCGTGATTCAGTGACGTACACAGGGACAGCCTTGCTCCCTGTGAGATAATATGATGGAATGACCAATAAAAAAGGATATAGAGAAAAGCCTTAACCAATAGAGAGTTTCCAGCTACTCCGGGCACCACGAAGCCGGCAGAGTGAAGATTTAGAAGTTAGTTGGAAGAAGCCAAGCATTGCATGTAGACGCGTTTGTGGCCGTCTTGCTTCCACATTGAGGTACTCAATGATATTTGAGAGGATTCGATATTCTTCAATTGTGCCTGCAGATGCAGGAGAAGATATTAAATGATTTGTATAAACATTTGATCATGCACATGTTAGCTTGGTGGTTTCATCATGTAAGTAGACCCAAGTCTTGTATCGCCTTTTCATTTCAGCTCAGCTCGTCTGGTTTTGACTTTATAATAATACATGCAACAAATAGAAGCAGTAAATGAAAGAACCTAAAGTAAAAAGGATATATTAAATGATAACATAACTGGGAAAAGGTTGCGATGCACGTTTCTGTTAAAATAAAATCACGTTTTGACTGACAAAGCTGTTGGTAACTTATGACATAAACCAAGAAAGAAAAACCTCTGGCGGACTTTAAGCCAGTCAAGATCAAACTTGGAGTAGAAAATAAAACAATAAAAGAAATATATAATAAGAAAAAGGAAACTTATTAATTCCACACTGCTACCCCGGCTACATATATAGTTAATTTGGTGCCGCACCCAGTCCACACTGCACCCCACGGTCACACAACATACCGTTGTTGGAAGAATCTTATTAATCTGTCTTTTCTGCAAACTGCAGTCAGTACTACACTTGATGCCAGTGCCCGAGCTGGTTTTTCTGACTCCTACATCGTACAGATGTCTACTCTTGTTAGCCTACGTTACTTTCATCTGGCAGGCTTACAAGCAAAGAAAGAGAACTTTTCCCGTATACCCCAATGTCATGAGACCAAGTCCCCCTATTCACAAATTACAACCCCGTTATTATAATCCCAGTTATCCCCCTTCATGACTTTCCTATCACATTGTTATTACCTGCGGTGTTGTCTAAACGTCGACCCTGAGTAACATAAATTATGTAAAAACGAGAGAAGCTACTATTTCAGCAGAGCTGTCACTTTAGTATAGATCAGAGTAATAGTTCAGTCTAAATCAGAAAAAGTACATCCTATAGGTTTAACTTGTGTAAATATCTAAGTATTAGATTAGTCAGTGATAGATTAAATACCACAACGATTCTAGTAGTTCAGCTCAGAAGAAAATAGTTCTGAAGAGCAACCAAGACTCCGGCAGAGTACGTTTTATATTTATGTGTATATAGTTCTTTTACGTATACATATTTCTATTTCATGTAATGAATGTCATTATGTTTCTCTTGATTTGTATCCGTTTTTAGACGGATGTAAATACATTGACTTATTCCCCGACACTAGGAAATCTATAAGCCTAAATACGGATACCCTTGCAGGGTAGAGGTCCAACCTTTTTGTGGCATTGCACACACGCAAATTAGAGGGCCTGGTATGACCTCCGCCAGCTGCACCCGCTGAGTTCGGGAAGTTCTCTGGAGTTGCAATAAAGCCCTTCGCGACACAACCAAATTGCCGTAAGGATTAAAAGAGAGAATAACTTGAAACCCTGGGGATCGGAAACTACAAAAATAGGCCTATATAAGTGAATTCAGGCATTAAGTTGAAGTACTCGTATACGCGTCGTAATATATTTGATTAAGGTGGCTCTTGAAAACTGACAGAATTGGGACAGCGTCACTATAATGTCAGACTAGACTGGTCTATGTTGTGACATTACGGATCGTTTGCGTTTTCGTAATTTCCTCTCATCACTTTTGTTATCTATTATTTAGGCATATTTAACGCACATAATGTCGTGCCTATCCTCTAGACAGAATTACCATTTTGTCCTACTATTACTGTTCACGTTTCACGCTTCGATGCATGACAGGGCCAGACAATTGCCCATCCCCATCCCTGAAAGATTAATTGAATCACTAAACTTGATAATACCACATTTACTCCAGGTAAAACCGAGCATAACATGTTTGTTCAAGATTGCGTAATCACTTCCGATCCGCCAGTAGAATTAACTAGCAATGTGGGTTTAATTGCATAAACCACGATGTATCTAGACAGGCAGCCGGATTCGCGACAAATCCTGTGATACAGGAGATCGGAAGAGTCTGATAAACTAAGTAATCAGTCTTCCGAATTACTTGGGATAGTTGATTATAGATAAACCCAATCTTGTAAAACATTTTGAAGAGCGAGCGGGAAATGTGATATAAGTAAACTGTGACAACACTTTATGGAAATCGCAATTTCATATATGGAAGGTGGCTGTTTAAATTATCAAACGTATGTGTCACGCAGAAAATTCCATAATCACTTTACTATTATAACATGTACTTTAAATGCCACTGGTTTGGCAATTCGAGTTGTCATGTACAATCGCTCTGACTAGGAGTTGCCTGGTAGTAGACAACAAGAGTGCGTGGGTGAAGTCTGAGATATAATGTATGACTTTTTAGACACACGGTACTGCATTTCCCGATTCGTCAAGTAGACAACTCGGACTGAAACCAGAAGAGAACAGAAGTTAAGATTCTGACTTTATATATTACCGGACTTAGAGGAACAATTCTGAACACTATAGCAAGGAAACCCTAAGTTATTCACACAGAAACCTGACTAAAACAGGACAAACTCACAAAGTCGCAGAGGTATTTTTAATAGAACTAAATACGCTGTGTTCTAGTCATCTATATCAAGTTGCCAAGACTATTTACCTGAGCAAGAAGTCTAAGATTTCTCAATTATTGAGATGAGTTTTAACATATTTTTTATGCTTTCAATTTGACATGTTTGTACTTGCTGGTTGTGGTAAAAGTCCATTCCAGGCTGGGAACCTCAGCATGTAAAAAGGATAAATTCATGAGCCACAACAGCAAGCGCTGGTGATTGCTTTATGCTAGTTCTCATGGAAGAACCAAAAGCAGAGGTAACTCCAGACACCAAATGGAGCAGGGAGTGAGGGATGATTACATCAACAAGTTTATAGTTGCATATTACATTGCCCTAAAAAAAAAATTTTTTGGTGGCAAACATTTTACTCTTGATTGTACATAAATGAGGCCTGCTCAATCCAAATATCACATTTACTTGTTTGTAGCAGCTCTAGATTTTGAGATACAGACATTTTTGTATTTCATTAATACAGGGTGACCCGAAAAAAAACGGGCCCGTGCGGGCACTTTTTGTGCGCGCGCAGGCCCGTTTTTTTTTTTTTGGGTCACCCTGTATTATTACAATATTTTCTATATAAGGCTAAGTAAAAAAAAAACTATTGCTGTCTAGTCCTTTACAAAAGAAAACTGCTTGTTTCCTCTCAGCTTCAGTTTTCCAAGAATCTTCATAGAATTGCCTTTTTTAGATTTTAAGCCACTGCATGCATGTTAGTATGCTACTTATTTTTTACACTTCTAACAAAGAATGGCATCATCTTCAAGAAGAGCATGTTTTCTTTCACCGCATTTATTTTGTTATATTTGTGGAGAGTACACTTTCAAAGAAGAACATAGGAATCATATTACTGTTTTTGTGAAAAAGGCATACTTTGCTTACTTTAAAGTAAAACTAGGTGACCAGGACAAGTCTTGGGCTCCTCATATTGTTTGCAAAACATGTGAAGAACACCTGCGACAGTGGACTTGTGGGAAAAGAAAATATTTAAAATTTGGAATTCCAATGGTTTGGAGAGTGCCCAAGAACCACTATGATGACTGTTAGTTCTGTGTTGTGAATATTAAGGGATTAATGGAAAAAAATCACAAAAAGTGGAAATATCCAGATTTAGATTCTGCTAGGCGACCTGTTCCACACGGAGATGACATACCAATTCCAACTTTCATTCCGATTTCGGATTCCCTGCTAGAAGATGAAACAGCAGTGGCATGTGGAACGACAAGTGACAGTGATTGTGATTTCGAAGATGATTTTTCAGATGCTCAACGCTTCGACCAGCTTGAACTAAATGATCTAATCCGAGATCTATATCTCTCCAAGGAATCTTCAGAACTTTTGGCTTCAAGATTGAAAGAAAAAAACACTACTGACTGCTGAAACAAAGGTTACATTTTATCGCAGCAGAGAGCAAGGTTTTATTCCATTCTTTTGTAAAGAAAACAACCTTGTGTTTTGTACTAATGTAGGAGGTCGTGTTAACAAAATGGGTGTAAGTTATACACCAGATGAGTGGCGACTTTTCATTGAAAAGAAATTCTAAAAGAAGTTTGAAGGGTGTCCTCTTACACAATGGTAACAAATATGGCTCAATTCCAATTGCTCATTCTACTACAATGAAGGAGGAGTATGCTACAATAAGCACAGTTCTGGAAAAATTGAAGTATTTAGAACATAACTGGATGGTTTGTGTAGATCTTAAAATGATGAACTTCTTGCTTGGCCAGCAAATGGGATTCACCAAATATCCATGCTTTATATGTTTGTGGGATAGCAGGGCAAAAGATATGCACTGGACAAAGAAACAGTTGCCGTTGAGGGATGAATTTAAAGTTGGAGAAAAAAATATCGTCAATAAGCCTCTCATTGATCGAAAAAGAGTTCTACTGCCACTATTACATATAAAGCTTGGCTTGATGAAGCAATTTGTTAAGGCACTGAACAAAGATGGTACCTGTTTTAATTACTTATGCAGAACGTTTCCAGAATTGAGCATAGACAAACTTAAAGCTGGAATTTTTGATGGACCTCAAATTAGAAAGTTAATAAACGATCCAAATTTTATTGATTCCATGAACAAAACAGAGTCCACAGCCTGGTCATCATTTGTTTTAGTTGTGCAAAACTTTCTGGGTAACTTTAAAGCAGACAATTATTCTGAATTAGTTGGAAACATGCTGTCGAGTTTTTGTGAACTTGGATGCAACATGAGCATAAAATTGCACTACCTCCATAACCATTTACATTTATTTCCGGAGAATCTTGGCGACTTTAGTGAGGAGCAAGGTGAAAGATTTCACCAAGATATAAAAACAATGGAAGAGAGATACCAGGGACTTTGGGATGCCCACATGATGGCAGATTATTGTTGGAACCTTAAGCGTGACTGTCCGGGCATATCACACTCCAGGAAGTCCTCGAAAAGATCCTTTTTGCGTGTTGACTAAACAAGTGCTAGTGATAAAGTTTTATTACATTTTTGGTAATATATGCACAGTAATTAATAATGTTAATTAATAGTTGCCCATCGCAAGCGAAGATGGCGACAGCTTCAGACTTGAATTGTGAGACATCAGTGCCGTGATCTCATGTGGCTAATTAGTCCTATTTTGCCCTACAGGTCATGCCACATACGGGGCACACATTTTTAGAAACGATAGTAGTGTTGCTGCGCATTCTGACTTTTCTTGCAGCACGCTTGCCTTCTGCCTTATCAGCTAAATTCTGTTCTGCAATGCGAGCGCCTTGAGTAATGTTTGTCCGCCAGGCAGAGCGATCATGTGCGATAGTCTCCCAGGAGGAGACATCAATTTTGAAGCTGCTCAACGATGCTTTCAGTGTGTATTTGAAGCGTTTCTTTTGTCCCCCTACTGTTCGCTTACCCATAGAGAGTTTGCTGTACATCAGAAGCTTTGGGAGGCGTTTTTCGGGCATGCGAACAACATGTCCGGCCCATCTAGTTTGGGCCCTCTGCAGCAATGTGTAGATGCTTGAGATATGTGCTCTGTTGAGGACCTTAGAATTAGATACTCTATCATGCCACTTGATCCTGAGTATCCTGCGAAGACAGCTCATGTGGAAATGATTAAGCTTCTTGGCGTGTCTGCTATACACTGTCCATGTTTCACAGTAATTACATATAATATGAATGCACACTAAAGTCAAAATGCCACTGATAGCACCTAACTCTAGGATTGTACATAACAATTGCCCTGCTAATATGGTCATTCTTAGTTATCTCAAAAACTAGAGCTGATAGAAAAAATCTGATTACATTTTTGGAATCAGCAACCCAAATTTACCCAAGAACAGCTATAACATTTAAGGCACCAAAATGTGTGTATACCAGTGTTATCATTGTGTGAATGTATGTTAACTTACTAAGTTGCTTCAGGCACAAGCCACTTGCCGCTGTCCAGTCACAAGTTTTTCATTAAATTAACTGAAATTATGGTAATATGATCACCATAACGATGAGAAAGGAAATGAAAAGAAAGAAAACAGACGCGAAGTCCTCCAGGTTAAAGCAACTATATAGCGAACAGTACAGTCAGCTGGACAAGGAAGTTAAACGCCAAACAAGAGCCAACAAAAGGAATTTCCTAGACGATCTTGCAAGACAGGCAGAGGAGGCAGCACTGAGAAATTAACAAAGCACGGTATACAAAATAATTAAATTCATCAGCGGAAAACGAGGTGCAAACAATATTACATTAGTAAGAGATAAGCAAGGTAATCACATCACGACAGCAGAGGGACAGGAAACAAGATGGGCAGAGCACTTCAGAGAAACTCTGAACAAGGAACCACCAGAGACACAATTGAATGTTCCTAAAGCTGAAAACGATCTAGATGTGAATACAGACATTCCACGAAAAGAAGAAATCATCACAGCAATCAAAGGGTTAAAGAACGGCAAAGCTCCAGGCCATGATAACTTAAATGCAGAGCTATTTAAGACAGACCCTGAGCTAGCAGCAGAACTATTAGAACCACTATTTGCACAAGTCTGGAAAACGGGGACAACACCATCAGAGTGGAACAAAGGAATAATTGTCAAATTGCCCAAGAAGGGAGATCTTGCAGACTGCAATAATTGGAGAGGAATCACTCTTCTCTCAGTTCCTAGCAAAATACTAGGCAGGATAATTATACAGAGAATTTCAAAGGCAGTAGACCACAAACTGAGGAAAGAACAAGCAGGATTTAGAAAGAACAGGAGATGTGTAGATCATATATTCACTCTCAGGAACATTATAGAGCAGTGCTCAGAATGGCAAAGACAGCTTTACATTAATTTCGTTGATTTTGAAAAGGCTTTTGACAGCATACATAGGGACAGTTTATGGAAAATACTGAGGGCTTATGGAATTCCAAGCTGCATAGTGTCAATCATAAAAAGCCTCTATGCAAACTTTACGTGTAGTGTTGGGCAGAGCAACTTAACCTTTGAGGTGAAGACAGGAGTACGATAGGGATGCCCCTTATCAACCACTCTATTTTTAACAGTCATAGACTGGGTGATGTGCCAGACAACAGAGGGCAGTCCAAGAGGAATAAGATGGACAACATTTTCTACATTGGAAGATTTGGAATATGCAGATGACATTGCACTACTAGCACATTCACATCAACACATCCAGGAAAAAACGGATAGACTTAATAAGTTTAGCCAGCAGGTGGGCTTGAACATCAATTTAAAGAAGTCTGAGGTCATGATGCTCAATGTGAGCGACCCTGAGCCCATATCAGTAAGGAATCAGCAATTGGTACAGACAGATACCTTCACATACCTAGGAAGCATAGTAACACCAGACGGCGGGGCAGGCAAAGACATCAACATCAGAATGAATAAGGCAAGAACAGCCTTCTTTAGCCTAAACAACATCTGGAAGTCCTCCCAATACAGCACAAGCACAAAATTAAGATTATATCAGAGCTGTGTGCTTTCTGTGCTTCTCTATGGTGCGGAATGCTGGAGAGTTACAGAGAAGGAAATGTCGAAATTGTCCTCTTTTCACACAACATGCCTAAGAAAAATTCACCGAATCTTTTGGCCGAATACCATCACTAACCAAGATCTGCTTACTCGTAGCAAGCAAGAGGACATGCACACCATCATAGCTGGCAGACGCTGGAGCTGGGTTGGTCATGTCCTCAGAAGAGACCCCGATGGCATCACAAGAACAGCTATGCTTTGGACCCCTGAAGGAAAACGAAAGAGAGGCCGACCAAAAACAACCTGGCGGAGGACTGTGGAGGCTGAGATGCAAAGAATGAACCAGAGTTGGGGCACTGTACGAAGGATGGCCACCGACCGAGCAAAGTGGAATCAATTTGTTGTTGCCCTACAAGACGCCACTAGGCGTGATGGCCACTGACTGCTTTGACGGTCGGCGGCTAAGGATCAAAGAAGAAGATGGTTATATGATATACGCTCAGAGAGAGTAAAAATCTGACAAAACAAACAGCTGATGGACAGCGGTAAATACGCCTGATTAACATCAGGAAAACAAAGATTTAGCAGCGGAATTTGTTCTTTTATGCCCTCTAAAGTTTGTGGTACCAGCATGATGTGACCCGACTATTTGTGGTACGTCCCGGAGAGACCATTTGCTGTACTACCATTTTGTGGTTCAAGAGCTAAATCGACATTTGTAAACCTGCATTCCACTGGTGGTGAAAATTCTAGCCTTGACCAGGAGAGGTTACTTCCTGAACTGATCTGGAAACGTGCCCTCACCACAGAAATAAATCTACAGAAAAGCAGCATCGGCACTTCAGAATTTTGACAAGTCTCAGTTTTAACAGGCCAAACACGACCGAACTTTATTTGCCTATATTCTTCAAGCATAAATAATTTCCGTGAAGAAACCTATATTTTTAAAATCACCAATGCACATTTATTTACAAGTGTTAAAAGTAAGTGATCATTAAATTTGCATATGTTGATTTTTACAAATTCATAGTTGAATTGATTATTAAAGAGCGAAAGGCACATGTATGACTCAGAACGTCTAGTACATACATATACATATATATATATATATATATATATATATATATATATATATATATATATATATATATATATATATATATATATATATATATATATATATATATATATATATATATATATATATATATATATATACTGGCATACCTCGCTTTATTGCGCTTCGCTGATATTGCGCTTATTTTCAAATTATTCATGTTTATTTATTAGAATGTGCCTTCTTCTTCCGACAGATTTTGCTCTCCGCCAGCAAAAAGATTACGAATCGGCTCAGATGATGAAGACTGGCATCTGTTTTAGCAATAAAGTATTTTTAATTTTACATAACATTGTTGTTTTTTTTAGACCTAGCGGTATTGCGCACTAAATATACTTAATGAAACATGATTTTAGACTTTTATATGCACTGGGAAGCTAAAAAAATGGGTGAGACCCGCTTTATTGCTTCTTCTTCTTCTTTGATCCTTAGCCGCCGACCATCAAAGCAGTCAGTGGCCATTACGCCTGGTGACGTCTTGTAGGGCAACAACAAATTGATTCCACTTTGCTCGGTCGGCGGCCATCCTTCGTACTGTGCCCCAACTCTGGTTGCTTTATTGCGATATTCGCTTTATTGCGGCGGTTTGGAACCGAACCCACAATATCTCCGAGGTATGTCTGTATGTAAATATCTGTATATCGAGTTATAAGAGGAATTTCGCTGAATTAAATCAGTTGGGGGCTTGAACAAGCTAAATCATACATTATACATCTTATCACAAGGCGGTGGGTCAGATAAAACGTTAACTTGCTCAGACTCATTCAGCATTGTTCTTGACTTCTGAAATATCTTGTGGAAACTACCTCTAGGTAGAAGCATCATTATCCTTCTATCTACAACTCTGGCAAGAGTAATCGTGTGCGAAGGTAGACACTTTTGACGACTCACATTAGATATTCTAGGTTTTTGCCACTGTTAAACCACTTTACATTATGTAGAAGCAAGAAGCTGCTGTGGTACAAATCAGACTTGACCGCGTGTCACATTCCTACCTGGTTAAGCAGAACCCCAGCTTATCTTACTCAGCCCATGGCACCAGTCGAGATTGTTCAGATTCTCTAGAACGATAATGCCAATGAGTTGCTGGAAATGACAATATCTATGTGTCAGGTATAACAAGACAGAAACATTCTTTAATACATACGCTTGAAATCCCAGCATTTCTGGGAATTGTCATTTTAACAAAATACACAATTGTATTTCAGGCCTGAAAAAGCACAACCACCACTACCACGTAATGTCCGGGCAGACAGAAAGACCTCCTGGTTACCGAAGCTGGCCCTTACAATATTATGATTATGTGGTAGGAACACCAAGCAGGATTGTAGAAAATATAATTGATGGTTGCATATACATTGCTTTGCTGAGTTCCACAACTGACAATATTTTTTAAAGAATTAAATTGAAACGAAACTGGAGGTGCATGTTTTTAATTTAATAACTTAAAATGTAATTAATGTGTTTATTTTTTGTGTTAGTAATGTGTTGGTACTGTGTTTTAGTATTGTGCTCTGAAATTCACATTCATACTAAAGTCATTTATTAAAATTATTAAGCCTATTGTTTTCTATAAATGTAATTGAGCTTGTTTGAATAAAATTACTAAGTGCACCATTCTTTTTTTACAAACATACCCAAGAGTTTATTTCAATATGTTCTGTTGTCACGGAATTGCCTCCCCTGCTTTGCAGTAGTGGTCCAACAGTGGCCAAAAACTCATCTAATAGGGGTCTTCAAAGGCGTCTACCTTCGCACAAGATTACTCTTTGCAGAGTTGTAGATAGAAGGATAATGATGCTTCTATCTCAAGAACGATTCATAAGATATTTAAGAAGTCAAGAACAATGCTGCGTTGGCAAGGCAATTGTTAACTTATATCTGATTTGCCGCCTTTTATGAAGAATTATGCAATTATTAATGTTAGCTCGTTCAAGCCCCCACCCTGATTTACTCCGTGGAATTCTAATTATTCTGGTATAGCTCTGTTTAGAGTGTATTTAGTAAACTGACTGAGACAAACATGCTGTACATTCAAAATGACTAAATCGATGTTAAATTTGTATTTTTATAAATAACAGATGTAACAGTCATTTAGGTTTTAACAAGGTTTTAAAGACATGAATAATTATTTGTATAAAAGTTTATCATCACTGTTGTGATGGGATAGAAATGCGTAAAGGAGGTCACTTGCCAGCTTTTATGTCCTTCTTAGCTGTCAGTGACGGTTATGCTCCTTCTGATGGTTTGGTTCTAGGCAGACTGATCACGCTCGTCGCTGGTCAAGGTTGTAGGGCGCAGCACGTTCCAAAAAATGTCAGGGAGTGTCTACGAAGTTGGCCCCTCGTCTTTAAGCTCAGGCCACTTTTCCCTTCTTGTTCCAGAGATAGTACCCTCAGATGGTACCAACAACTACTATGGTAAAAGAATGGAAACTAAACGCTCTCCTGAGTGTTGCGTTTTCCGACACATAATTATGGGTCCTTTTCTCCTATTCCACCATCCCATCTATCTCAGAATTTACCCTCGATGAAAATTAAGCTTAATCTCTCGAGAGAAAACTTTCTTTACATTTAAATTGAATAGCTTTATATTTACTTTACATTTAAATGAAAATGTTAATAGCATAGTGTGACAGATTATGAAAATAGCTTTCATCTATCTACATTTTTATCTACATTCTTCTTTACCTAGTTTTCACTACGCCTGTTGGTTAACATAAAACCATTCTATACACTCTGAGATCTGTCCCTTTTTCTAATTTAGCACGTAATTTATTTCTGTTCGCTATTTCTTTGATGTATGTTCTCGAGCAGACCTATTAGTTACGCTGAGCGAGGTATCTGTAATTTTATTCTTAACACCAGCGATTGAAACTCGTTGGATAGGATCAGACGGCGATCTAAGAGCAGATTACTGTGAACAAAAGGGCAGACAATGGCTATTTTCTTCCCCTGAACTGTTCGTTTGAAAGTAATTAAACACGTAGAAAGGCCAGATCAAAGGACACTGCTCGCTGGAAATGGCCATACGAAGCAGAGACGTGTAAAATTTGCACTGACTAGCAAATTTACGTTACGCCGGATCTCAAGCGAGTCTATACGCAACAGAGAGAGTCTAGATTTCGGCTTTAGTGTGAGAAAGATCTTTGATTTGCAGATTGAACGAAGAATTCTCCGTAGGTGCTAAGATCTGGCAGAGAGTCTGGTTTCGATCTATAGTGTAATAGTTTCTTTGATTTCAGAGTTATATATATATATATATATATATATATATATATATATATATATATATTATATATATATATATATATATATATATATATATATATATATATATATATATATATATCTATATATATATATATATATATCTATATATATATATATATATATATATATATATATATATATATATACCAGAGCATTCTAACTCAAATTTATCTAGTACCGCCAGTATTTCAGAGAACATCTAGCTTTCGATTCTAAGATCTCTTAAACGAGTTGTATCATTTAGTTTTCGATTGGAGATCGTTTATTTCTGGCTTGTGTATTTGGGTCAAACCCTAAACCTTACCAGCGGCTTCCATGTAAATCTGGGAATAATCATACTAAAGAACATTTTAAACTTAGTTCTGGTTCTTCAAGGTAAATCTGGTCTGAGGTTGTGTTTACACCCAGAGAGAGACCGAATACCAACCCAAAGAACATTTAGAGTGACTTGGTAACTGGCATATAGATCCAGATTTATTGTTCCAATCTCATTTACATTCAGTCCCGTTGTGGCGACCTAACAAACCTTAACATTTCCGACATTTGATCATTTGTGGTGTGACCAAGAATTTTATACTGAGAGAAGTTATCGACCTGACATTTTCTAAGTACTGGAAACCTCAAGATTCTGACACTGTGAGGACTGTGACATCCATTACCTGAACTGATTGAAGTGACATAAACAGTAATAAAAAAATATATATAGTCGTAAAGAGAACGCTCCCCGGAGGAATTGGAATTGACCGGTCTCTGTAGAGCTGGGGTTCTCTTTGCCAAAAGAACACTGGAGTTGCTGTGGGTGTGTGTGTCCTAAAGTTGGCGCCAGAAGGTGAAAATCAAGTTTGTAGGTAAAAACGAATGTCAGTGGCCACTGTTGTACGGATAGAAAGAAAGCAGGAATGAGTGGTTCTTTGATCGTATAATTCATGTACCCACTTTGTATTTTTTTTTAATGCAAAGTTCTTTTTTTTTGCAATACTGTTCCCTTTCAGAATAGATTAACGTATAAACTCTGTTCTTTACTGTAGAGGGGATTTCTAGACCATAGCGTATAAATCCTTGACTCTTTGGGGGTTATTAACTTTTCTTCTAACGGGAATTTTGTCTCAACAGAGGGAGGGAGGTTTACACCTATGAGTCTATTTCTTGGTTAATTTATTAACTTTATGTTTACTTGTATTTGATTTGATAGTCATAATATTGTTGTTGAGAAGTTTCTTTATGAAAAATAAAATTTACATAAACTTTATTCACGTGTGTCGGTCAGCTCGTTCCAAAAGATCCCTATTCCATAGATATAGTTTTCACGTCTGTGCGTCTAACTGTCGTCACTATTGTGTGTGTGTGTGTAGGTGAGTGGTGATTGTGACGTACGTCTAGTTTGACAAGTGAATTCTCCCTGATATGATGGATGATTTAAAGGGACTTTAGCTTTTCATAACATTAGAACCCCTGAACATTTGGTGTAACTTTTCGTTTGCCAGAACTCATTCCACCGGAACTCATTTAGTAGGCGGCACGAGATCAAAGAGTCAGACCGAGGGATTTTAGGGGAGACTATCGGCGTTATCAAAGACAGTAGTGGTCCCTGATACGAGACGCAGTTGCTTGCCGCTATTTTCGCGTCTCGGTGTCAATCGAGGAACCGAGCGAACGGGGGAAAGCGAAACGGGCAGCAGCGAGCTGATACGAAGACCAGGAGGCGGCTTTTTCTCTTGATTTGGCGGTCAGATCCCCAAAAGTTCGTGAGATCAAATAAGCTGTCAAGTTTATCATGTCCCACTCAACTTACATTCCATTTTAGCTAAATAGACCATTAAGACTAGACACGTTATCACTCGCTGGCCAGACCTTTACAGAAGCACTAGCTTTATTGAAATCTTGTTATAGATTTTCCCCTGGATTTTATATATATATTTGCAGTGTTTTCTATTCTGTGCAGAGCGGTAATATATATTGTGTAAAGTGATCAGTGGTCTAGTTCAGTCATTCTATTTCAATGGATTTTGTGTTAATTTAAATCTATTAAATTAAACCATCTCAATAGTTCCAGTGGTAAATATAATGATCTATCTATTATATTATTTCAAAAGATAATAGATGCTTAAATTAACTTTTAAAGTTGCGAAGGAATTTATAATTAATAAATTCAGTTAAGTCCTAGTTTTATAGATGTGTGTTTTTAACCACTAGAATTCGCGCAGTGTTTATTAAATACATAATTAAATACTCGAGTGTATTATAGGCTTAACGGGAAATTCATCGCGCTTTAGAAGGTTATTTGTTTTCGGTATATTACATGTCTTTTTTTTTCTTTCATACAGAGTGATCGTAACCTGCGCGATCCCAGCATTAAGAAAGCAATAAAGAAATCAATCTAAGCAAAGCAAAGCATAAACAGTGTGTAGAGTTCCCCTGACGCAGAACTTGTTGAGACTGTGTAAATTTTTAATCTTTGAGGCGATTCTATGTTTGGAATTCCGCTATCTAACTTATAGCAAAGAAAGCACACCCAAAGACAAATTCAACGCACCATCAAACAACTTAAGTCGTTACGGGAAGAAGAACACTGGCCCGAGCTTTGTTAGTTTACTGACACAGAGAGATAATTCATAATTTCCTGAACAGTGATGTGACTAGTTTTCTCACTGGACTTAAACCATACCTCACGGATAAAGTGTACCAGCACGCGTAAGAATTTTATTATCCGTGGCATAGTCAAATAGACCACACCATCCTCACCCCGGTATCAGAGACCGTGCCCTCCCATAGAAACTGTTATTAAGAAAAGAGACACAACTACAGATTCATTTTCCAGCGATTACGGGATCCTTTTATGTGCTGACCGCCTACCCGATAATCTGGGGCTAGAACTTGAACAAACACTCATACATTTAGTTTGAGGTGTAACTGCTGTTGTGTTATTCTATGGAGTGCAAGATTTTTTCACAATCGGTAAGTGAGAACAAGATGAGTGAAGGCCTTTGCTAGCGCGTGTATGAATGACAGGAAATTAATTCTTTTGTGTGACCATTTTGTTAACTTGCTTACCTGGTAACATATATCTTTTCTGTATACCCTACATTGTTCCTTTAAGTGGGATAGTTGATAATTTGTTAACTCTGTTTAAAACCACCTCCTTTCCATTTGCTTAGTAAAGGGAAGAACAGCTGGGAAGAACAAGTTTTTTTTCTATCACCTATACCTAATTTTGTAACACCTCTTTCAGAGTAATTAACTTCACTGTTAGGTTAACGTACCTATGTTCCTGATATTATCTATCTTTGGACTGGGTTTATCTTTGTCTAATAAGCGGGAAGGGCTTAGTCGATACCAATCTTCTTCACCCATCCCAAATTTGTTATTTGCATTTGTGTACTTATGATAATTTATGTAATATCTGATATTTTTAGTGATTGATGTTTAAAGTGAATAAAATCACATAAACTCATTTAGTTCTGTGTGTTGGATATACCCAAAGCCCAACTTTTCCCCTATTCGTTTAATATAGTTTGTATCAACGTCGCCTGTGTGTGTGAAAAAACACCAAATCGGTGTGCGCGCAGATGCGAGTCTGGAAAACTGGCAAATAATTGTTTGACCAGGAGAGCGGAAGAGAAGATTGAGAGAAGCGATTTGTCGTAAATAAGTCTGTCTTTACTCTCCTCCAGCTCGCTGTGAAGCAACTATTAAATCTCTACATTTTCTATCACTGAGCTTTCCATCATCCTTTTTCACTCTAAACCGGACCACTATTTCTAAGACTCTTTTCTCTCAAAATAAATTTACGACAATATTTGGCTGGCTCGTCTGGGATAATTTTCAGATACATTTGATGCACACATATTTGTGGGCTGGTTCTGGGATCTTGATCTACATTTGAGGCAATCGCATAGCCGGGTTAAAGATATTTTGAGTCTGATTTAGTTTGGGTCTAACTAGGTAGAGTGTGAATGATTTGTCTTTGTGAATTAGGGAAATAAATAAATAATTACACCCCTAGACAAACGTTCTTTAAGTATTTGGGTTGTCCACACAGCATATTTACAGGTTGTTTTCTCTCCACAGCAGTAGAAAGTACAGATAAACAAACATATTTGCTATTATAATTATCCTCTGGCGGAGATAATTCAATTTCTTTCTTTATAAAAGTTGCTGGGATTGCGTGATTGTTTTACAGTCACTAAGGTTTTTGAAGTTAAGAAGAGTTGAGCTTAGCTAAATACGGATTGTTCTGATTTTTAAAAATTAAGTTAACAACGTCTCATCTCAATAATTGACTTTAGGGACGGAGTTTGTTGTCAGAGATTTAAAATTTAGGGGAAATTTTTTTTTTCTTTTAAATTGTTTTAATATAAATTTTTCTCGACTGTTAGTAAAAGTAGATTCTTTTCCAGTGTAACTTACCATTTAGTGGCATAGTCGCTTGCGTTTAGAGCCTTAATTGCCAGATAATAGCAGCGATAAGTTTGCACAGTACAGGTAGGAGGTAACACAGGTAAATTTATACTTGTGTGTTTTTTTTCTTTTCTCGTAGCGGTTCAGAGTTCCTCCCTTTCGCGTTTCTTCTTACTAGTTCTCTAAGCATACTTCATCTTATTCTTTAACAATGGCAGAGAGGATAAAGATGAGGTCCATCTTGAGGCTGGAAGCGAAAGAGGCAGGATTAGATGCAGAAGCTGCAAACGCGTTTATTAACCAGGAATTGGAAATATATGACGCGGAGCAACAGAGAGCCGAAGCTGAGAGGAAGGCGGAGCAACAGAGAGCCGAAGCTGAGAGGAAGGCGGAGCAACAGAGAGCAGAAGCTGAGAGGAAGGAAGAGAAAGAAAGAACAGAGAGGAGAGAAGCCCAGGAGAGGGCAGATAAGAAAGAAGCGGAAGAACGTCTTTTGGAACAGAAGAAAATTGAAGCAGAGATGGAAACTCGCAGAGAGAGAGAGAGAGACAAGGAAAGACAGCATCAACTGGCGCTTAAGGCTCTAGAGAGTCGGGGCGCCTCTACTTCGACTAACGGAGAGCCGTCTTCGCCCCAGTCTCAATCAATGGACCTCTCCAGTACTCAATCTGCCCAATTAACTGCTATGTCGTTTTCTTTAGAATCTTTTCCCAGCCCTAACGAAAAAATTGACAGCTACCTAGAAAAATTCGAGAGACTCGCGAATCTTTATGGGTTAGAGAGTACCCGCTGGGCGCTCAAACTTTCAACGTCACTGAAAGGCAATGCTTATGACGTGTACACAAACTGGGACCGAACCAACATGATTACGACATGTTGAAAAAGGCCTTACTACAACAGTTTGAGATGACTGCCCGAAAGTTTCTGCAGTTGTTCAGAAACAGCCGAAAAGAGAGCACGGAAACATTTCCCCAGTTCTCTTCACGTCTCACGGGTTATCTGACAAAGTGCATTGAATTATCTGACCTACCTCTTTCATATGAGGGACTCCTCGAACTTGTTCTTGTGGAGCAGATAAAATCCACTTTGTCGAATGAAACACGTAGATTTTTGGCGGAACAGGGGGCAGTCAGGCTTGAAGACATACTCAATAAAGCCGAACGCTATAGCAATGCAATGGCCGAACTTCCCAGCACTAAACGTAAACCCACCGATGAGCCATCTCGAAAACAGAATCTAGAGCAGGCATCTTATTCTTCCACTTCCTCTCGACATTATAACCAACGAGATAACAATACCCAGAAACCTCCCCAGGAAAAATCGAAATTCTACAAAACCCGATACCCCCCCAACAACAATTCTGATCAACCCAACAAGCCTACGTGGCAGCGCGGCCACCAAGGTCAAGGAAAAGGGAAGACCCCTACACCAGGAACGTCTGATCAGGGCAAACAAACCGGTGCAAACCGCATTGGATGTTTGCATACAGCCTCGAAAGGTAGAGTCAATGTCAGTGATTCTCAACCTGAGGGGGACCGACCCTCAACTCGAGGAACTGTAATTTTGAACGGTACCTCTACTACTTGTCTTTTTGACACTGGATTAAGTTTTGATTGTATTGTCGCTAGGCACCTAGTCAAACCAGGTCAGGAGACAGAGGAAACCGTGAAACTTAGTGGAGTTTTCAAGAGTGATGCACCCAGGACGCTTCCTATCGCACTGGTAGAAATACACTCTGACTTTGTCAGAGGAGTTATTAAAGCGACCATAATGGATGATCCGATCTACCCAGTTATCCTGGGATGTAGATATATGTTCATTGGGAGACCTAAGGAGCCGATTGTGGCAGCGGTAACCACAAGAGGGCAAGCCAAGAAGAAGAGGGAGCCTGCGCCAAACTTGTTGCCGAATGAACTGAAGGAGGCGCAACAAAAGGACCCTACTCTGGCGCCCTGCTTTAAAAAACTGCCCATGGCTAAGGACCCCAGACACAACGGAGACATCTTTTCTAAGGATGGTGTATTGTATCGTAGAACGGGCAACTCGGACACGGGGAATAACCAGCTCCTAGTACCGACGCAGTACAGAAACCAGATCTTAGAAATGGGGCACTCTCTTCCCTTTAGCGGACACATGGGACAAAACGCCACTATTCAGCGAATAAAAAACCACTATTGGTGGCCAGGAATGAACTCTGACATTGTCAGGTATGTGAAATCCTGCGCCCAGTGCCAACGGGTAGCACCCAAGCACTTGACACCCCCAGTACCTATGGGGCAAATGCCAATAGTAGGGACTCCATTTGAACGGGTTGCTGTCGACATTATTGGTCCTCTGGAAAAGACCAAAAGAAGGAACAGGTTCATCCTGACCTTAGTTGACACTTGCACTATGTGGGCCGAAGCCGTACCGCTACCATGCACTAATTCCAAGCATGTCGCAGAAGCCATTGTGCAAATTTTTACACGGTTGGGATTCCCTCAACAAGTTTTGACGGACAATGGATCCCAATTCCGTAGCCTGTTAATGGAGGAGATCTTTAAGATCTTGAGGGCCAAACATATCCACACAAGTCCCTACCATCCGGCCGGAAATGGGCTCGTGGAACGTTTTAACGGTACCCTCACCATGATGTTACGTAAGCTGGGTCAGGAGAAACCGGAAGACTGGGACCAATATATATCGGCTGCCTTATTCGCCTACCGAGAGGTACCCCAAGCGTCTACGGGTTTTGCGCCAGCTACACTTTTATTTGGCAGACCTATTAAGGGGCCACTAGAAGCCTTACTTCGGTCCCTGACAGACCAGAAGGCTGACGAGACAGTCGTCTCTGCAAGCAAGTACGTATCTGAGCTTAAGGAAAGGCTAAAGCTAGGATGGGATCTAGCTACTACCAACCTTAAGAAAGCCCGCGCTAAAATTACTAAAAGATACAACAAAGCTGCAAAAGAGAGAGAACTACAACCAGGGGAGAAAGTCCTATTGCTACTTCCAACCGGAAGCAATAAACTCCGGATCGGATGGCAAGGACCGTTTACCGTCCTTAAAAAGATCTCACGTACCAACTACAAGATCTCCATCAAAGGAAAGGAGAAGGTCTTCCACATAAATCTGCTAAAGAAATATTTGGAAAGACCGGTGCCATCCTCCGAGCATCTCCTGGCTGTCGCCATAGCAACGGAAGACGAGGAAGATGATGATGGTTGCATGGAGTATCCACTGCAACCCACAGAATCCTTTAAAGATGTCAAGTTCGGCGACAATCTCTCACCAAAACAACAAACAGAAACTAGGGCTCTACTAAAACAGTACAGTGCAGTCTTAACGGATGTACCTGGTCGAACAAATCTCATTGAATTTGATATGAAATTAACAAACGAGACCCCTGTTCAAACCAGAGTTTACCCCATCCCGTATGCTAAAGCTGATGCACTTCGCGGAGAAATAGACAAGCTGCGTCAGGCAGGAATTATCAGTGAGTCTACATCTCCTTACAGCTCGAGTGTAGTGCTGTTGCAGAAGCCCAATAAGGAAGTTCGGCTGTGCATTGATTACAGGTTGCTAAACGCTGTAACGGAATTCCAGCCCGAACCTCTCCAAACTGTTTCTGAGTTGTTCACCAAGCTCAGCAAAGCTAAGATCTTCTCCAAGATTGACCTCAGCAAAGGTTATTATCAAATACCAGTCAAGGAGAAAATTAAACCTTTGTTAGCTTTCAGCACTAGTGAAGGACATTACACATTTAACGTGATGCCGTTCGGTTTGCATAACGCACCAGGAGTGTTCACCAGGATGATGAGGAAGCTTCTACAACCTTTGCAAAGTCCCCATATCCATAATTTCATGGATGACATCTTAATTGCATCGGAAACCTATGAAGAACATATTGCTACGGTTGCTATGCTCCTCAGGAGACTACAGGAAACGGGTCTTACAGCCAGACCTAGCAAATGTCTCATCGGGTTTGAACAGTTAGACTTCCTGGGGCACACTATTTCTCACGGATGCAGTTGGCCTATTAAGAAGAACGTGGAGAAAAATAGTGGCAGCAAAAAGACCCCGAACGAAGAAAGACGTACGTTCCTTCATATCGCTATGTGCATACTATCAGAAGTACATCCAGAACTTCAACGGACTGACGGCACCTCTGACTGACCTCACAAAGAAAGGTTGTCCTGATAAGGTCATATGGGATCAAAAGTGCGAACACGCGTATAGCACTTTGAAAGGACAGTTGTCTGCATACCCCATCTTGAGGTTGCCTGACCTCAAGAAACCTTTTGTACTGAGAGTCGACGCGTCAGGTCAGGGCATCGGGTCAACACTGCTTCAAGCCGATGACAGTGACCTGAACATGCTATTTCCAGTTGCCTATGGCAGTCGGAAATTAAATAAAGCGGAACGGAACTACAGCGTAGTTGAAAGGGAATGTCTTGCTCTGATTGACGGTATCAGACGCCATCATGAGTTTCTTTATGGTACATCTTTCACGGTGCAAACAGACCACGCTCCGTTAGCATTTCTTGGTGCCAATAAAAAGAATTTAACGCAAGGATCATGCGTTGGGCGCTTCTTTTAAGCGTTTATTCTTTCAAAGTGGAATATATTCCGGGAAGACAGAATGTCGGGGCTGATTTCCTGAGTAGAAACTGGTCTACAGAGGAAGAAGAGCAAACTGAAGATACCACTCATCCTAAAATCACCAATCAGGTCACCTCCATTGTCAAAAAATGAAACATGAAAAATGGTTTCATGTCTAAAAGTGGGGACGATTGTGACGTACGTCTAGTTTGACAAGTGAATTCTCCCTGATATGATGGATGATTTAAAGGGACTTTAGCTTTTCATAACATTAGAACCCCTGAACATTTGGTGTAACTTTTTGTTTGCCAGAACTCATTCCACCGGGACTCATTTAGTAGGCGGCACGAGATCAAAGAGTCAGACCGAGGGATTTTAGGGGAGACTATCGGCGTTATCAAAGACAGTAGTGGTCCCTGATACGAGACGCAGTTGCTTGCCGCTATTTTCGCGTCTCGGTGTCAATCGAGGAACCGAGCGAACGGGGGAAAGCGAAACGGGCAGCAGCGAGCGGATACGAAGACCAGGGGGCGGCTTTTTCTCTTGATTTGGCGGTCAGATCCCCAAAAGTTCGTGAGATCAAATAAGCTGTCAAGTTTATCATGTCCCACTCAACTTACATTCCATTTTAGCTAAATAGACCATTAAGACTAGACACGTTATCACTCGCTGGCCAGACCTTTACAGAAGCACTAGCTTTATTGAAATCTTGTTATAGATTTTCCCCTGGATTTTATATATATTTGCAGTGTTTTCTATTCTGTGCAGAGCGGTAATATATATTGTGTAAAGTGATCAGTGGTCTAGTTCAGTCATTCTATTTCAATGGATTTTGTGTTAATTTAAATCTATTAAATTAAACCATCTCAATAGTTCCAGTGGTAAATATAATGATCTATCTATTATATTATTTCAAAAGATAATAGATGCTTAAATTAACTTTTAAAGTCGCGAAGAAATTTATAATTAATAAATTCAGTTAAGTCCTAGTTTTATAGATGTGTGTTTTTAACCACTAGAATTCGCGCAGTGTTTATTAAATACATAATTAAATACTCGAGTGTATTATAGGCTTAACGGGAAATTCATCGCGCTTTAGAAGGTTATTTGTTTTCGGTATATTACATGTCTTTTTTTTTCTTTCATACAGAGTGATCGTAACCTGCGCGATCCCAGCATTAAGAAAGCAATAAAGAAATCAATCTAAGCAAAGCAAAGCATAAACAGTGTGTAGAGTTCCCCTGACGCAGAACTTGTTGAGACTGTGTAAATTTTTAATCTTTGAGGCGATTCTATGTTTGGAATTCCGCTATCTAACTTATAGCAAAGAAAGCACACCCAAAGACAAATTTAACGCACCATCAAACAACTTAAGTCGTAACGGGAAGAAGAACACTGGCCCGAGCTTTGTTAGTTTACTGACACAGAGAGATAATTCATAATTTCCTGAACAGTGATGTGACTAGTTTTCTCACTGGACTTAAACCATACCTCACGGATAAAGTGTACCAGCACGCGTAAGAATTTTATTATCCGTGGCATAGTCAAATAGACCACACCATCCTCACCCCGGTATCAGAGACCGTGCCCTCCCATAGAAACTGTTATTAAGAAAAGAGACACCACTACAGATTCATTTTCCAGCGATTACGGGATCCTTTTATGTGCTGACCGCCTACCCGATAATCTGGGGCTAGAACTTGAACAAACACTCATACATTTAGTTTGAGGTGTAACTGCTGTTGTGTTATTCTATGGAGTGCAAGATTTTTTCACAATCGGTAAGTGAGAACAAGATGAGTGAAGGCCTTTGCTAGCGCGTGTATGAATGACAGGAAATTAATTCTTTTGTGTGACCATTTTGTTAACTTGCTTACCTGGTAACATATATCTTTTCTGTATACCCTACATTGTTCCTTTAAGTGGGATAGTTGATAATTTGTTAACTCTGTTTAAAACCACCTCCTTTCCATTTGCTTAGTAAAGGGAAGAACAGCTGGGAAGAACAAGTTTGTTTTTTCTATCACCTATACCTAATTTTGTAACACCTCTTTCAGAGTAATTAACTTCACTGTTAGGTTAACGTACCTATGTTCCTGATATTATCTATCTTTGGACTGGGTTTATCTTTGTCTAATAAGCGGGAAGGGCTTAGTCGATACCAATCTTCTTCACCCCTCCCAAATTTGTTATTTGCATTTGTGTACTTATGATAATTTATGTAATATCTGATATTTTTAGTGATTGATGTTTAAAGTGAATAAAATCACATAAACTCATTTAGTTCTGTGTGTTGGATATACCCAAAGCCCAACTTTTCCCCTATTCGTTTAATATAGTTTGTATCAACGTCGCCTGTGTGTGTGAAAAAACACCAAATCGGTGTGCGCGCAGATGCGAGTCTGGAAAACTGGCAAATAATTGTTTGACCAGGAGAGCGGAAGAGAAGATTGAGAGAAGCGATTTGTCGTAAATAAGTCTGTCTTTACTCTCCTCCAGCTCGCTGTGAAGCAACTATTAAATCTCTACATTTTCTATCACTGAGCTTTCCATCATCCTTTTTCACTCTAAACCGGACCACTATTTCTAAGACTCTTTTCTCTCAAAATAAATTTACGACAGTGATATATATATATTAATCTATAGTGTGGTATACGGTCTGACTAACAAAGTCTTGTTGTAGAGAAGGCTGAATGAGAGAAGTTTTCTCGATTTCAGGGACAGACTCTACCTATTTTTCCACCATCTCACTCGTGAAAATCTATTTCTTTGCCTTATCTCCCACTGAGCTATCACCTGCTCTAGTCCTATTCAGAAGGGGCCAATCTATGTCTTAAATTCCTATCGAAAAATCTACGACACATAGATAGAATATGTTTACGTTAACATTTACACTGATTGAAAAGTGTTCACAATATAGAGTGAATTTGTTTTCATTTACATCTACACTGGTTGAAAAGCGTTGAAACTTTCATTAAATTTAAAGTGAATATGTTTACACAGACATTTATACTGGTTGAAACTGTAGATATTATAATTAGAATGTGCATCTTTTCTTTCCCCAGGGCTCTATTCTCGGCCCTCTTCTCTTTGCCGTATACATTAATGATCTTCCTCTGCACATCAAACATTCATCCTGTGACCTGTTTGCCGATGACTGTACTGTTTACACTAGTGACAAAAGTTGCACTGCACTAGAACTATCTTTACAAACTGACACACATAATATTTTTAAGTGGAGCAACGAGAATCGAATGCAAATAAATATTAGTAAAACGAAGTGTATGTTAATATCAACCAGACAAAAACTACAAAACTCGCAGAAAAAAACACTTCAGCTCTACATTGGAACATCACTAATTTTTTTTTTTTTTTTTTTTTTTTTTTTTTTCGTACGCCCGCTAATACTCGAGGCGAAATCTCAGGTTATTATTTTATGTCTAACCTGACATTGATTTTACGTGAGTATCCCTTTATTTATTGTACAGAGACAGGTGTCCCTCGCCATTCAGGCAAATACTCGCCGATTTCGGAGGTACCCATTGCAGCTGGGTTGGCTCAGGAGCCGCCAGTCCCTGGTCGACGACACTCCTTCAAATGTCCTCGCCAGGTCTCGAGTTAATCCAGTCCAAATCCCGGTCGACGAAAAATCCTCAAATGCCGTCGCCCGGGTTTGATCCTGTATCACCCGGTCGCCAGAGCGGTGTTGTAACCACTACGCTAGCGCGGCTCCCCATCACTAATTGAAAACGTAAATGAACATAAAACTCTAGGTCTAACTGTTGACCAGCACCTAAGTTGGAACTCACATGTAAGTGCACTCACAAAGCTAACGGCACAAAAAGTTTACCAATTAGCCAAAATCAAACACTTCCTGGATGAGGGGGCAAGGAAAATGTTCTACACATATCACATACAAACAAACCTAGACTATTGTTCCACAATCTGGGATGGTTGTTCCATATCCAACACAAAAAGGCTTCATTCACTTCAAAAACGTGCAGTGCGCCTAGTTGCTGATAAACACCAAACACATTGTATAGATCTATATAACTATCTTAAAATATTACCCCTTAGAAAGCGCTTTCTATTTCACGAAGCTAAATTCGCTCACAAAATCTTGTCACATAATGCTCCAACGTATCTGTGGCCACTTTTAAGATTCAATGAAAAACGTAGTCAGCGCTTAAACCAGTTAGAGGTAAAAAGCCGAGGCTAGATTTGTACAAGAAGAGCTTGGCTTACTCAGCTGCTCATCTTTGGAACAATCTTCCACATGACCTGAAAAACATGCACAGTCTCTACTCATATAATCGTAGGCTGTTCAAATACATTATGAGTGCGGATTATATGCCGCCCTAAGGGATTATGTTTCGAATTATTATTATCTAATATACTGTATGGAGGGTCTGATGATCTAGTTTTTCATTTTAATATACCTTACTTCTTTATTGTAATCAGATACTGTAAATGTATGCTTTTATACTATTTATAATGTTGCATCGCCGTTAAACTAATACCTTAAGTATGTTGGAGAATGTCTGGATACCTAGCAATAAAGATGAGTAAGAGGAAGGGCAAAATGCAAGACGGGCCTATATGTGCGATTCTCATCTATCAGTCAATACCCTTTACCTCCCTAAGGAGCATAGGTCATAAAACTGGATCTCGTTTAGTGGAGGCGTCGACACTTCACTCCCTGTGGCAGTATCTGCTTGGGACTCAAAGTTGCTCACCTGTGAGAACATTTTCCGCATGCGCTGACAACACATGAAGTCCCAGCTTATTCAGCAGATTTCCAAAATGTCACGAGTTCTTATTATATGCCACCATTATCTGAATACGTTTCAAATTATGTCTTATTTACTGTATGAATGGTTTAGATTGTGTTTGTTATATTTTTTTTAAGGTATTAATTTTTGTTAATGTATTTTAATTAATAATCCCCCCCCCCCCCTTTTAAATTTGATTATGTCTGGATGTTACAAATGTATGTTATTATTTTACCTCAATAATGTTGTATGCTTAAATAATGCTAAAAATACATGTGCTATTGAAAGGATACGGTATGAAAGGTGAGCGAAAGGAAGGGCAGAATGTTAGACGGGCCTGCGTGCCCAATTCTCAACCCTTTGAAAATAAAGTTCGTTCGTTCGTTCGTTCATCTTTCCCTGCCTGCTCCATATGGAATTTGGGACAACCTATGCTTTTAGTTCCTTGTAAGAAACTAGCAATAAAGCAGTCACCAGCAATATTCTATATGATGAGGTTGCCAGCCTCAAATGACTTGGACATCCACTAATACTTTTCACATTTTACTATTCACATTGCAATATATACATATTAGTTCACATGTTAGTAATGAAAAATATAAAATGTAAAAGTACAACTTACGCCAATCTTGGCTCACAGACTATTTTTCTCAGAGAAGTAGGTTTAAGGCACTGGCAGAAACCTTTTTTTTTTCACTTGTCTTGGGGGGTCGTTCTGTTAACACTAGATTCCCTCTATGACTCCGTGTTTTTAGTTTCCTCAGATCCTTGTTCCTTATTAAATGATAGAGATTTCCTGGGCTGTTTAAGACCTTCAAAATACTCCAACAAAAGTCCGGTCTGAAAAATGGAATTCTGAATACTAACTTCTGGCAGTCTGGTTTCGTCTTGGCAAGCAATCTTCACAGTGAATTTTCAGTGTCTTAAAACTGTAAAAAGGTCAGGTTATATTGCCTGTCCTCATCCGCATTTGTTTTGTTAAGATGCCAAGAAAGCACTTCTTCTTCTTCTTTGATCCTTAACCACAGACCGTCAAAGCAGTCAGTGGCCATCACGCCTAGTGGCGTCTTTTAGGGCAACAACAAATTGATTCCTCTTTGCTCTGTCGGTGGCAATCCTTCGTACAGTGCCCAAAATCTGGTTCATTCTTTGCATCTCAGCCTCCACAGTCCTCCGCCAAGTTGTTTTTGGTCGGCCTCTCTTTCGTTTTCCTTCACTTGGAAATAGCATAGCTGTTCTAGTGATGGTATCGAGGTCTCTTCTGAGGACATGGCCAAACCAGATCCAGCGTCTGCCAGCTATGATGATGTACATGTCCTCTAGCTTGCTCCGAGTAAGCAGATCTTGGTTGCTGATGGTATTCAGCCAAAGATTCGGAGCATTTTTCTTAGGCATGTTGTGTGAATAGAGGACAATTTCGACATTTCCGTCTGTGTAACTCTCCAGCATTCCGCGCCTTAGAGAAGCACAAAAAGCACACAGCTCTGATATAATCTTAATTTTGTGCTTGTGCTGTACTGAGAGGACATCCAGATGCTGTTTAGACTAACAAAGGATGTTCTTGCTTTGTTCCTTCTGTTGTTGATGTCTTTGCTTGCTCCGCCGTCTGGTGTTACTATGGATCCTAGGTATGTGAAGGTGTCTGTCTGTTCCAGTTGCTGATTCCTTACTGATATGGGCTCAGTAAATAAATAAACAAACAACACACAAAGGTAGTTATCAGGCACTCAGTAAGAAATAAATAAGTAGAAGACCGGACAACAGAAAAACAACAGAAGTGATAGGCTTACCAGGATCGAACCAGGACCTTCCGAACGGCACCCAACCGCCTAGCCACGGTAGCGAATCGCCACTTATCCACTCTGCCAGCTCCGCATTACAAAAATAATGCTTCACTGACAGAGGTCTAGCGCGAACACTCCGTGACCCGGATATGTACCATAGGACGACCTAGATTAATTATAGACGCAATCACTTCTGCAGTTCCACTATACAACAGTGTAGACCAGATTACACATGACAAAGGCCTTAACACTGTCCAGCAAATGATAGAAGACGAGCGTGGAGAGCACAGACCTGAGGAGTGGCCTTCTGACGAGAATCAGGTCAAGTTGGTGCCAGTGCTTGGATCGTGGGTGTCTCCATGACACCTTATGCTGGGGTTTTGTCTGAAAGTAGGTGTTGGTCACGCAGAGGTCATGGTGGACGCACAACTCTAAGAGCCGTTGCCCATTTTCATTCATCTTGCCAATACCAAACCTGTCCAGACATGAAGGCCATGAAACATTATCGGCACCCACTCTAGCGTTAAAGTCACCAAGGAGAACAAGCTGTTCTTGCCTAGGTATGCTTTTGATAATTGCTGTTAGATTCTCGTAGAACTCATCTTTAGCTTCTGAGGCAGAGTACAGAGTAGGAGCATACACACTGACAGGCGGAGCGTTAACAGGCGTTCTGATCCATTCTCGCCTGGTTCAACCATTTTAGTTAGCGATTTTTTTGACCGCAAAACCTACTCCGTGTTCTCTAGCTTTATTAAGATCTTTCCCTTGCCAATAAAATGTGTAGTCCTTCTCGCTCACCGTTCCAGAGCCCGCCAGGCGCGTTTCCTGAAGTGCAGCTATATCCACCTGAAGTCGTTTAAGCTCATCATTAATTGTGGCTGTCTTCCTTACATCATTTACATCCTGTAGGTTTTCGGATAGTCCAGTCAACATAGTCCGGACGTTCCAGCATCCCAATCTAAGAGTTTGCTTATTTCTATTTTTTCGATAATTGCTTGGTGCAAAATTTTCTGTCCACAGTTCGGGTTTGACCCTAATCCCCATGCACCCAATGAGGAAAGCAGACAGTGGCGGGACAACACCTTATTGACTGGGGGCTGCCCAGCTTGAAGCGGGCGGTAGCTGTCCAGTGAGATCCTAGAACCTCTCCCACTGTCGGAAGTAGCCCCTGGCGCTATGCCCTACGCCAATTGGGCAAAATGCTTATAACCGGTAACTGCTACTTCCCGTGTTTTGCCGACACCTATAGGGTGAAGCTGGAGTGTCCTCTCCAGGGCGCGAGCTTGGGCACAGTTATATGGAGATCAAGCTGTTGCCCATGCAGCATGTTCCCCCTCTCCACACAGCCGGTAGATCCAAAGGAACGGCAGTAGCCGATACAGTTTGGTACCAGCCATGTCGCAGGAGTTGCCAGAATAATGTCGAATCGACATTAGACTGCCTTAGGGACTCCGACTCCGGATTTATCCTCAGGGTTTACTCCCGAAGCCAATTCCATAAATGGATATTCCCGCAAGGCAGCGGTGGTTTGAATTCAGAGTTCCTTCTCTTAGATAAGCTACCAACCAAGGATCACGAGCCCTATCTGCCCGAAGCTGCTGGTTTTAAGGCGCCAGTCGCTCGCCTTTGCCCCTTCTCCCGTCAGTGGAAACAGTTCCGCCGGGCTCAAATTGAGCCACACGTGAAGGCCGGGAGCTGGACTTGGTTGTCAGAGGCTGTTTGAGGCGCGTGCCATAGAAGTATTTTATCTGCAGTGAGAGCTTATCCTCACTACAACTCCCGGCAATAACAACCTTTGGAACCTACTGCTGTTGAAATTCTCTGTATAATTATCCTGCCTAGTATTTTGCTGGGAACTGAGAGAAGAGTGATTCCTCTCCAATTATTGCAGTGTGCAAGATCTCCCTTCTTGGGCAATTTAACAATTATTCCGTTGTTCCACTCCGTTGGTGTTGTCCCTGTTTTCCAGACTTGTGCTAATAGTGGTTCTAATAGTTTTGCTGCTAGCTCAGGGTCTGTCTTAAATTGCTCTGCATTTAAGTTATCATGGCCAGGAGCTTTTCCATTCTTTAACCCTTTGATTGCTGTGATGATTTCTTCTTTTCGTGGAATGTCTGTTTTAACATCTAGGTCATTTTCAGCCTCAGGAACTTTCAATTGTGTCTCTGGTGGTTCCTAGTTCAGAGTTTCTCTGAAATGCTCTGCCCATCTTGTTTCCTGTCCCTCTGCTGTCGTGATGAGATTTCTTTGCTTATCTCTTACTAATGTAACATTGTTTGCGCCTCGTTTTCCACTTATGATTTCAGTTATTTTGTATACTGTGCTTTGTTTATTTGTCAGTGCTGCCTCTTCTGCCTGTCGTGCAAGGTCGTCTAGGAAATTTCTTTTGTTGGCTCGGGTTTGGCGTTTAACTTCCTTGTCCAGCTGACTGTACTGTTCCCTATATAGTTGCTTTAACTTGGGGGACTTCACTCCTGTTTTCTTTCTTTTCATTTCCTTTCTTATCGTTATGGTGTGTAATGTTTCTGGTGTTCTCCAGTCTTGTTTCTTTCTTTCCTGGAATCCCAAGCATGATTTTCTGCTTTCCTTAAATATTGTTGAAATGGTGTTGAATTTCTGGTCTATATCCAATGTCTTTTCCTGACTTTTGGCAAATTGATATCGCTTCTTTATATCAGCCGCAAAAGCTTTTCTGGTAAGGGGGTCCTTCAATTTGCTGGTGTCAAACCTTTTCTGTATAGTTACAGTTGGTCCAGCCGTTCGGAGTTTTACTTCCAGAAAGCTCCAATCGTTTCATAAATGCGTGTTTTTGCGGGGTAATTCAACATATTTCAACATGGAATAATATGCGTGATGCAAAAGGTCATGTCTCCCATATATGGAATGAAAACATCCGATCCTCTCTCGGCAATGTTTACAAATATCTTATTATTTCTTTAATCTAAAGTAATGTCTTTGTAACAAGGTGTGCCAGAAACGATGATGTCATGCAAGTCTGTCCAAAATGTGTCGCACAAACGAGTAATCTCGTTATCTGTCGCTTGAGCACACAAAATCAGTCTCTTTACCATCTTGACAACGAACGCACTCTGGCTTTTTCAGCGATTAAACAAATGCGCTGGGCGATTTTAGTGTTAATGTGTAGTCTGATGTCTGCCACACCCTAGAATAACGAGCATGGTTGTCGATTAATTATTAGCCGTTCCTTGCAAACAGACACGACGACTTATCAGTGAGAGGAGGGTAAGAATGTTTGAAAATACAAACTATCTGCTACATAGCAGATAAAGAAAAAGGTGTCGACCCGGAAATTCCAGGTAATCAATTATCACTTCAATCGAAAATAAGTACTGCCGTAGTGGAGGAGAGATCGAGAAGAGGTCGCCCCAAATCCAACTTGTGACATCTGTCCTGTTGTCTGGTCAGATCTGAGTTGTTTTGTGTCCTCAAGAAACATACATCCTCCTGCAGTTAGCCAATAAGTGTGTGAATAGTTCTCCATTTTAATTCAATGTCCATAATCCGATTTTTCTCTTGATTTCTTCAAAACCGCTGTTGTCTCTTCCTGTCTTTGCATTTACGTCACACGCTAAGATTGTAATATCTTTTCTTCTCTATTCGTGATATTTTATAGTTTGGTATAAAATTATTTCGTTGATTCAAATTTATCTTTCGTTGGTGCATAACAATTGGATGATATTTATCTTCATTATCTTTTTTGCTGTTTTGAATTTTGCTGTTATTATTCTATATCCCACTGCATCCTTTTCTATGAGATTTTTCCGTGCTTCATTTGTTAGCGTTAGAACCACGCCCCCAATATGGTGTGAGCTTTCTTCGTCATGTCGTGAGCACATAACTATTTCTTCTGTGCTTTGTTTCCTTCATTCTACTCCCTTCCATCTTGTTTCGTACAGCTCTGGGATATCAGTCCTGTAGTCCCTCATTTCTGCCACCACCTCTGACGTTTTCCTCTATTCATTCAATACACGAACATTCCACGTACCAAATCTGGAAGCGTTTAGTAGAAGAAAGAAATGTAAGTCAGCGACCAAGAATCTTTTCGGCTTCTGTTGCATCATATTCCTCACCAGAGGATCTTCTCCTTTCTTGGATGACTGAGTTTTATTTTCTTTAGTAGACCGCCCATGTTCTTTGTATTCTGTGCTGAAGTTTTTATGACTTAAAGTTTCTGCAGATTGGAGTAGCATGTCTGATGCCCAACCCTCCTTATTCACGTTTCTTTGCGGATTGCATGGAAGATTACAATGTTACTATTTCTGTTCCCCGGTAACATGCTGTCGAAAAACAGAGACCAACAATAACGTTCTAGAAATCTTAAAAAAGTATATATATTTTACGAAATAAATCAATAGTTGTACGAAAACGTAAATACAGTTCTTGAGTGTTACATTGAGGTTACGACATCAAATATATAATCCACATTCAGTAAATAAACATTTTATTGAAGCAATAAAACAGCCAGAAAAAAAAAGAGAAACGAAGATGGCATGGAAAATATCAGTGTGCGAAGGTGGCGTAATGTACACAGCAGAAAGTACACGTTGAAATACGGGTTTAGTGAATTACCTGAAACACTGAATTCAGAGCATCAATTCTGTGATAGCAAACAATGATTAATATCACTGGATCGACTGATTGCTGACCCCTGTCTTAGACCAGAAGTTTCCAACATTTTTTGGTATACGTATACCATGTCTGTTAGTAAACCTTTTCATATCCCCTAATAATTATGAAAGGAAATAAACTCCAGAGTTTACCACAAATATGCTCAAATTATAATAAGTAAATAAATGCATTAATTTTTCATGAAGGACACTTTTTGGGGACATAGCAATATTTTCAGTATCATAAAGTTGTTACAAGTTTATCAAAACAATTACAAACGTAAGTGCCTTGATTCTATTTCTTATTAATCAACAGTTGTATTCTTGGTACCGCGTTTTGAAGAGATACCCTCAAATCATGTTCAGCCTCCAGTTTGTTTCTTGCTTTGGATTTGATTGAGGACAAGACTAAAAATCCTGATTCACGGAGATCGTTGTTTTAAGCAGACAATTGTCTTCAAGCTGTGTGTTTCATCTAGGTGTCAAACAGCTAAGTTGAATAAACCATTGATTGTCCTAAATCCTGCTCAAAGAGTTATTTATTGCTCAGATATATACGGCCGACGTTACAAATGTTGGAGTGTTGTCACACGCTGGCATTCAAAGTATGCATACATAGATTACGCTGGCTTAGCCATGTCCACAACATGAAAGATGGTTGCATCCACAAACATATTTTCTACGGAGAATTGGCAGATGGCAGATGGCAAAATAACAGCCGGTCCAACACAGCTGAGGTTCAGAGATGTCTGCAAAAGAGACATGAAAGCATTGGATATAAATCCAGTGAATGTGGAGATGATCCCTACGGCACCAATCGCATTTGGCAAAAAGAAGCTCTTACAACAAGCAGAAGATGAAAGAATAGTCTGAGAGGAAACCCAGGCAAAAATAAACAGCTAATGGTTATCACGTCATGGCTACGTCATCCCCATAATCAGTTATGACTGGAGGCGACTACATTCTATGTCAACGTGTAAATATTAAGAAGTGTATGTAACTAGTGCACATCGTGGCTTCACTCGTTCACGTTATCCTTTTGTGTGTGTGTGCGTGTTTGTATGGATATATATGTGTGTGTGTGTCTGTGTATGTCAGTGTGTGTGTCTGTGAGTGTGTGTGCGAGCGCGCGTGCGAGCGCGCGTGTGCGCGTGCGTGTGTGTGTGTATTTCATCCTTTGTGCTAGTGGGCAACGAACTTCACAGATTCTAAGTAGAATTCCATCTGTTGTTTCTTTCTGTGTGCAATAATGAAGACTCTAAAAGTACACGAACGAAAAAAAAGCGTCCCATGATCTTGTTGAATCATTTTTTTTTAAAGTGAGCAATCCATTGGTATACTGACCAAAAATAAATGTTAAGGGTTACAATACAATTAATGTCTAACTTTCATTAACAAAAAAAAAAAACAAAAAAAAAAAACCATTGTGTCCCATGTTTCTGTGGTGGACAAACCGACAGACGTTCAAAAATATAGATTAAATATTGTTAGTTCTCTTGTAAACCTTTTAGAAGAAGAAGCTGTAAAATATTATCGACCTGTTATAATTCTATAGAGATAATTCATTTCGCTCATTCAGCCCTGTGTATTTCCCTCCCCCGGGAAATACACATGGCTGAATGAGCGAAATGAATTATCTCTATAGAATTATCTCTAAATAGACAAAGAAAGAGTAAGTCTAACCCACCATCAGGCATGTTGTACTTGACGATTAATATGAAGCCATACATGAGGCAAGTAACCACATCACGTAAAACAATCACCATAGAAACCACTGCTGCAACACGTGTGAATGCTCGATGCAGGCTTCATACAAAGGTACCAGCTACAGTGGTAGGTCCACGCTCCGTAAGGAGTACAAATGAAAATTATGAAGGATGTTGATGATATCGTTGTTCATGCCTCACGTTAACTTATGCGGCTTAATGACATATATGACGGGGGGAAAAACAAATAGAAACGAAGAAGAAAAGGACATGGATATATCGACAAATTGTGTATATCCTGCAGCAGTTACTAGATGCGCTAATAACAATTGTTATACGAGGTAGCTTCAAAAAGTTCCCGGAATTTGTGTATTGTATAGATATAGTAACAATACAATTATTTACACTACATTTCCTTCAAAATGGTTCCCTTCGGCAACTACACACTCTTGCCAACGTCCATACAGCTGTTGGAAATATTCCTGGAACCCATTCTTTGACACCTCTCTTAGCTGCTTTGTCGCATTGGTGATAACGTCCTCAGCATCCTTAAATCTCTGCCTTTTCAGTGCCGATTTTAGGTGAGGGAACAAGAAAAAAATCAAGCGGTGCCAAGTCGGGAGAATATGGAGGATGTTCCAGGGCAGTCACATTGTGCGTTGCGAGGTACAGTTTCACCAGAAGGGATCGATGTGCTGGCGCATTGTCATGCAGCAGAACCCAACTGTTTGTTCTCCATTTTTCTGGGCGTTTCTTACTGATTGCATCTCTTAGACGACGGAAGATATCACACATTTCCTTGTTAACCGTTCGGCCTTCGGGAATGAATTCATGGTAGACAATACCCTGGGAATCAAAAACAACTTCCAACATAACTTGTCCTTTGCTCTTGTCCAAACGAAATTTCTGTGTCCGGGGAGATGAGGGTGATTTCCATTCAGAGGACTTAAGTTTTGTCTGAGGATCGTACAAAAAACACCACATATCGTCTCCTGTGATTATGTTGTTGAGAAAATTGCTATTTTGATCAGCCACAGTGATTAGGTCTCCTGCCAGTGTCAATCTCGTTTCTTTCTGTTCAGGAGATAACATTTTGGGAACCATGTGTTGACAAACACGGTGCATGTGCAGTTCAATGTGGAGAATAATGTGGCAACTTCCAACTGATATTCCAACTGCTGGATCTATTTTCTCTACACTAAGTCTTCTGTCAACACGAACAACGTTCCGAACACGCTCAATGTTTTCATTGTTTATCGAGATAGACGGTCGTCCGCTACGTGGATCATCATCGACACTAACACGACCTTCATGGAAACGCTTGTGCCACTCAAAAATTTGCGACATTCAAAAATTTGCGATTTGTTTATTGCGATATCACTGTTACGGTATATGATATTAACGCCGTCTGCTAAAGGTTATCAGACGTGCAATTGTAAGAGGTTAAGGCATTTAATATATTGCGATAGAGGTTTCAATTTTGAACGCTCCATACACGATGGATTATGACGTGTATAGCGTTGTTTAGGACACAGTCGGTAACTAAGAAACGCTACCCTTTGTTACTTGACCGCCAAGCTGAATAGCTGCGTTGTTCTAACCTTCCAATGCAATGGCATGATATAGCCATTTATATGTGTATTTTTTGATGGACCAGGGTCAGTCCTAGAACTCTTTATGAGAGGGAAATTTATGGAGGTTAGTATTTTAACTAGAATTCTCAGAAGGAGAAGAATAATCGTCAAATTCGTATGAATATATTCAGACTCGCAGTCTCACTGTCGGCAGGTAGCCATGTCTAGCTGCGCGTGCATATAGCTGTGATGTTCTGACGACAATTACTGCTCTGTATCCTTAAACGGACATTGACACGTAAAACAGCAGTCTACGCCATTGATTAATTTATGCATGACTCATGTTCTGTCCCTATTTGAAATGTGTACATGTGAATTAAATGTACGGACTCAATGAAATGACTTATCAAATCAATCGTATTCCAAAGTTCAAGTATTGTTTGGAATCTTCCACCCCAGCATTCGCTTAATCTTCCATCAAAGGCACGATGCACTAAAACTAACATATCAAGGAAGAAAACAATGGCCAGAATTTTATAATTGTTTTATGCATAACACATGGAACATTGTTCAGAGCAAACCACCACGCAACAGTGGTGTCCGGTGTCTGGGGACGACAAAAAAATTTCTTCATGACTTTCGAATGAAATGTTTACGATCAAGTTTCGATCACATGACCAGTACGAGGCTGACGTGACGCAGTACTCATTATAATACCTAACAACGTGACGTCACTGAAAATCGTGTAGGTGATCTGTCGAAGAAACCAGCCGTTTCTAAGTCTAACCAAAGGAAACATGAGCCATTTGAAGCCAACACATGATATGGACTATAGGAGCAGACAGTCAGGGGCTTTAGCCTAGCTGTTGACGACCGCTAGCACTGATCGAAGCAACGGTAAAGATAAATCTAGGTGTTTAACTGTTGGTATTGCAAACAGTGCTAACTAAGTCCATTGTCCTCTGCCTACATCGGCATGTTTTTATCTATGTTTAATGTAATTTTTGTTGCCTTAATGTGTTGTTAATTCGTGGGAGGTAGGGAGGATGAACCGAAATTAGATTCTGGGGCTCTCACGATGCCTGAATTGATTTCGGTCGTTTCTTAGGGCAGTTAAACGATCGCACCTTTGGAAACCCCATTGAGGTTTGACATTGGACTTGTTGTCCAAATCTGCTATCGTTTGACGATTTTGCGTTAGCTGTACTGTCCCGTAGATAATTGGTGTATTTTATTCGTACTCAGTTAATAATTTTATTCAGTTCTGTACCATGTTCGTTACTATTCGTCCAGTCCCCTCTGACTATCATTTATTTTATGATTGTTAAATTTTCGTCCGTTATGAGTCCTGTGACGTCATCATTTTTCGCAGTCATTTTTTTTTGTGTGTACCTTGAATATTCAGTTGACCTCCGGTCAGACCTTGCCCTTCATTTGGTCTGTGACATTTCCGCTTATTTTATTTAGTTCATAAATTCATTTTAATTGTGAAAATGTCTTGTTTGCGTCTTGACATTGTTTGTACCCTTTAGTTGCATCATTGTTTTGTTTGTCCTCATGATATATATTAATATTACATTAATAATATGCTATTATATGCAATAATACACTTGTAATTTAATTTAATTAATTTTTTCTGATAATTAAGGTTAATATGGGACATTGCATAATTATGCAGTGATAGTCCAAGAAAGTAGCACTACAATTTATAAGAGATGCCTAGGGCATAATAATATAATATATATATTGACAAAATAAAATAATCTTATAGCTACCTTTGAGGTAATAGACCCATTGTATATTATTTAATATACTTTTCTGGTACTAAGAGAGTGACTTAGTACATTGAACAATATAATTACTAGGAATTATACCCAACATTATTGGATATTGAGATTAATTGTGTGATATAATTACATTATATTTAACAGATATCATAACTATTTATGATATAGTATTATTTAGATACAATATTGTTACAAAATATTGTCTATTAGTTGAACTTAGACATTAAGTTCAGTACTATTGTGATTACTTATATTGAATATTTCTAAGTTGAGTAAGTATAATAATTACTCTGAAGTTACTATTGACTATTTTAATCAGTAATTATCAATAATTACTTACAGATAAAAGTCAAAATGCTTACTATAGACCATTTCGTTAAGATTGGTCGTGAATATGGTTATAAATCTCAAGAACTTCGTCAGTTTGCTGAATCAGAACTGGAAAAAATATGAAAGAAAAGAAGAAGAGAAAAAAGCTGCATTAAAGAAAGAGGAAGAAGAGAAAAAAGCTGCATTAAAGAAAGAGGAAGAAGAGAAAAAAGCTGCATTAAAGAAAGAGGAAGCAGAACGTGAGATGAAGCAAATTGACAAGGAAAATAGACTGAGAGAGATTGCTCAACGTGAAAGAGAAGAGCAAAGAACAATCGCCAGACAGGAAGAAGAGAATAAATTGAAACGAGAGGAAATTATTTTACAACAAGAAATGGAATTGGCGCGTATTAAATTGGAGACAGCAAGATTACAAGCACAAAGTGCTGATGCAAACCAGAATAATAACGCACAAAATGGATCATCATCCAGCCCACCTAAAAATTTCTACAACTTTAAATTACCCATTTTCAACTTGAACGTCGACGACCTTTCATCGTTCCTGGCACGTTTTGAACAGACTTGCAAATCTAACCATTTGCCTGAAGAGTCATGGGTACTCAAATTAAATGAATTCTTGGTTGGAGAACCACTGACAGCTTCTCAAAATGCTGACCCATCAATAGCTAATAACTACGGTGCTATTAAGTCCTTGCTTTTACGAAGGTTTCACCTGGACGAGGAACACTGTAGGTTGAAATTTAAGGGAATTTTACCAGAATCTCCAAAGGATTTTGCAGGATTCATTGCGAACATACGCAATACATTTAATAGATGGGTTGAACTGGCAGAAGTCAACAAATCATACGACAAATTAGTTGATTTACTACTGCGGGATAAGGTATTATCTTCGGTTAGCCAGCCATTTTTTGCATATTTGCAGGAGCGTAAACCAGGTACTATGGATGAGTTAGAAAAAATTTCTTTAAACTACTGTTCGACACACCCGAATGCAACCATTTCTAACTCCTCATTAAGAGAACCTCTACCTGTGGCGTCTAATATGGCCTACAATCACAATAACAAACAAAGACATCACAGTGTAGACAGAAGCAGGTTCCAAAGAAATCACAATGTTAACTTTCAGAAGGGACATAATAATGATTTCAACAATAAAAATGAGTTCAACAGAGGTAGATCACGAGATAGAAATTATTCACCTCAAACAAACTACCACAATGGTCAACATAACACTCATTATAATCGATCACATACTCCCAATAATAATAATAACTGGAATGGTAATAATCATGGCTCGAGACATCGAGATAATAGTTGCTATAGAGGACGACGAGATAATTCTAACAATTATACTCGGAATCGATCTCATTCTCGGGGATCATCTCATTACAACCATAATACAGGGGCGGCAGTTACAAATAATACTACCCCTATAGCTCAGGTCCCACTTGACAATAATACAACACAGTCTTCTGCTGCATGTTTTGCTATTAATTATAATGTGGCAAATAGTTGCCAGCAATGCAATCTTATTTTTCAGAAGGCGAAAGAAACAGTGCTCAACTGCGGACATATTATACCACAGGTAGGTCTTGCAGTCAACGATGGAACAGGCCTACTAATTTTTAACAGGGGATTAGTTAATGGATCCGTCGTCTCAGTGTTGAGGGATTCGGGATCCACAACGATTGGTGTACGACAGTCGCTGGTACATCCTAGCTGTGCAACAGGGGAATATGTCCGTTGCATGACTTTTGGTGGAACAATAGAGTTTTACCCCACAGCTATTATTCATGTTAACACTCCTTTCTTCACAGGGAACGTAAAAGTATGTATGCTAAAAAAGCCTATAGCTGATTTGATGGTCGGTCGTATACACGGCAGTAAAGATTGTACTCCAGATGAGATTATAGAATGGGAGAAACATAACCTATGCACTGGAAACGCCGTGACGACTAGAGCGCAGACTCAACTCATGGAGAAAGTTGATGATAATAAAATGGATGCAGACAACCAAGAGGAATTTATAGTCAATTCACCTATTGACAGGGAAACATTTGCAACCAAACAAAAAGAGGATAAATCTTTAAAAAAAATTTTTTAAATTGGTTGATAAAGTTGACAATCTATCCTCAGGTAATAATAACAAACATTGTTTTGTTATTAAAAATGACATATTGATTAGATGTTTTAATGACAAATCACAAATGAAACAACAAGTTATGGTCCCGTATACTTTTAGACGGTACATTCTTCAACATGCACATGACTCACATTGTGCTGGACATATGGGATATACTCGAACACGATCTCGAGTACTGTCTTCATTCTTTTGGCCAGGGGTGTCAAGAGATATTTCGCAGTATGTACGTTCCTGTACTACATGCCAAGAAGTGAAAGCACGTGGAGCTTTTCACACGGCGCCTATTCAGGCTTGCGATATCTCAGTGAGACCTTTTGACAAGATGGCAATAGACATTATTGGTCCATTGCTACCATCGGCCAGAGGACATAGATTCGTCCTTACGTGCATTGATTTGTGCACACGATGGCCAGAAGCTATCCCATTAAAGACCACCACTACCACAGATGTAGCTGATGCACTACATCTCATCTTTTCTAGAATAGGGTTTCCTAGAAAACTTTTATCAGACCATGGGTCACAGTTTATATCTGACACCATGAAGGAAGTCATGAAAACTTGGGACATTGATAGGAATTTAAGTAGTATTTATCATCCGATGAGTAATGGTGCGGTTGAAAGACTTAACCGTACACTTAAACAACTACTACATAAGGTCACTGCTAAGCACCCTCATGACTGGGACAGAGCACTCCCAGCTGTTCTATTTGCTTATCGGGAGGTACCGCATGAACAAACTGGCTTCTCTCCCTTTGAATTAGTTTTTGGTGCTCCCCCAAGAGGTCCTATGGGACTAATAAAAGACTTATTAATTGACGAGGAGATGACTCAGGACACTCAGTCATCTTACGAATATGTGATTAATCTTCGGAAGAACATTATTGAGTCTTGCCAGTTGGCAACAGCTTCTTCTGAGGCTGCAAAAGCTAAGGCTCGATCTCTACAAAATAGGTCTCGACGATTACGCCAATTATTCCCAGGGGACGAGGCTTATGTGTTACTTCCTCACAATAACAATAAATTATTGATATCTTGGAATGGTCCTTACAAAGTCATTGATAAAATTTCCGACGTTGATTACGTCTTAGATATCAAGGGACACAAAAAGATATTTCATATTAACATGCTCAAGCAATTTCATACACGTCCTGAACACTTACAGTCAATTTTTCATGCACTAGAGGACAACACAGTATCCACTTGTCATTATACTAACTTATCTGTCATCCAGGAAGAAGAATCTTCTTTTCCTGAGGTACAGTTTCCGTTACCGGTACCAGTAGTTCAACCTACTGAATCTTGGCGGGATGTAACCATCTCTTCAACGGTTACACCGCAACAGCGTCTACAGATTGCTAATCTATTACAATCTTATCCAGATGTATTGACCGACGTCCCGGGTCGCACATCGGCTATCAGTCATGACATTACTCTCAATGATGATACACCTATTCGTGTACATCCCTATTCTGTTCCTTTACATTTCCTTGCTAAAACTACTAAGGAACTTGAACAGATGTTGTCTCTGGGAATCATTGAGACTAGTAATTCGCCATTCTCTTCTCCATTAGTGATTGTCCGGAAGAAGGACAATAACATTAGACTATGTGTTGATTATAGAAAATTAAATGCTAAGACTATAGTTGACAGCGAACCACATCCACTTATCGATGACTTACTGCCACGTCTATCCAACGCAACTATATTTAGTAAGATAGACTTAACTAAAGGTTATTGGCAGATACCACTGACCGAAAAGGCTAAGTACTACACCGCATTTTCCACTCCACAAGGTCTATACCAGTGGAATGTGATGCCTTTTGGGCTTGTTAATGCGCCAGCTACCTTCATTCGCCTGATGCGACAAATTTTATCAGGTAGACCAGACGTTATTACATATATTGACGACATATGCTTGTTTAGTTCGTCGTTTGAGGAACATGTTTCGGGACTTAGATATGTTTTTGACACTCTAAGGAATTATCATCTAACTGCTAAACCTACAAAGGTGCAAATCGCGTGTAATGAGATAACCTTTTTGGGACATATCATTGGATCGGGATATATCCGAACTTTACCTAGTACAGTCTCCAAAATTCTAAACATAGCAGTTCCTCAGACGAAGAAACAGGTCAGGAGTTTGTTAGGACTTGTTCAATATTACAGTAGATTCATACCAAACTTGTCATCCATCACGGCTGTATTGTCTTCATTGTTAAAAAAAAGATATGCCGGTGAAGGTGACATGGACTGGTACATGCAATGAAACTTTCAACAAAATTATAAATTTGTTCTCGCATGAACCAATTTTAAGACTTCCCGATGCTTCCAAAAGATTTTTCTTACGAACAGATGCTAGTAACTACGGCATTGGTGCATGCCTGCTCCAGAACCATGATGGCATTCTACATCCTACGTTATACATTTCAAGAAAGCTGAAGCCGGCAGAAACGAAGTATTCAACAGTCGACTAGGGAGCCGCGCTAGCGTAGTGGTTACAACACCGCTCTGGCGACCGGGTGATACAGGATCAAACCCGGGCGACGGCATTTGAGGATTTTTCGTCGACCGGGATTTGGACTGGATTAACTCGAGACCTGGCGAGGACATTTGAAGGAGTGTCGTCGACCAGGGACTGGCGGCTCCTGAGCCGACCCAGCTGCAATGGGTACCTCCGAAATCGGAGAGTATTTGCCTGAATGGCGAGGGACACTTGTCTCTGTACAAGAAATAAAGGGATACTCACGTAAAATCAATGTCAGGTTAGACATAAAATAATAACCTGAGATTTCGCCTCGAGTATTAGCGGGCGTACGAAAAAAAAAAAAAAAAAAAAAAAAAAAAAAAAAAAAAAACAGTCGACAAAGAACTTTTATCTGTGATCTGGGCAATAACGAAGCTTGAAAAGTACTTACTTGGTGCTCCCTTCACCATACAGACGGACCAACGTGCTGTAGCAGCCTTGCGTCGATCAAATCATACAAGCCAGAAGCTTGCCAGATATTCAATCATCCTACAGCCATTCGAGTTCTCCATTGAACACATACCTGGCACTGAAAATTGTGTGGCAGATGCATTGTCACGTAATCCTATTGACGACGAATAATCAATATTGACACTCTTAAACTATATCAATCAGAACTACATTGGATTGAACGAAGTATCAACTATAAGAGAACTAACCTTGCCTTCAATTTAAACTTTATAAACACTATATGCATCACAGAATTGAACTAAAAGACATATTGACATTGGAACTTCGTCTAACGTCCATACACGATATATAAATACCGTTGAACAATCATGGAATAATATCTGACGACAAGTCGAACTTATTATCCTATGGACTCTTAATTCTTGGATGCAGTGATAAATGACATTTCTTTCCGACGTGAACGTTTGAACACTTTTGCCTAAAAGAATTCATCAGGATCAAGACTACGGATGGATCATCATATCCTATACTAATTAATTAGTTAACTTAACTTCTTAATTGAATTATTATCAATAAAATGAAAGGTGAGAAAAAAATTAAATGAAAAAAAAAAAGAGAACGAAATATAAAAAAGAAGAAATTATGAAAAGAGAAAATAAATCTCACACAAGTATTAGATTAATATTTTTGTTAATGTACCTATACATTATTTAGTTAGTTAAATTAGATAGTTATTATTCACTAACACTTAACACACACAATTAAGTTAAAACTTATATTCGAATTTCTTTCTATTTCTTCTCACTTAGTTTGTCTTTTCTTCTCTCATGACATCACGTTACATTAGAACCTTAATAATTTAACTCTTAGTTTAATTAATTAATTTAATTTTAATTAGTCAAATTAATTCCTATATGACATACTAATACGACAGACCTTACTTTAATTTAATTTTATCATTCACTATTAACATTGGACATTTAATTAGTTGATATAATAATATGTATAATATTGATATATAATGTGATTTATGTTAGATGACTATTACAAATAGTTAGTTGACACGACCGCAACACGGTTCTACTCAGAACATTGTCGGCCATATGTCACAATTGTGTTAAATTTTTTTGAAAAAAAATTGTTAAGTCGGATAGATCTTGAAAAAAAATCTATCGATTTTTTTTTCCCCGGTGTACAGGGAATTGTTACGGTATATGATATTAACGCCGTCTGCTAAAGGTTATCAGACGTGCAATTGTAAGAGGTTAAGGCATTTAATATATTGCGATAGAGGTTTCAATTTTGAACGCTCCATACACGATCGATTATGACGTGTATAGCGTTGTTTAGGACACAGTCGGTAACTAAGAAACGCTACCCTTTGTTACTTGACCGCCAAGCTGAATAGCTGCGTTGTTCTAACCTTCCAATGCAATGGCATGATATAGCCATTTATATGTGTATTTTTTGATGGACCAGGGTCAGTCCTAGAACTCTTTATGAGAGGGAAATTTATGGAGGTTAGTATTTTAACTAGAATTCTCAGAAGGAGAAGAATAATCGTCAAATTCGTATGAATATATTCAGACTCGCAGTCTCACTGTCGGCAGGTAGCCATGTCTAGCTGCGCGTGCATATAGCTGTGATGTTCTGACGACAATTACTGCTCTGTATCCTTAAACGGACATTGACACGTAAAACAGCAGTCTACGCCATTGATTAATTTATGCATGACTCATGTTCTGTCCCTATTTGAAATGTGTACATGTGAATTAAATGTACGGACTCAATGAAATGACTTATCAAATCAATCGTATTCCAAAGTTCAAGTATTGTTTGGAATCTTCCACCCCAGCATTCGCTTAATCTTCCATCAAAGGCACGATGCACTAAAACTAACATATCAAGGAAGAAAACAATGGCCAGAATTTTATAATTGTTTTATGCATAACACATGGAACATTGTTCAGAGCAAACCACCACGCAACAATCACCATATGCTTTATTAAGCAAGGTTACTGTCTCTGGGGGGTGACTTCTCAAGCAAAACACAAAATTTGACATTTGTACGTTGTTCAATCAATGACATTTTCAACTCCGACGTTGCTACGTGCACACTACACAAACAAACTTCTGTAACTTCTGTTCGAGAGTACATGTGAAGGTTACATCAGCCATGTCGTTTCCTCAAAGCCACTACCAACTTATAAAACTATAATCTCCATGACGTAATCACTCATTCAAATATGAGTCGACTATTCCGGGAACGTTTTGAAGCTACTTCGTAGTATTACTAGCAATTTGATCGCAGTAAAGGACACCAGCAGTCGTAAAAGTAACTCTCTCACACACACACACATACATGAATATATATATATATATATATATATATATATATATATATATATATATATATATATATATATATATATATATATATATATATATATATATATATACCCTTCAAAAGAAGTTAAGGACCATTTTTATTAAGGGTGCTAAGTGAAATGAAAATTAAAAATAAAAACACAGCACAACTGGGCAAAGCGCTGCTGCAGTCTGACAATAACTGAATGAGATACTGCCAGCCTCTGAGTGACATTTTGGACAGTAAGACCTTCCTGCAGCCACGCAATGGCTCTTCCTTTATCCACAACACTCAGCTTTCGTCGTTGAGGCATATTGTTGTGCAATGGTTATGCAGCCCTTGTGTTGCTTACAAAGACAATTTTGTGAGTACAACTCAAGACCAACACTATAGTCTCCCACAAGCATCACGCATTTTTGGAATAGCACGTATTTTTTTCATGCTCAGACATCATTACAAACACCCACATTTTGGCGTCTCAGCAGCATTTTTTCAGCGTGCTTGCTGAGCTGAATACTAGCCACACGGTATGCTAGTGGTCCATGCAGCACGTGTTGAATGTTTGTCGTTCGAGAAAAATCAATGTCAGGTTAATTGCTTATGAAATATAATTTTTATACTTTTTATAATTTTTGGGTCATTTTCACCTACTGGTCCTTAACTTCTTTTGAAGGGTATATATATATAATAACCTCTATCTGTATCTCTGTCTGTCCGTGAGATGTTAATTCAGGAGACGCAACAAAGACTCCTGGTGTTTCTATCAGGCTTCCATCGCCAAAGGAGAAGCTGCCGGACCACACGAGACCAAGGTTCACACTCCGCTAGACTACAACCTGCTCCATAAGCACTTAGCCCCTATTTATGAGCGTCTTACTGATCAGCATCTGCTCAAGCGGTGTGAGCTAGGTGCAACACAAAATGCCAACAGCCAGAAACATGAGGCTGACATTCTTGTAAAAAGAAGAAAAATTAGGCAAGAGGCAAGTCAAAGGCGAGAGGAGGAGCTGCAGGAAGCTGAAGGAGGTGCAGCATATAGTGCTGGAGGATTTTAAACACATTCAGCCCCCCAGAATGGAGTATATTGGACAAGACAAGGCACTCGGTGAGTAAAATGCATTTTTCTTAAAACTAACATTTAATTAACAAAAATTTTTTATTACTAACAAACTATCAAACAGAGTAGTCTCAAATTTGGCATGCATGTAGTACACATCTATATCTTTAAAGTTGTCACGTAGGGTTTATATTCATTTAATTTCCTACATCTTCTTCCTATTCGTTCACCCAAATTCTCTCTTTTATTATCTCTGTATTTTTTTTTTCCTGTGTATTTTTCATCCATTCGTTTTGCGAATATTATTTTCATATAATTCGCAAACTTTACCTGTTTTCCTTTCTCTTAAAACTGAGAATCGCGCTAGGACGATATTACGTAGATGGCAGGGCTGCAGGGCGTCAGAAGGCGTGATAAGTCGGTTCGCTGAACACAGGACGTAGCAAATCGTCTACATTCTCACCGAGCGCGCGAGCTTCTTCTCGGCATAAGTCCCGGTGAGGTGTGATACTTTACATCTGCACCGGTCAGTATCCAGACATTTGTCTGGAAATTCCCAAACTGACACGGCGCTCACTTGGGCCATGGTCAGCTGTAGTGTGAAAACTGCCCTGAAATGGAGTCAGGCTGTCTGGGATTTGAAACTGACACGCGTACATCGTGGTCAGTAGGTGACAGTTACGACACGCGTTAAGCGGACGTAAATGTTGGGAGTAGGGGAGATAATTTCGCTTGGCGAAATAAAGTTGGGCCCTTTGTCTGATTTTAAGATATTGGCCAAGTTTGAAACTTTAATTTCATTCTCGCTCATAGACTCACAGTAGATAGGTCGCTCGTAAACAGAATAGCTGTTAGCGAAGATCTCAGTTTGTTTCGGCAATTTGTCGAACTTCTAGACTTCCAGAAATATTTTCAGCATTTTTATTCTTAAGTTGTGCGACTACCTGTAATTCTGTGGTTGAGGTAATTAATATGATAGATATATAGATTTTGTGAGTGTTAAAGTGTTAAATCGCTTAATTCATTTTAATCTATTTCTTTAGCGCAGAAGAGAAATAAAGTGGTAGGCTATTATATTTTCTAGGGAAGCATTCAGTGGAAAGCAGAATCAAATTAAAATTTCTAGCTTATAACGGCAATTGTAGCTATTTATAAATTTAATTTAACTGCTAATACTCAGTCGAGTGTATTTTTCTAAACTAACGTATAAACTCTAGAATCCAGCCTCATGAATGGTGACGGAATACGCACGTGTTCTTAATTTATGAGGATTGCTGATTTTTAAATATAACTTACGTCACGGGAAGTTTAAATGATAAGCAAAGCTCTCTGCTTGCAAGTTTAAATGTAAGTTTTAACCAGTACAGATTCTGTTTATTATATTATATGTGTTATTTTTCCTCCACACAGTGAAAGTTTTGGGGTGACCCTAACTTTACCAGCACCTAGTAGTAGTTTCCATACTTGTGAAGAAATCGACAGTCCTTATTTTGAACCACGTGGGTTTTCTCAAGTAACACTGATCTGACGGTGCAAGTTAGACAGAAATACTAATATCCCTATAACGGGTTTTCAAAGACTGTAATGATAAATACTGGACCTTGGAGCCAGCACTTAATTTCTTCTAGAAACTCTATATAATTTGCTGCCTGGTGGCGTGAATATTAACAATCATTTCCCGACTAGATTATATCTTGTGGACAAATCTGTGGTGTGACTAAAGTGAATCCTATACTGAGGGAAGGCACCGACCTGACATTCATCATTTTTTAGAAACCTACGCTATTGACACTGTGCTCTGCTAACTCCCGCGCCTGGAATAATTGTTAGGTGACTTAATCAGACATTTGAACAAATTTGCATACCCAAGTAGTCGTTCCCGGAGACTCCAAGTTAAATACGTCTTTTGGAACTGGGGATTTCTTGGCAGAAGACTGCATTTTTTGAGTCTGTGTGAAAATCTAAAATCAATGTGTTCCAAGAGGCAGCAAGCAAAGTCGTGAGTACAAGTATGAGAAGCCATGGCGGAATGAATGAGTGTACGCTGGTTTGAGTGATATTTTTCACTATTTTATCTTTGACACCCTGTTGCTGTCCTAATTTTTTTTCAATCTGCATAATTTGTTGCTAAGGCTAGAGTTCTTGTGTTTTGTCTTAGGTTAAATCAGATTTTTTTCAAACTCTGTGCATATAATTACGAGATAAAACAAAGACAACTCTTAGACTCAAACTCTATGTATCTGTGACTCGGGCGCCATCATCTGTTCTCTTAACGGGGCCGGGCTAAACCTAGAGTTAACACCATAACGGGGCTATCATCCTTGCAACATTTCCTTGAAGTTTTGTGACTATGTGTATATGTATTTTCCTTGATGTACTTTCTTTGATGTTGTGAGCCGATTTTTCCTGATATTAAAATCGCTCTTGAACTTAATAATCGTGTTTGGTCAGCTCGTTCTAGATAATATATATATCATTGTTATAGTTTTCCCACGTCTGTGTGTTTACCTGTCGTCACGTGTATGTGCGTGCCTGTGAGTGATAGAAATATACGTAATATGTATATTGGTGTAGTCTGTCTGACGCTGTAACAACTGTTGTAGAAGATAGGTGAGAGAGAGAAGAATTCTTTTCGCTTTCAGAGACAGCCACTATATCAAAATCTATCATCTCACGTGTGTGGAAATTCTATTACCTTTCACTAACTCTCACTGAGTATATCACCTATTCAAACCTATTCAGAAGGGACCAAACCTAGTCTTAATTCTCCTATCGGAAATCTACGACAAAAGTAACACATCTGCATTTTTGATATTTTGGTAATTTTCTTTTATAAATTTTTAAAAAATATTTTTTTAAATATTTTTTCATACAAATATAGTTTTTTTTTTTAAATCATTAAAAATAGAATTTTAAACTTATCAAAACAATCATGAGTAAAATTGTTTTAATTGTCAGTCACAACATGTGTGTGCAATTTGATAAAGTTTTGTCAATGGGAAACATAAGATTTTTGCTCTTGAAAATTGGTGAAAACCCAATATGGCTGTTGTTTTTTTTTTTGGTTACCATGGTAGAAGGAAAGAAGAAAAATTAGGCAAGACAAAGGCGAGAGGAGGAGCTGCAGGAAGCTGAAGGAGGTGCAGCATATAGACTGGACAATTTTAAACACATTCAGCCCCCCAGAATGGAGTATATTGGACAAGACAAGGCACTCGGTGACTAAAATGCATTTTTCTGAAAACTAACATTTTATTAACAAAAAATGTTATTTTTTACAAACTATCTAACAGATCAGTCTGAAATTTGGCATGCATGTAGTACACATATATATCTTTAAATTGTCATATGCTTTTTTTGGTAATTTGCTTTGATATATTTTTTTGATACAAATAAATTGTATTTTTTTTTAAAACATTAAAAATAGAATTTTAAACTTATCAACAAAAGCATGTGATAAATTTTTTAAATTGTCAGTCACAACATGTGTGTGCAATTTGATAAAGTTTAGTCAATGGGAAACATAAGTTTTTAGCTCTCGGAAATTGATGAAAATCCAAAATGGCGGATTTTTTTTTTGGTTACCATGGTAACCACATGTTTTTTAACAAAATAAACTGTAGAATTTGGTTCATGGACATACACTGTGTCTATTGAGCACATAAAAAGTTTGAAAATGTTATTAGAACAAAAGTTAGTTTTCACTGTAGTTCACCGCCTTATAGACGTAAGAACCACGTCTTACTCGGTTTATAACAATTTTTGATTTTGTTCTTCCTTGTCCTGTTTTGAAAAAAAAAAAACGTGACCTCCATAAGTGATAAATTATAAAGGTTAAAAAACCCTTTTACTGTAGTTTATTTTGAAACTAATGTTAGCTAAGAGATGATCTATTAAATAACCTAACCATTCAGCTATTAATGTAGTTGCCAGTGAGAGGTTCAGTGGAGGAAATGACTGCAGTTGATGTACTGGATGGGGCGGTATAGTTGGAGGACATAACTGGAGTAGATGTGCTGATAGTTAGAGGTTTGGTGGGGGAAACGACTGAAGTTGATATGCTAGAGGTGAACGAATGAACGAACTTTATTTTCAAAGTGTTGAGAATTGGGCACGCAGGCCCGTCTGACATTCTGCCCTTCCTTTCTCTCGTCTTTTATACAGATTTCATTTATTCTCACTTACATTTTACCCATCAATTCAAGGAATTCACGTTGTAAAGGTAAAATAATAGCATACTCACATTCACAGTATCTAGTTATAAACATGAAATAAAATATGTTGAAAAGTACAAACTAGGTATTACCATGACACAAAATATGTTGAAAGGCACTAAATAATTAAGGGGCTGCAGTAAAACTGGTAAGGAATATAAGTTTATAAACTAATAAAACGGTATTTAATCAGTTTTACTAATAACAGTTCACATGAGACAAGGGACGTTTCGGGTTTTACCCTTCGTCAGCCACAAACAGGTGACAAAGACAAAAATTACATATAGGTACTACAAAACATCGTATAGTTCGACGTTTTCTCCTCACCTCTGCTTCTTGTGTGAGCCTCTCTTCGCCCAATCTGAGGTGGCGCTGTAAATAGCATCGCCACTTAGTGCGATCGGCAGCTTTATCCTCCCATGTTGCTGGATCCATGTTTGGTGCCCTCATATCTCTCTTGCACACATCTTTGAACCTCAGCTGTGGTCGCCCAACTGTTCTCTTGCCATCTGCTAATTGTCCGTAGAAGATATCTTTTGGGATGCGACCATCATCCATGCGGCGAACATGGCCAAGCCAGCGAAGTCTGCGCTGTCTAAGAAGCGTATACATACTTTGAAGGCCAGCACGTGACAACACCTCGACATTTGTCACTTTATCTTTCCACGAGATGCCGAGGATGCGGCGTAGACACCGCAAATGGAAGGTATTGAGCCTTCTTTCTTGCTTAGCATAGGTCGTCCAGGTCTCGCTGCCATATAGGAGTGTGCTGGTGACGCAGGCATTATATACCGCAGCTTTGGTCTTCATTGTGAGTTTAGAGTTTCCCCAAACACGCGATGTAAGGCGGGCAAAGGTAGCTGCAGCTTTGCCAATGCGGCTGTCGATTTCTGTATCCAGTGAGAGTTTGTCATTGATGGTAGACCCTAGGTATGTGAAGTGGTGCACCACTGCCAATTCATAGTTATCGATAGTGATAACTGGTGCAGCACCCACATCCTGACTCAGCACATTCGTTTTCTTTAGACTTATTGTGAGGCCAAAGTCCTTGCATGCTTTAGTGAAGCGATTCATCAAGCTCTGAAGCTCCTGTTGGCTTTGAGTGACGAGTGCAGCATCATCAGCGAACAACAAGTCTCTTATAGTGACCCTTCTGATTTTTGTTTTTGCCTTCAGCCTTGAAAGATTAAACAGACGGCCATCTGACCTAGTGTGAAGGCATATTCCTTCAGTTGCATCTCTGAATGCATGTTTCAAGAGTAAGGCAAAGAAGATTCCGAAGAGGGTCGGAGCCAGAACACAGCCTTGTTTAACGCCACTTCGTATATCAAAGGGCTGTGACGTGCTTCCAGCATATTGGACTGTTCCCTTCATGCCGTCATGGAATGACTTTATCATTTCCAGCATTTTAGAAGGGCAGCCTATTTTCAGGAGGATTTTAAAGAGTCCATCCCTACTAACCAGGTCGAATGCTTTTGTGAGGTCTACAAAGGCGATATATAATGGTCTTTTCTGCTCTCTTGATTTTTCCTGAAGCTGGCGGAGAGAGAAGATCATGTCTGTTGTTGATCTGCCAGCTCGGAATCCACACTGTGACTCTGGATATATGCGCTCAGCTAACTTGTGTAGTCGCATTAAGATGACTTTGGCAAAAACCTTATCAACAATACTAAGAAGAGAGATGCCTCTGTAGTTATTGCAATCACTTCTGTCTCCTTTATTTTTATACAGTGTTACAATCTTGGCATCTCGCATGTCTTGAGGAATAGTTGTCTCTTCCCAGCACTGGCACAGCATCCGATGCAGGGGGTGTAATAGCGTGCTCTTACAGCATTTGATTAAATCAGGAGGAATCCCATCACTGCCTGGTGCTTTGCCAGAGGCCAAGCTATCAATGGCCTTGCTGAGTTCCTCTAATGTTGGTTCGGCATCCAGCTCCTCCATAGTTGGCAGACTGTTGACACCATCAAGGGCTGCAGGCGTAACGGTATTGTCTCTAGCGTAAAGCTCAGAGTAGTGCTCGACCCACCTCTCCATCTGCTTACCCTTATCGGTTAGCTTCTCTCCGCTGATGGTTTTTAGCGGTGCCGTCTTACTTTTATGGGGGCCAAGTGCTTTCTTTATACCGTCATACATTTGTCTAATGTTGCCTGTTTGCGCTGCGATCTGGATGCTCTCACTGAGCTGGAGCCAGTAGTCATTTGCACAGCGTCGAGCAGTTTGTTGAACTTTGCTTCTCGTAGCCCTCAGGATCTGTAGGGTTCTGGCACTCGGTGAACGTTTGTATTCATTCATAGCACAGCGCTTAGCTTCAATGACAGGTGCCATCACATCTGATGAAGCATCAAACCAGTCATTTGACTTTGCTGTTTTCTTACCAAAGGTGGCAAGTGCAGTACTTTGAATGGTGTTCCGTAGATGCTCCCAGTTCTCTGTAGTAGTATCACCATGCTGAGGGCTACTGAGCACTTTCTCGAAGGTCGCAGTGAATTGAGCGATCATGAAAGGGTCTGACATCTTGCTGGTATCAATGCGTGGTTTCCCTTCATGTCTGACACGATAGAGTTTTCTTGGTTGTGCTCTGATTTTGCAGCAAACCAAGGAGTGATCTGTATCACAGTCTGCACTATGGTACGAGCGCGTGGAGAGCACGGACCTGAGGAGTGGCCTTCTGACGAGAATCAGGTCAAGTTGGTGCCAGTGCTTGGATCGTGGGTGTCTCCATGACACCTTATGCTGGGGTTTTGTCTGAAAGTAGGTGTTGGTCACGCAGAGGTCATGGTGGACGCACAACTCTAAGAGCCGTTGCCCATTTTCATTCATCTTGCCAATACCAAACCTGCCCAGACATGAAGGCCATGAAACATTATCGGCACCCACTCTAGCGTTAAAGTCACCAAGGAGAACAAGCTGTTCTTGCCTAGGTATGCTTTTGATAATTGCTGTTAGATTCTCGTAGAACTCATCTTTAGCTTCTGAGGCAGAGTACAGAGTAGGAGCATACACACTGACAAGGGTGATGGGACCTGTGCTAGTTTGCAGGCGGAGCGTAACAGGCGTTCTGATCCATTCTCGCCTGGTTCAACCATTTTAGTTAGCGATTTTTGGCCGCAAAACCTACTCCGTGTTCTCTAGCTTTATTAAGATCTTTCCCTTGCCAATAAAATGTGTAGTCCTTCTCGCTCACCGTTCCAGAGCCCGCCAGGCGCGTTTCCTGAAGTGCAGCTATATCCACCTGAAATCGTTTAAGCTCATCATTAATTATGGCTGTCGTCCTTACATCGTTTACATCCTGTAGGTTTTCGGATAGTCCAGTCAACATAGTCCGGACGTTCCAGCATCCCAATCTGAGAGTTTGCTTATTTCTATTTTTTCGATAATTGCTTGGTGCAAAATTTTCTGTCCACAGTTCGGGTTTGACCCTAATCCCCATGCACCCAATGAGGAAAGCAGACAGTGGCGGGACAACACCTTATTGACTGGGGGCTGCCCAGCTTGAAGCGGGCGGTAGCTGTCCAGTGAGATCCTAGAACCTCTCCCACTGTCGGAAGTAGCCCCTGGCGCTATGCCCTACGCCAATTGGGCAAAATGCTTATAACCGGTAACTGCTACTTCCCGTGTTTTGCCGACACCTATAGGGTGAAGCTGGAGTGTTCTCTCCAGGGCGCGAGCTTGGGCACAGTTATATGGAGATCAAGCTGTTGCCCATGCAGCATGTTCCCCCTCTCCACACAGCCGGTAGATCCAAAAGAACGGCAGTAGCCGATACAGTTTGGTACCAGCCATGTCGCAGGAGTTGCCAGAATAATGTCGAATCGACATTAGACTGCCTTAGGGACTCCGACTCCGGATTTATCCTCAGGGTTTACTCCCGAAGCCAATTCCATAAATGGATATTCCCGCAAGGCAGCGGTGGTTTGAATTCAGAGTTCCTTCTCTTAGATAAGCTACCAACCAAGGATCACGAGCCCTATCTGCCCGAAGCTGCTGGTTTTAAGGCGCCAGTCGCTCGCCTTTGCCCCTTCTCCCGTCAGTGGAAACAGTTCCGCCGGGCTCAAATTGAGCCACACGTGAAGGCCGGGAGCTGGACTTGGTTGTCAGAGGCTGTTTGAGGCGCGTGCCATAGAAGTATTTTATCTGCAGTGAGAGCTTATCCTCACTACAACTCCCGGCAATAACAACCTTTGGACTAACATCATCATTAAACCTACATTCGATATTATATCATTTGTTCGGAAAAATAATCACATTAGGGAGGGAAGGGGGGGGGGGGGCAGATAATCAGAACTCATAAAGTATTCGAAAAGTTTACGATTGTATGAATAGGGACTGAGGTTGTTATCTTTTAGATAATGTGGAAGATAGTTCCAAAGATGAGCAGCAGAGTAAGCTAAGCTTTTCTTGAATAAGTCAAGCCTAGGCTTGGGCACTTGTATTTTGTTAAGGCGTTGACTGCGTCTTTCATTGTATTTGAACATTGGCCACAGATACGTTGGAACGTTCTGTGACAGAATTTTGTGAACAAATTTAGCTTTGTTGAATAGAAAGCGCTTTCTTAGAGGCAGTATTTTGAGATCTTTATATAGATCTACACACTGTGTTTGGCAGTTGTCAGAAAATAGACGCACTGCACGCTTTTGTAGTGAATGGAGTCTTTTAGTGTTGGACATAGAACAACCATCCCAGATTGTGGAGCAATAGTCAAGGTTTGTTTGTATGTGAGACATATAGAACAATTTTCGTGCATCTTTGTCTAGGAAATGAGAGGTATGGCGGAGGACATGACAAGAGTAGATGTGCTGGAGGTGAGAGGTATGGTGGAGAATGTGATTAAATTAAAAGGTACAGTAAAGGAAATTATTGGAGTCGGTGTGCTGGGAGTGAGAGATATAAGGGAGGACATGATTGAAATAGATGTGCTGGAAGTGAGAGGTATAGTGGGAAACATGATTGGAGTAGATATGCTAGGAGTGATATATATACTGGAGGATATGATAGTAGTAGATGTACTGGAGGTCAGAGGCATAGTGGAAGATATGATTAGAGTAACTGTGCTCGAGGTGAGAGGTTTGGTAGAGATCGTGATTGGAGTAGATGTTCTGGAGGTGAGAGGTGTGGTCTAAAACATGACTGAATTAAATGTAGTCGTTAGAAGTACAATGAAGAACAAGTAGATATGATGGAAGTGAGATGTAAAGTTTTCATTCGGTTAATCCGAGGATTAACCGTTGAGGGTTGGGTCTGGTTGCTAAAATAATGGTAGTTCAGATGTACCGCTATCAGTTTGTCACAAGATGGATTTGGGGCGACCTCTTTCCGATCTCTCTTTCACTACGGCAGTAATCAGTTACATTTTGGAACTGATTTTATTTGCGTTATTTTCCAAGGTCGTACTCTTTTCTTTCTGTTTGCTATGTAGCAGAGAGTTTGTTTGTTCAAACATTTGACACTTCTTGTTGATGATAAACACACCACATTTGCAAGGAGCAGCAGTGGTAATATTGAACGTCAGGCATGATGTTTTCATGAACCACCACTGCACGGGCTGGCGACTGCTTTATTGCTAGTTTCTTAAGGAGTACTAAAGACATCAGTAGTCCCACGTTCTATATGGAGCAGGGATTGAAAGATGAAAGAAATGATGTACACTTTAATTATAATACTTACAGTTTCAAACCAGTGTAAATGTCGATATTAACATATCCACTTTAAAATTAATGGAAGTTTCAAACTTTTCAAATCAGTGCAAACATAAATGAAAACATATTCAATTTATATTGTGAACACTTTTCAATCAGTGGAAATGTAAATGTAAACATATTCTATCTGTATTTTTAACCTTTTCATTTAAATGGAACATGACGATAAAACTATTCAATTTAAATGTAAAGAAAGTTTTCTCTCGAGGGTAAATTCAGAGTAAACGGGATGGTGGAATAGGAGTAGGAGACACATACGTATGTGTCGGGAAACGCAATACTCAGGAGAGCGTTTCGTTTTCTATTCTTTTACCATATTTACTTGTGCTGGTACCAGTTGAAGGGTACTATCTCTGGAACAAGAAGGGAACAGTGGCCTGACCTTTAAGACGAGAGACCAACTTTGTAGACTCTCCCTAACACTCCTGGGAACGAGCTGCACCCTACATCCTTGACCAACGACGAGCACTATCAGTGATCAGTCCATCAATAACCAACGCAGCGGGAGCAGAAAATACCACTGTCAGCTAAGTGCAATATATAAGCTGCCACGTGAACTTTTCAGAAAAAATGCTATCATCCTCCAAGGATGAACACGTTCTATTCAATTTTTTAAACTGTTAAAAATTGAGTGATTATTAAATTTTGTTATTTGTAATTATACAAATTTAACTTCGATTTTATTATTTCAAATGTACTGCACGTTTGTCTCAGTCAATGTACTACGCACTCTAAACAGAGCTATACCAGAATAATAAGAATTCCACTTAGTAAATTAGAGGTGGGGGCTTGAACGAGCAAAGATTAATCATTGCTTAATTCTTCACAAAAGTTGTCGGCAGATTCTGGGATTAACGTGCTCAGCCAACGCAGCATTGTTTTCGCTTATCTGAATATATTGTGAATACTCAATTGAGATAGAAGCTGCATTACCCCTCTATTTACAAATCTGCCAAGAGTAATCTTGTGCGAAGGTAGACATCTTTGAAGCCCATATTAGATACTCTTGAGTTTTGGCCACTGTTGGGCCACTACTGCAATGCAGGGGAGGCAATATCGTCACACAGGTGATATATTAAACTTTCGGTTTTTTTTTTTACTTAGGCACCGCCGGGAATATCTGCTAGTATATATATATATATATATATATATATATATATATATATATATATATATATATGTATATATATATATATATATATATATATATATATATATATATATATATATATATATATATATATATATATATATATATATATATATACATATATATACATATATATATACATATATACATATATATATACATACATATATATATATATATATATATATATATATATATATATCTATATCTATATATATATATATATATATATATATATATATATATATATATATATATATATATATATATAATTATGAAAAATTTGTGAGATAAAATAATGGAAGTAAGAGAGGAAGAATGTGACAGTTATAGATAAGAAGGAAGTGAGCAGGGAGAGAAAGCGGAAACAAATGAGAAGATGGATTGTTTTGATGATGAACTTGGCAATTCAGATGATTCCATGAACGTAACAAAACATTATACAAACATAAAGCACATATAAGTTTCATTAATACAGAACGCATGTTCCAAGTGTGCATGCACAGAAATGTATTTCTTTTATTTTTTTTTACATGCACAAGCACTCGGGGAATCATAGTATCAACAAGCTACACATGTAGCTACGACTGCGCTGTAACTATCCAATTACAGCCTTTAATATACCGCCAACAAAACATATATATATATATATATATATATATATATATATATATATATATATATATATATATATATATATATATATATATTACACACACATCAAATTTACAAAAATAGAAACTTAGTACCTAAAGTTCACGGGTCCTTATTTTGCTAAGATCGTTTCCTTCCCAACTTGCAAACTTCTGCTCCTGACATGATGAATTATTTATAAACTAGCAATAACCCGTCAATAATGACGGAAGTAAATAAAAAAAACTAATATATTTTTTAACTATTTTTAAATTCAATTTAAAAGTTATTTGATGACAACATTTTTTGTAAAAGTGCGTAGATTTGTTTCAAAGAATGTTCCATGATAAAAAATGTTTTTAACAAAACCTTTCACGTTTTCATGATTTGTTTCTCGGGTGGGTACGAAATAGAGCTGGCCGTGTCCGAAATCAGGTTCAGGAAGGAAAACTCCTAAGTGATCACAAGATTGTCCTTGCGCCTTATTGATTGTCACTACAAATGCTAAAATCACTGGGAATTGACGACGTCGCATCCTAAATGGCAAACTGCGCTCGCTCGGTTCTAAGTCAGTGCGAGGAATTAAGACTCGTTCTCCCTTATTACTGCCAGTGATAATTTCTGCATCAATGGAATTCCGATGCAAGACTTTTATAACCAAACGCGTGCCTTTCAATAGTCGGTTTTTTTTTTTTGCGTTACGATTTCGCAATAGCATGATACATGCAGCAACCTTTAATTTCAGCAAATGCGGTGGCATTCCTGATGGTAAACCGTTTCATTTCCAGCGAGTAGCTCCAACAATAAGTCTGCAGTACTTTAAATTAAAATTGTGTCTTGAAGAAACAATCAAACTCTTACATTTTAAGTTTATTTTTAACAAAATGATGATCCGTTTCCGGAATGAAACTGGGTTCTACAATCAAAATTTTACATTTTATTCATATATTACTGTCATTCCCTTTGTGTTGCACAATTCACCGACTTTTCTTCGTTGAGTGTTATTTTTTTCGGGAGAGTACATGTAAGGAAAACAATACAATTAATGTCTAAGTTTCAACCACAGTTGCATCCCTTAGATGTGACCGACGTATAAACGGTGAGAAGTATGGAGTTTGATATTCTAGTTGTGGTGAGAATGACTGACCAGGGCTACTGACCACTCACACATTAAATTGTAATGTTTTCATGGTAGACCAAAGTTTGATAGAGTATGGAGAAAAAAGATGGAGGGACTATGTTAATACCTTCCCTACTCCTAATGACCTGTTACCACTCAGCAGCATCAACGCTACGGGTGGAAGACAAAAAATAGCTGACGGTCTAGGAACAATGTTTTCATATGATTATGGATCTAATTACCAAACTAAATATATATATATATATATATATATATATATATATAATTGTTATTACATAATTTCCTTTGTATGTCTTCCAGTGTGCGGAACCCTGCCCTTCTGTTTCCATCATATCCTGACTTTATTTTCATACAAAGGGTCTCATAGGTGTATGACGGTAAGAATCTTTTTTATATTTAAATCCTAAAACCTGGTAGTAGAATACGTATAACTATTTTTAAACAGCATGTCAAAAATTCCTTAGTAAAATATCTACAGTTGTACATATTCGTTGACAGTTCATTGTGCTTAGATTGTTTCCCTTCGCAAGGGGTGTGGGGAAAAAAAAGTACCGATAGTTCTCTATTTTCGCGTGTTTCATTTACGCGAATTCTAACATACGGGGACCAATTTTCAGGCATGTTTCTTTTATTTAACGCGCCAAAGTGCAAGTTACGGGACCCGATATTTAGGCATGTTTAAAGTATTGTATCTGTGAGAGAGTGAGAGCAATGTGATGAAAATGTGAATGTTACTTTGAGGGTCTTTAAAGATGCACTTTTGCTAATCAATACTGCGCGGAATGAAATTCCGTTCTGATGCATTACCGGTAGGAAAACAATGTGCCCTCAATTACGTCATGAATTTGAAGGCTTTAGCATTAGTGACAGTATTATCACAGCTACTAAGGATGGTGTCAGAAGACCTCCCGAGCTTAACGAAAATAAAACTGTAAATTTGCTTGAAACTCAGAAAGTAGAACTGAGCAATGAAAAGTTGTTGTCGCTGGAGAAGATCCCCACGGAAGAAGAATGCGCAGCAAAACACACTAGCCAGCAACAATCACCTAGATGCCAACTTACAGCGGAACGATTAAAGGAGGCCTTCACACTTGTTCTAATCCTGCCTTATGATCTCTGAAAGAGATAATTCTACATGGACAGGAGCTTGGTGGTTAGGGGAGACTGGTAGAGTATGCTATGCTGTGCCAAGACATCCTCCGCAGTCATTAATTAACTTACTTAATTGTTTAGGCGTGTGTTAATTTAATTTTTTAGTATTACGTGTATTTACGTGTATTCATCATCATCATCATCATCATTTGTTTCCGTTCCCTGTGGAACATAGGGCAGAAACAGTTGCTCTCCATCGATTTCTATTCTGGGCTGTCTTTTTCATCTGTTCCTAAGTCATTCCAATTTCCTTAGCCTCCTCTTCCACAGTTTTTCTCCAAGTTCTCCTTGGCCTCCCCACTTCTTTTTCTCTTGTGGGGTCCAGTCAAAGGCACCTCTGGCTGTGCTTGATTGTTCTCTTCTGATTGTATTTCCTATCCATCCCCACTTTCTTACCTTAATTTCCATTTGTATTGGCTGTTGCCCGCATTTTTTCCTTAGCTCTACATTTGTTATTACATCTGGCCATCTTATACTGGAGGATTTATGTGTATTAATTGTTCCGTATTACGTGTATTTATTTTTATTATTATATACGGCATTTGGTGGAACGCATCCACCTTACTTGTAGAATCATACACATATCTTGGCAGTAATATAGACAAAGTTGGAGGGACAGACAGCGATATCAAAATAAGAATACAAAAGGCAAGAGGAGCTTTCATTGCATTGGGAAATATATGGAGATCAAGAGAAATAGGATCCAACACGAAAATAAGAATCTTCAACTCAAATGTGAAGTCAGTCCTATTGTATGGCTCAGAGACATGGAGAACAACAAAGACAACAACCAAAAAGCTACAGACTTTCATAAATGGGTGCTTGCGTAGAATAGAGGGATTAAAATGGTATGACAAGGTTACCAACGTGGAACTGATGACAAGAACTAGACAAGTGCCAGTGGAACAAGAAATGAGAAGAAGACGATGGCGATGGATAGGACACACACTGAGGAAACCTGTTGATAGCATTACAAGGCAGTCCTTGTTCTGGAACCCCCAGGGCAAGAGAGGCAGAGGAAGACCAAGAAGTACATGGAGAAGAGAGTTGGAAACAGGTGAAAATGATGAGGAGAACATGGAAAGAACTTGAGATGATGGCACGTGACAGGAGGACTTGGCATGTGTTTGTTGAAGGCCTATGCTCCTTTGGGAGTGGAGGGTTATGAATGAATCCACCTTACTGTACATGTATTTGAATGAGGAAAGCCTATTCCATTTACGCGATATCTGTTTACGTGAAGGTCTCGGGAACTCATATATCGTGTAAGCAAAGACCTTGCAAAGAGGTAACATGGAGGCTGAAATTATTTAAATTCCCTCAAAGCTAAAGGAAACAATTACATCCGTTAAAATAAGACATGACAGGCTAAAAACCGAAAATACAGCCTAGAGCCAAGGCTAGGAGCTCGAATTACAATCTTTAAGTTAAAAGTAGATCAACAGCTTTCACCTCTTTAATTAAATCTACGATTTTCCCAAGTACATGACACAAATCTAAGTACATTTTGAAGTTTTTCCATTCCCAGTAATGCTTAGATAAATTGTATGTAGTGCTCGCAAGAGGAATGAATTTGCACAATCTTAAAGTATACATACAGGCCATAAGGAACACCAACAAAAATGTCAAACATAACCACATATACACAATAGCATTGTGATGAAAGTGTTCTATATGTATGTGTGTATGTATGTATGTATGTATGTATGTATGTATGTATGTATGTATGTATGTATGTATGTATGTATGTATGTATGTATGTATGTATGTATGTATGTATGTATGTATGTATGTATGTATGTATGTATGTATGTATGTATGTATGTATGTATGTATGTATGTATGTATGTATGTATGTATGTATGTATGTATGTATGTATGTATGTATGTATGTATGGATGTATGGATGTATGTATGTATGTATGTATGTATGTATGTATGTATGTATGTATGTATGTATGTGTGTATGTATGTATGTATGTATGTATGTATGTATGTATGTATGTATGTATGTATGTATGTATGTATGTATGTATGTATGTATGTATGTACGTATGTATGTATGTATGTATGTATGTATGTATGTATGTATGTATGTATGTATGTATGTATGTATGTATGTATGTATGTATGTATGTATGTATGTATGTATTGTGGCTGTTGGCATATATCCTAATGATGATGATGATGTTGATGTATATTGGTTCGTATCACTACCCTAACAGTAGGCAGGTTTTGGTTGATGGTAAATAGTAACTTCTTACTTGATGCAATACAACAACAGAATACGTAGACAGCTGACGAATGATTTCAACACTAGATGAGGAACTTGACTCCGACCGCAGTGCAAAATATGATGAAGCTTATTTACATGTAACGTGGCAGTTGTGAAATAATGAGTCCAACCTTCCCTTGAGGTTTGCCAACCTTGTACAGCATAATTTCAAATCAATTATTATCTCAATATCTTTCTCTCTCATTCTTCCTCACTGCCTTAGTATTTTCTAGCTAACTCTAGATGCTAGGATGTTCACGACTGGAAAACGACTACTGCTGTCGATGTTTATCTGCCTCCTAATTTCTTCATTTTTGTTAAGTTAATTGTCTCTTTAACCTTTTGATACAATTTTTCTGACTCTGTCTCTTATTTCTTCAGTGCTCTGCTTGGCGTATCTCGGCGAGACTGGCCTAATCGCCAGGGGTGATAGTGTCTGCCAAAGTCTATCATTTCTTACTCGTTAGGCTGACAACTGGTCTACCATTTCCTAGTTCTCCTGACTAGCCTACTGTCTATTGTTCTTCTCTTGTATTATATAGTCTATCAATTATTGGTGAGACCAACATGCCATATTTGACATGAAAATATACACATTTTTCTGGCAACCTTGTCAATCTTGTCCACAGAAATAAATATAATATTAACTGTCATTTACAAATGTGGCGTACAAAACGAAAAAGGGGCTAGACAATAGTTTATTTCTTTTCTGTCATCACAGAAGCTACTCACTGACTTGGGCTTATTGTCAGATGATACCCCAAAATTGCGCTTGCCACTTCAAAACTTTAACACAAGCAACTGCTTCCTAACGCTAGCGCGTTTAAAATATGAGTATATTTTCTAAAACGATTTCCAACGATAACTATTCCCCAAACAAACAGTTCACTCTAAATACAAATATTCCGTGCAAGCCTAAGTTCGCTCAGCTAGTCAACCCAGAAATTCCAAACTAAAAACACGAGTTGTTCTCAAGGAGCGTAAAAACACTACTGTTAATGCCTATTTTAAATTATCACCCTTAGCTTACAAATCAATAAGTCATAGATTTATCACCCTTTAATTTAAAATACAAGCTCGTTAAATTTGCTTTATGCAAGTGTATGAAACTAGACTTGACATATGGCTCCTTGTTATATTCTGACCTCGAACTCCCGGTTACAGTATGTATGCATGTATGTATGTATGTGTGTATGTATTTCTGTATGTAAGTGTAGTGAAATTGACAGAGATACAACGGTAAAATCCCTCCAAAGATAACATTTAAGGATAAAAACATAATGCGTAGGCTGCGAATAGTACATGATCGCCTAGACCGCGGGTCATCATCCTCCATAATAATTGACTTGCTAGACAGGAGGGGAACGGAGGATCAAAAAGGAAAAATATGACTGGAAAGATTGCGTGAGACTAGAAAGGCTAAGGAGACGCAATTGGGGGGGGTGGGGGGGGGGGGGGGGGAACGGAGAAAAGTCACGTTTCCCAAGTTGACATAAAAAGTAAGCAACTCGACAGAAGGGACCTTAGATATAATACGCCACAGTCATTTATTGGACGCTTTTGCAATACCAAGCCCTTGATTTGAATTCAGCGGCTAAAACGCAGATGTTTGGAATATTACAAAATTTAAAAAGTACTTTTTTCTTAATATTAATGTTAGGAATATAAAAATTAGCTGGCCGGATGGCCTATTCTGAGCAGTGAACTAATATGGTCTTAATTTTACAGACGGATAGATAATATTGAAGATAATGACAAAAGACAGTGTTGTTCACATCCTCGACAGACTGTATTGAATCTAAAAGTGTCGCTAATTGCACAAAAAAAACACGACCTCGAAACGCAGGTGTTCAAATCTACGTAGTATGGAAGAGAGGGTTTTTGGGTGGTAGCTGTGTCTAAATATAACTTTTAACGACAAAATTTTGGAGGGGAGAGAAAGGTTGGTTCAAAAATCAAGTACATTTTGTAGAAACACAAGTAGAGACGGACAGACTAACAGATAACCATCCATACTTGACTGAAGCATGACTGAAATGACTTTATGGTAGGAAATTTGAAATTAAAATAAACCTAGGCAGTGATTGGCCACAGACAATCATATCATTAGCGCTCAGACGCGAAAGTGGGGCCATTCATCAATAGTTGTTCAGTGATAGACACAGATTTTAAAGTGTGGTGATTTCCATATGAAAGAAAGTGTAATAAATTTAGGGACGCCATACTATAGCCAGCAGCTCAGCTGAGTTTTGCTAGCAATTCTGTGTTATTTATTCATAATCTGGTAAGATTGAAATTATTTCTTTGTATATTTTGAATATTGTTTCATGTTCGAGTGATTTGATACTGCCATATCGAAATCTAGCCTTACAAACAAGTAGGGATTTGCTCTAGACCCCCCGCCCAAGTCAGGGTCTAGGGACCAACAATGTACAAGCACGGAGAGGTGGGACCATCAGTTTTCAGCACCAGAGCTACAACGACAAGATGAGTGAGCCTCTGGTCTGCTGGACTTTCACCAAAGCCCTTTAGTTACTAATACCCCCATAAAATTCCCACCATTTTCTGGACACTGTGTAGTCAATATAGACAGGTGTGATGAGGCCACCCCAACAGCACAAACATTAAATATCCTCCCAAGTAGATGACTACTAGAACATTTTAATAAAACTAACTAGTATAGCACATATATATGTACACTATTGCATTTATGATATAATATTCCATGCATTTCTTTCATAATCTCTAAATCTTTTTAAGTCGGGTCAACCTAAAAAATTGATCCAGAACAAAATAAATGTAATATAATTTTATCAAAAAATTTACACACGTGAGTTAGTTCAGTGTATTTTACATTTATTAATATTATTAGTCTTGTTAAATATCTGTGGGTATATCTATAACCTATTACACCACACTACATATCATAACCCTAGACACTTTACGTAGCCACATTCATTAAAAAAAATTAAGTGTGAGGTCGTAGTGGTAGCAAGAAAGGCCTTCTGACAATTCACAACTACATTTTATCTCAGGAGCCTTCACAGCTGGCCTCATACAATTACATTTAGTAATATCACCATCATACAATACCATCAACACCACTACATAATATGGGGTCTTGTCCAGGGATAATTAGCCCAACAGTAATATTAGGATCTCCTGGTGGGAGAAATAAAAGTAGGGAAATAAATTGTAAAATTCCCTTTAAAATTAAAAGTGTCCCTGTAGATAAAAGTTGGTGAATCTTCACAGCCAGTAATAATTAATTAGTTAACTGGTTAGTTACAATTAGTTAGACTATAGTCATAAGAAGTACTTAGTGTATTTACTGGTTAGAGATTTAGCTTGTATATTATTATATTGTCTAAAAAGTATGGCGGAGCTGGCAAAATTTAGATCAGCTGCTGTGCTCACCGCGAAGGAGATGGGAATGGATGGTCAAATTTTAATTCAATACGTAACGGCTGAATGTGATAAATATATTGAACGGGAAGACAGGAGGTTAGCTGAAGAGAAGAGGTTAGAGGCTAATAGAGAAATTAAGAGGTTGCAGATTGAGGCTGACAAAGAGGCAAAGGCATTGGAGGCCGAAGAAAAACGACAGCAAAGGGAGGCAGAAGAGAAAAGATTGACTGCCGAAAGGGAGGCAGAAGAGAAAAGATTGACTGCCGAAAGGGAGGCAGAAGATAGAAGGTTGCAGAGGGAGCACGAATTACGACTAAGGGAGCTGGAATTACAAGGCCAGGCTCCTGAAAATGGTGCCAGCCCTTTTGCCTCAGATGCTACGCCTAGTCTGGGAGCCTCAAACTCCGCTATGGGGTTTCATTTAGACCATTTTGTTGAAAAAGACGATGACATAGAGGGGTACCTAGGACGTTTTGAGTTATTAGCTACTACATATGGGTTAGAGAGAGAGAGGTGGAGCTTAATGCTATCACAGGGATTGAGAGGTACTTCTTATGAAGTATTTGCTAAAATGAACTGCCAAACTGTTGTCTGGGGAGACATACCACCAATTCTCTGCTAGACTAGAAACCTATTTGGAGAAATGGACGGCTCTGGGGAAGACCCAAGATCTTAAAGAAATGATCATGATTGAGCAATTGAGAGAGTCCATGGCTCCAGACATGAGAAAATTTCTCATGGAACAAGGTGCAGAGAAGTTGGGGGAAATTTTAAATGTTGCTGAGAGGTATCAGGCAGCTCAGGCAGAGGTAAGTGGTGCTAAAAAGAAGCACATAGACAATTTTAAAGCTCCACAGCAATTTAATAAATTTGATACTAGAGAGCAGGGAAATAAAGGTAGGACAAACTTTGAGCGGCCAAGAAATGACTATCGCGACAGAAACTCACAGTTCAATGACCAAAAGTTCAATGAAAGAAAACCGTTGAACCAAGGAAAAAGATGGTGTAAATGGTGCAAGAAGGATAACCATAACACCGAATTTTGTAGAAGGAAACCTTCAAACATTGCTGCAATGAAGTCGGGGACGCAAAGATTAAAGGTTAATCCTAAGGGACAACAGGAACCTTATCACCCCCCAGTTTGTGAGGATGTTATTTGTAATGGGGTCACCATAAGGTGCCTTTATGATACAGGTTTGGATTATGATTCAGTTGTGAAGTCTAGCCTAGTGGACCCAAGTCAGTATACCACAGAAACAGTGGAAATACAAGGGGCGACTAAGGACATACCACTCATGACACTTCCCATCGCAAGGATAACGGTGAAAACTCGCTATGTGGAAGGAGAAATCAGAGCAGCAGTGATAGATGAACCAATCTACCCTCTGATATTGGGGTGTAGATACGTCTTCTTGGGGAATCCCGAGAAACCTGTGATCATGGCGACAGTGCAGACCAGGTCACAGAAGAAGGAGGAAGAAGGTGAACCTATAAATGCTCATCCAGAGGAGATGAGGAAGGCGCAGGCTGAGGATAGGACACTCAAGCCCTGTTTAAAAAATTGCCCAAATGCCACACACCTCCGAGCAAGGGGGAATATTTCATGAAGAACAAACTATTATACAGGAAGACAGGAACTAGATCCACTGGTCACGGACAGTTAGTTCTTCCCAAGATATATAGGGCAAACTTAATAAGGAGCTTACATGTTGGAAAAGATGGTGACCATGAGAAAGTCGGTACCATCTGCCAAAAGATTGCTCGAAAATACTATTGGCCCGACGTAAATGTCGATGTTGAAAACTTTGTAGAAGCATGTGGCGTATTTCATGAGGGAACACCCACAAAGGGAAAATATGTGCAGGACCTAGAAACGCCACGGGGCAACTTAGGCCTGAAAGGAAAACTAATTATACTCGGGTAGACAAAGTGGAATGGGAGCCCCCTTTTCACACCCAGTCTTCACTTGAATGGATTAACATGGCCACTATGCGACAAGTACAAAGAAGAAATTTTACCCAGGATAAGATGACAATCCCTCGGTCAGACTTATATAAACTGGAAGAACAGACAAGAGAGCGAAGATCTCTCATAAGCAATCTAAAGTGGGGAGACAAACCCCAGAAAAAAATTGGTAGTGGTCGATTTGTGAGTGATGATTCTAGGAAGAAAAGTCCTCATTATAGAGCTTCTAATGGACGGGACCTGACGGGTTCCATGATAACTACGTATGATAAATTAAAGATCCAGATGTAGCCCTATTAAGGACCTGGACAGATGAGAAGGCGGAAGAGACTGTTACCTCATCTTATCAATATGTGAACGAACTGACTAATCGTTTGAAAGCTGGATGGAAACTGGCAAATGATAATTTGAAACAAGCCAGGAAGAAACATGCAGCATATTTTAATAGGAAGGCAAAGGACAGGGAACTGGCAGTCGGAGAGAAGGTGCTGCTTCTACTACCCGGAAGCCAGAATAAATTACAAATTGGTTGGCAAGGTCCATATACGGTTCTAGAGAAGGTGTCTAGAACAAACTATAAAATTGACAAAAAGGGGAAGGAAAAAGTTTATCATGTAAACCTGTTAAAGAAGTATCTGGACAGACCACTCCAGGAAAGCACCCCCTTATTGACCTTGGCTATTGCAACCCAGATGCAAAAAGAACCACTCACCTCACATGAATACCCATTACATCCTTGTGAAACAGCAGCACAGGTAAAAGTCAGTAAGCACCTGACTAAAAACCAGAGGGAGAGAGTTCAAAAGGTTCTGGAGGAACATACAGATGTATTAACAGATAAACCAGGCCATACAAATTTGCTACAGTATGACATGAAACTGGTAGACTCAAACCCAATCTGTATGAGAGCCTATTCTATTCCGTTCGCGAAGGAGAAGGCATTGAAGGAAGAAATAGAGTATTTGTTGAAGGAGGGGATTATTTCGCACAGTGAATCATCTTTTAGTTCTAGTGTCGTTTTGTTGAGAAAACCGTCTGGGGAACACAGACTGTGCATAGATTACAGGAAACTGAATGCTGTCACAGAAGGACAAGTGGATCCATTACCAGACACAAAACAGTTATTTGCCAGACTGAACAAGGCAAAATACTTTTCAAAGGTGGATCTTAGTAAAGGCTATTACCAGATCCCAGTGAAGCCTGAAGTGAGACCTTATTTGGCTTTTAGCACTTCGGATGGACATTATGAATTCAATATGCTACCATTCGGACTGAAAAATGCTCCGAGTGTGTTTTCAAGGATGATGCGAAAATTGTTGGATCCCCTGAATAACCCATGTATCACGAATTTCATGGATGATATTCTCGTCGCCACAGAGACATTTGAAGAACACATTGAAGCTCTGGAGATGTTGTTTGATAGACTTCGGGAGGCGAACTTAACTGCTAGGCCAACAAAATGTTGTATTGGATGCAAAGAGTTGGAATTCTTGGGACACACTGTATATCAGGGTAATATGACCCCTGATCCTAAGAATTTGGAAAAACTGCAGAGAGCACCTAGGCCGCAAACAAAAAAGGACGTGCGATCATTCGTGTCGTTATGCGGATTTTATCAGAAATACATCAAAAAATTTTAACGCTATATGTGCTCCTCTGACTGATCTGACTCGCAAGGGACTTCCAGATAAAATTATTTGGACTGCACAATGTGAACTAGCGTTCCAAGAGTTAAAGGAAAAACTCACTAGCAAGCCTATTCTCAAACTGCCTGATTTGACACAGGACTTTGTCTTAAGAACCGATGCAAGTAATGTAGGACTAGGAGGGGCTTTGTTGCAAAGATCATCTTCACCTGATGGGGAACTGAAACCAGTCGCTTATGCAAGCCGCAAATTGAATAAGGCGGAACAAGGATACTCCACAAGCGAAAAAGAATGTTTAGCGTTAATCTGCGCAATAAAGAAGTTTCAAATCTATCTGTATGGTAGGACTTTTGTGGTGGAGACGGACCATCAGCCTCTCGTGTTCTTGTCTCAGGCTAAGCATGAAAACGCAAGATTGCTGAGGTGGTCTTTGTTGCTTCAACCTTATCAGTTTAGTATCCAATATATCCCAGGCAAATTGAATGTCGGTGCAGATTTCCTCAGTCGGCACCCCTGTGATCAAAATTAGAGTAGTGGCAGACGTGAGGAGTAATTTTACCTATGTGTATCGCTGGTTTTGGAACTTGCCATAGGCATGTTTTCAAGTGGGGAGATGTGTAGTGAAATTGACAGAGATACAACGGTAAAATCCCTCCAAAGATAACATTTAAGGATAAAAACATAATGCGTAGGCTGCGAATAGTACATGATCGCCTAGACCGCGGGTCATCATCCTCCATAATAATTGACTTGCTAGACAGGAGGGGAACGGCGGATCAAAAAGAAAAAAATATGACTGGAAAGATTGCGTGAGACTAGAAAGGCTAAGGAGACGCAATTGGAGGGGGGGAGGGGGGGGGGGGGTTGAAACGGAGAAAAGTCACGTTTCCCAAGTTGACATAAAAAGTAAGCAACTCGACAGAAGGGACCTTAGATATAATACGCCACAGTCATTTATTGGACGCTTTTGCAATACCAAGCCCTTGATTTGAATTCAGCGGCTAAAACGCAGATGTTTGGAATATTACAAAAATTAAAAAAGTACTTTTTTCTTAATATTAATGTTAGGAATATAAAAAATTAGCTGGCCGGATGGCCTATTCTGAGCAGTGAACTAATATGGTCTTAATTTTACAGACGGATAGATAATATTGAAGATAATGACAAAAGACAGTGTTGTTCACATCATCGACAGACTGTATTGAATCTAAAAGTGTCGCTAATTGCACAAAAAAAAACACGACCTCGAAACGCAGGTGTTCAAATCTACGTAGTATGGAAGAGAGGGTTTTTGGGTGGTAGCTGTGTCTAAATATAACTTTTAACGACAAAATTTTGGAGGGGGAGAGAAAGGTTGGTTCAAAAATCAAGTACATTTTGTAGAAACACAAGTAGAGACGGACAGACTAACAGATAACCATCCATACTTGACTGAAGCATGACTGAAATGACTTTATGGTAGGAAATTTGAAATTAAAATAAACCTAGGCAGTGATTGGCCACAGACAATCATATCATTAGCGCTCAGACGCGAAAGTGGGGCCATTCTTCAATAGTTGTTCAGTGATAGACACAGATTTTAAAGTGTGGTGATTTCCATATGAAAGAAAGTGTAATAAATTTAGGGACGCCATACTATAGCCAGCAGCTCAGCTGAGTTTTGCTAGCAATTCTGTGTTATTTATTCATAATCTGGTAAGATTGAAATTATTTCTTTGTATATTTTGAATATTGTTTCATGTTCGAGTGATTTGATACTGCCATATCGAAATCTAGCCTTACAAACAAGTAGGGATTTGCTCTAGACCCCCCGCCCAAGTCAGGGTCTAGGGACCAACAATGTACATAAACTCCAGCAAGGATTATGCAAGACAGATCAAGTGTTGAGAATAATGAAACATATTACCTATCCTCTTTTAGGGCAGACAACTAATAAATATTTTTCAGAATCTATAGTCTGGGAGGATCTATCTGATGTAAAACCACCATGGTAAATGTGCTGTTTGGTCAGAGAGATCTGACCTGTCTGTATGATGTGGTTGTTGTGTCAGTGTTGTGTCCAGACGTGGGTAGAGAATAGATTTTGACACATGGCCCATACTTTGATTGCAGAGCTGCGAGTTTCTGTTGTCAACAAAGCAGTGACTATTCAGTTGGTGACTTTACTCGAGTGTATCTGTGCAGTACTTGTGACAGAGACCACCATTATTGCCCGCCAGCACGGAGAGGTGGGACCATCAGTTTTCAGCACCAGAGCTACAACGACAAGATGAGTGAGCCTCTGGTCTGCTGGACTTTCACCAAAGCCCTTTAGTTACTAATACCCCCATAAAATTCCCACCATTTTCTGGACACTGTGTAGTCAATATAGACAGGTGTGATGAGGCCACCCCAACAGCACAAACATTAAATATCCTCCCAAGTAGATGACTACTAGAACATTTTAATAAAACTAACTAGTATAGTACATATATATGTACACTATTGCATTTATGATATAATATTCCATGCATTTCTTTCATAATCTCTAAATCTTTTTAAGTCGGGTCAACCTAAAAAATTGATCCAGAACAAAATAAATGTAATATAATTTTATCAAAAAATTTACACACGTGAGTTAGTTCAGTGTATTTTACATTTATTAATATTATTAGTCTTGTTAAATATCTGTGGGTATATCTATAACCTATTACACCACACTACATATCATAACCCTAGACACTTTACGTAGCCACATTCATTAAAAAAAATTAAGTGTGAGGTCGTAGTGGTAGCAAGAAAGGCCTTCTGACAATTCACAACTACATTTTATCTCAGGAGCCTTCACAGCTGGCCTCATACAATTACATTTAGTAATATCACCATCATACAATACCATCAACACCACTACAGTAAGTACCTATATATATATATATATATATATATATATATATATATATATATATATATATATATATATATATATATATATATATATATATATATATATATATATATATATATATATATATATATATATATATATATGGGTGTGTGTACTTACAGAGACAAACTGCGGCAAAGACGTTCGCCTTCATTGTGCAGGAACTCGTTATTTCTTCTGGACCAACACTGTTATGTCACAGAATACTCGTGGGTGTCTATCTCTAGCAGTGAAGCTTTCGCTGGTTACTCCAAAAATCTTCAGCTTTATATAGACAATCTGGCACGCTAGCTGCTTGTCTCTTGTTAAGTAAACAAAAAAGCGAGCGGAAATAATCTACTTAGAAAAATATCACTTCGTCTTCTGCACTAAGATGACGGAAACATATGTTGATGTCATGGTAATCATGCATGAACAAAAGTACACAATGTTCCAGATTTCGGGGAGATAACCATATTCATTAATCTTTATTGAGGTTATGGTGTGGATAAAGTTGGTGCTGTCCACTTTCAAAGTGCACATTCTCACATAAACAAAACTTTGCGAAAATATGCAGTTCTAATTATTTATTTTTTTTTTTAGTAGGGGAGAAAGTATCCTGCTCAACGGCTGCTACATTACATTAGAACATATATTTTTTAAGACCATATATTACGTTGTTGATAATTATTTAATGGAAAATTCCTTCACAACTATTTATTTCAGATTGTATACTGAGTTACCGAAAACCACTTTTGTGTTTGTGTGTGTTTTACCTTGAATTATTGATTCTCATACTTTTTTCGGATGAACAAAGACATTTTTTAAACGGAAAATATGATTAATACGATCAATAATAGTCATAATCAAAATAAAATGAAAGAATGCACAGCAAATAACAGAAACACAACAGTCTAGCAATTGACAGCATGAAATGACAAAGCTCCTGAGGTTAAATTACTGTTCATCGACATAGCACCTGATGATGTGTGTTTACGACAGAATGACGATATGTAAGAACTAATTTCTTAAATGTTGGTAATATAGAATAGAATACTATACCCCAGTCAACAATGTTGTTGAATCTTGAACAAGAAACATGATTATGAGGAAAATGTTTACATTCAAAATCATCATCATTATTATTATTATCATTATCATCATCATCACCATTATTATTATTATCATTATTATCATCATCATTATCATCATCAGTATCATCATTATTATCATCGTTTTCCTTTGAGCTCCTTACGGAGCATGCGACTATCACTCCAGCGGGTCTGCTTGCAGGAAGCCTGCACCAAACATTTGCATACTCTTGCAGCTGTGGTTTCTTTGAGACTTTGTTTTACACGATGAAGTTGCCACCCACATACACAACATCATGTTAGTCAATGCTGAGGATTCAAAAGTCTTATTCTATTTCTGCCTTCTTGTTGTAGAATCATGAATTAACAAACATGATTAAGAGGGAAATGTTTACAGTAATGAAGACAAAATTAACGGATTACTTTCGGAATGACTTACCAGAATAACAACTTATCTATCACCAATTAGTGGGTTAGAAAAACATCATATTGATCACAGATTTTAAGGCCAGAATCTTTTCGAGAAAAGAAAAACACATCTTGTATTTACAAGGGTTGCTGAACAATAACAGCTGCTTTTACTGTTATGACAAGAGCCGGAACATCGGTTAATTTATTAACCTGCCTAGCAAGTTTGTTTCTGTCATTAGTGCACATACACATTTTTGTTAAAAATATTTAGTTCAGGTGCTATTTAAGTCTCTGACTGGGAGGAAAATACAGGTAGACAGAAGAAGGTACATGTTAAGATAAATGTACTATCATAGGGGAGTGAAATGTTGGAGACTTCGCCCAGCTTTATTAGGTGAGGAAACCAGTTCCCTTCTTTACATTCCCTAATTCATGAGCAGAGACAGGTACCCATTTACTGTTTCGGTATGGACTGAAGGGTGGCGCTGACAAATTTCAAACCGGCACCCCGTGACATTTTCCTGAACCAAGCGCTCTAACCACTTTGCCAACTAGACGTTAGAAATGTAGAACAGTAAAATATCATTACTGGACACAATCAGACGTAACACATAGTTTAATAAGAGAGGTATTACTTAATTATTTTCATGGAGTTTAAAAAGATTTTTTTAAATAGATAGAAATGTCAGTAAGAACATAAACATGATACTGTTTTGTTTTAATACTAGATTGCTAGTCCGGAATGAGACACGTGTAGGAAATGACTGAAACTAAATTGTCAGAAAGTATATACGGAGTCTTCATTATTAACATAAGAAGACCAATGTGATGGATATACATAAAGAGCTGTAGATAAAAGATAAACGATAACAAAATCATATACATAGAAATTAACAGCAGAGCTCACTGACAGTATCAGATTTAAAATTTGATTTAAAACAAATTATAATAGTAAATCTAATGGGAGACCTGCTTGCCACAAATTTTTCCGCAATTTTGCTGAAACTAGGCATGAAAGCGAATCTCTGCTGCAACGTCAAGTCTGAATCTTGTTTTTTTTCAATAGTGTGTTACAATTTTTGACAAACTCGGATTAACAGAAATACGTCGTCATAAATGGTATAAGTTTAAAAACTAGTCTGATTGCCATGATAGGGAAAGAGTGCTACAAACTAGCCCAGAACGAAGTCAGTAGAACACTAACAACTTTTTTTGGAGTGATGTGTCACAAGAGATATCAATCCGTTTATCATTTTTCAAGAAGTTAGCCACTTACTTATTATTTTTAATATCTGTACTTGTAACGATGTAGATTCAGACATTTTTGCTGTGTTCGTCCAGTTATAAACGCCCCTTTCTTATCTCTGATTTTCATCCCCACACGTCTTCATTTTGCCTTTACGTTATTGTAAATTCTTGACTCCTGAAGTCTCAATCTATTTTTACCATTCCCTATGTCATTTCACTCCTGTATAATTTTATTTGTCTACACGTCAGCGACCGGAACTCTTTCATCCTCTCGGAGTTTATCTTCAGATATCTTTTGATTCATGGAAAAGCTACCTATTTAGTTTTCTTCTACTCTCAGTTATAATCTAATCTTTAGTTGGAAAGCGAGACTCATTGTAAACACCTATGACAGTCGGGGTTGTTTTGCGTAAATATGTTAAACCCAGGTTTTGTAAACTGGAAAGCAATGCTCCTTCAAGGATGATGTTGTTGGGGCCCGTGATGAAGTAGTGGTAGTACTATCTTACACATGGATGAAACGTATCCTTCACAGTCAACCGTACTGCAGACAATTGATGACATCCATCAAGGTTATTTATTTATTTATGTAGAAAAAGACGAACATCAATATCAAACGTTGACATGTTAATGAATATATGACACTCTTCTCCTTCTGTTCATATACAGGTTATATACAGCTGTACAACAAAGTTCTCTTCAAAGGTTCTCAAATAGTCAGCATCAAACATTTTTCTGGGTTATCTGGTTTGTAAGATAGACCTGCCTGCCGCAGAAGATATACATTTATATCCCAGTCCATTGCTGCTATATCTGACACGTACCTTTACTTCTTGGGCACAATTTGCATCAGCGAATGATTTAAGAAATGACATTCTAAACTTCCTATATCAAGGTGAACATCTTGAGAATCTCTTTAAATTAATATTTTACAAACCTTACAGTTCCTTCCTATGCGAATTTAAAAACCATAGTGTTTATCAACATCTTCTCATCATATAACTCATCTGCAAAATCCTCATCACTCGTTAAGTACTGTGCATCAGCACATGATAATTCTGCCATCCACATCACAAAATAAGTACTTTCTGCATCTGCGGAGTGAAAACATACTATATGTGATCGACGAGTATATATCAATAACCCATTTCACTTGTATCATCTCTTCAAATATTAATAGATCTGCCTCCGCAGAGTGACACTACCTCGATTCTTCATAATCCACATCTTGAGAACCACTGTCCTAATGTTCTTTATATATAGCAATACACTGTTACTAATGTTTCTCTAATATCTGAAAATATATCTACGAAAACCTTCTCTCTTAAACTTGTCACTGAAAGTTAAATTTATATTCTACAAAAATCACACGACTGCTAACGCAGTGTGTGAGACCTTCTAGCGGCTACATCTTCGCTCTGAATCAATTGAAAACTCTCCTCTAAAAATATTCTTTCTAGTTCCTAAAAATGCCATTCAACTTTTTCGTCTGGGTCAATCATCCGTACCTTTGTTCTCCAAAAACAACGACCAAAAATGATTCACTAAATGGGTTCTACCCGAATCAGTGATCAGGTTAATTTTCTTTCCTGTTGTTACTTTTAGGAAACTAAACATGTTTTATTGTTAAGACGATGTTTTCCATCGTTCTTAAAGTCGTAAACAAAACATTTTGTAACCTTAAGATTAGAATTTCGAAAAGACTCTACGTGGGTGTCACGGGTTGTCTCCCCTTAGCTTTGCAGTAGTGGTCAACAGAGGCCAAAACTCAAGAGTAACTAATGTAGGTCTTCAAAGGTGTCTACCTTCGCACAAGATTACTCTTGGCAGAGTTGTAGGTAAAAGGATAATGTTGCGTCTACCTCAAGGGAGTTTTACAAGATATTCAGAAAGCGGCAACAATGCTGCATGAGGCTGAGCAAATGTTAACTCTAGTATCTGCCGTCAACTTTTGTGAAGGATAGGGTTATCTTATAATACGTTAGCTCGTTCAAGCCCCCACCTGAGGTAATTCAGCGAAATTCCTCTTATTATTATATAGCTCTGTTTACGTGTATTTAAGAAATTGTCTGAGACATACAGTTGTAGTACATTCAAAATGATTAAATCAACTTTTGATTTGTCTTTATAAAAGTGACAAATTTAATAATAAATTAAGTTTTAACAGTTGTAAAAATGAATAATTCTTTAACAAACAATAGTCATCATCGAGTTCTTCTTCTTTCTCCTTCTTCCTCGTTTGCCCTGAAAAGGACAGTGGTAGCGTTGTGTATGTTTGCGCCTAGGCTGTGATATCTGCACCTTTCGGTCGACACATCCGACTTCTGCACGGCATTTTTTATGGACCGGGTTTGCCTTCCCATTTCGATCCGTGCTCGCTCAGCCAGACTGCACTGCTGCAGACTGTTTCCAGGACCACCACGCGGAGGTGGAGCACGGTCTTGACCAGCTCTGGTTCGCTGGTCCTGACGCAAGCAGTCAAGCTGTGAGTCGCTGACTGCGTTCTCTATTGCTGCGTCTTTGGGTCCCATGATACGATGGAGTTAAAAATTGGATAGTTCGCTTGACAGCTTTTACGTTTCTACTTAGCTGACAATGAGTTTGTCTATTCTGCTCCAGCTGATGTTTGGGTCTTTGCAAATAGATGACTGGATCACACTCGTCACTGGTCAAGTTTAAAAGCTGTAGCACGTTCCAAGAAGTGTCAGGGAGTAACTACCAAGCTGGTCCTGCGTCTCTAAGACCCGTCTGATGATGGTGTCTAACGTCGACTTCAGGCCACTTATACCCTCACTTTTTTCAGAGATAGTACCTCAGTTGGTACCACCAAGCCAATCTTTAGGCTCACAGACTGCTGGCTTAGAGAAATGGTTTAAGGCAGCTTGACGATGCCTCTTACGCGTGGTCTGGAGTGTTGTTACTTTACAATACGTTCCCACTTTGACACCATGTTCAGATTCCTCAAATTTGGTTTTCCTTATTTATAATGGTAGCGTTTTCTTGGGCTCTTAAGTCCTCAAGAAGTTCAAACAAAGCCCGGTCCGATAAATGAATTCTAATGATATTCTTAACTCTGGCAAGGTGTGACTGTCTTCTTGGAGCGAGGTGAATTTTTACAGTGCTTCCAACCAACTAAAGGTTCAGGTTATATTGCCCCTTTCGTGCCTGGCACGTGTTATTTACCACTAGACCAGGCCACAATCAGAAATGTGGTTATTTCTACATCTCAAAAAACCGGCCTATAGTTACAATCATGCTTGGTTTGATGGCGTCTATTCAACATATTTTCTCACAGGAAAATTCTGCATGTTATTTAAAAGGTCATGTCTACCAAATATGGGCGTGAAACCTCCAAATATTCTCGTCAGTGATTACAAATAACTTCTTACTTTTATCTCAAGTAATATCTTCGTTATACTTCTATCCGGATGCTATTACCTCATTCCGTCTTCCAGGTGCATGTCTGTAATATGTCCGCAGACGGGTAGATTTATCTCACGTCCTTGTGCAAACTCCGACTCTCGTGTAACCATCTGGGCTGTGATTCTTCACGACAGTATTTAGGGAATACCGTACGCCATATCAGCGCTAAATAAACTGGCTGGGCGTACGTCGTCCTAATCCGACGCGGCCAAGGTTTGGTATACGAGAATTTTCCCAACATGACTGTCGGTCAGTATTGCATCACCTGTCCACTCTGTCAGCAGGAATGGTCAGGTAAACAGACAAGACGAATTTTTACTGAAAGGAGAGTAGGCAATATACATCCATTTATTCATACAATACATGTGAAGACATCATACGGATATTCAGTATCATAAGAAAATACATCTGCATTTCATTCAAAATTGGAATATATGGTATCGTAAGTATTCCAGTCAATTAGTTGTCATCAGAACATCAAGACGATGTACACGCTCTGCTGTAATCCAGTCAGACGGTAATGAAACGCATGTGTTTGACGAATATATATATCATACACTGATCGAAGATCTTTCCATCCAATGGTTATATACTAACCATACATTCCCTTTATCCATTAACAAATATGGACTGACCCAGCGTCCATAAATCAAATATATTTCGGCAATATGTAGCCTAACTCTGGAAGAATTAAAAAACGCATCTTCATGGCGTGACGGTCAAGTAACAAAGGGTAAATTACATTAATCACCAAGCGTGACCATATCAACGCTCACACATCACAATCGGACCGTGCGGCTTGTGTTCACTAACCCATGAAGTATAACAATCATTCTACATTAAATCTCTCAACATCAAAATGCGCACTGCCAACTATAGCAGACGACATAGTTAAATATGTCGTAACAATCCAGAACAATCCCATGTTTTCAAAGAAATCTGTCAACTCTTCCAACAATTAACGCACCTGCAAAGGTCTGCAGTAATTGTTTCCCAGGCCAGGACGTTGAACTGACCTGATTCTGCTAGCTTAATACGCTAATGACCGTACGTGTGTGTCGGTTCATGCGGCCTTGCACGATTTGTTTGACGGTGTAGTATCCGATTTTTTAAATTTAGCCTCTTCCGAGACCCCCGGCAACTGCACATTTCATATTGTTATGATTAAAATTCATAACATGACTGTCAATATCAAAATAGTTCGACTAAGATTCATATTTGTTTATCACCGGTAGTCCGTGGTAACAGAAAGTTACGTCATTGCCATGGGGTGCAGTAGCAGACGTCTAAAGTTGGTATCAGCAGAAGTCAGCGATCGACTGCACGGGTCTTCTATGTGTGTTTTTGAGGCAGGTGGAAGTGTGTCTTTGAGCTCCTGAGAATTACATGATATCACGACATATTCCTATGGTGTTCGACCACTAGATCATCCATACATCTCCTTGTGATGATGCTAGTTTATGTATGAAAGGAATTATGATTTCTGTGAAGAACGTGAGTAATTAAAATTGTGAAAACCTGTCGACGACAGCGTTCTTACTACAGACGATACTGAGCTATACTTATGACTATCTATATAATGCCAATGGATATAATGGCTTTCCAGATGATAATAAATTCAAGTTTTTTGCCCGATGATGGCCTACTATCAAGAAGACGACGGACCAAATGGAAGTCCTGTTCGAGTGCGTTGTTGGTGAAATCTAAACCTAACCTGGTCCAAACGGAGTGTTTTCATCGTGCCTTGGGAAGGAGGCGTTAAAACCAGGAGGATCTTTATTACTGGCAAACAGATAAGTACATTTAAGGTTACATACAGCGTGTAATGCTGAGAATCCTGTTTGCCAGAGTTCTTTTTTTTTCTCCATGTTATATGTATTTTAGTATATATATGTTTTTGTAATTAGTGGGTGGTTGGAAGGGAACTGTGAATTTGCTATACCTCTAAAGGATGGTCGTAAATTCATGGTCGTGCTGTAGTTTTTGTATCTGATTTCTTCAAATTAAGGGGCCGGCGTACATTCCTGAGTGTTACTGCCTTAATTGAATTAACCAGATCCAATATCTGGCTAATTGTGATGGTCCTGTTTTTTGGCAAGTTTGTTATTGTTGTAAAGTTAATTGTAATTTTTATTCAGTTTTTCTCCATTATTGTTTGTGATATTGTTTATCTTACCTTGCTATCCTTCATTTATTAGATGTCATATATGTTGTAAAATCGTGCTTGTCTTGTTATAAGTGTGATAGAGCTGCATTTTGTTCATTTGTTTTACAATTCATACATATCTGCCTTAGTTGATCATTTGTATTATCTTCATTTGGCTCTTGTCACTATATTCTGTCATCTTGTTGGTATCTATTTTTTTGCTCCTAGTATAACATCTTTTATTACATGCAATTGGTTGATTTTGGGTGGTGAAATAATTATTGCTAATATTGCTCACATATTCATTATATAGTATTTACATTATTGTTTAGCTATTGGAAAGCACAATAATTGTAAATTATGGCTACCCTGGAGTATTTTATTAAGGCTGGAAAAGAATTTGGAATGGAGGGTGAAGCTTTGAGGACTTTTGCAGACAATGAACTCAGAAATCAAAGAAAATTAGATAGAGAAGAAAAAGCCGAAGAATTAGCTGAAAAAAGGAGAGAAGAGGAATTGGCTGAAAAGAGGAGAGCAGATGAAATGGCTCTTGAAGAAAAAAAATTGGCACATGCTCAGGCTGAAATAAAAGCACAACAAGAGCTTGAGGAGAAGAAATTAGCCTATGCTCAGGACTTGAGAATGGCAGAACTTGAGTTGGAGAAATTGAAACTTCAACAACCACAGGTTAATCCAGTGAATGGTGAAGCTGGAAAAAAAGGACCATGCTTCCACTTTTAAGCTCAATGTGCCAAAATTTAACTCAAATAAAAACGATATTTCTTGCTTCTTAAATAGGTATGAAACTTATTGCCAAGAGTTTAAAATTGGTAGAGCTACATGGCCTAGTAGGCTTATGACTGTATTGGTGTGTGGGGCTCTTACTGCAGTCTGCACAATGGATGATCAGACTAGAAATGACAATGAGGCTGTGAAAGCCTTGTTGCTGAAGAAGTATCAATAGGATGAAAATGGCTATAGGATGAGGTTTAAATCATTATTACCAGATTCAGCTAAAGATTTTACTGAATTTGTCTCATCTATTAAACTGTACTTTTCTAGATGGGTTGATTTATCAAAAATTGAAAAAACTTTTGAGTGGTTGGCTGATTTGATTCTTAGAGACAAGTGGTTGGCTGATTTGATTCTTAGAGACAATGTGTTGTCTTCAATCAGTGGCGACTTTTTATCATTCCTACAGGAAAGAAAACCTGAAACATTATCTGTTATGGAAAATTTTGGTCGTCAATATCAAGTTGCACATCCGAGTAGGAACCTTAGTAAAAATAACATTAAGGATTTCCTGCCAGTGGCATCTGCTAGGACTGTAATGTATAATTCACCTAGGCAGAGATCAAATAGTATGGATAAAAACTGTCGAGTAAATAGAGATCATAACAATGGCAATTACAGAGGAAGATATAATTTTAACAAAAAATCACAACAGCCTCAAAGAAATTGTAACTCTTATAATGATGGATATTTTCATTCACAATCATCCTTCAGGCCTAATGAATATCAGAACAGAGGAGGATACAAGTCCAGATCAGGCAGAGGACAAAGGCCAATTCACAGAAATAATGACAATTCTTTTAATAACAGAGGTTCTCAATAGAACAATAACGTTAGACAGTCAAGGAACCCTGAACGTTTTAATGCTGTTGTACATGTTAGTGACAATAATCCAGTTCAGAATAATAAAGGTGTCTCTCATGCTAATGCATGTAGTGTAGATTTATCTAACAGTACTAATTGTTCTGAATGTAATTCTTTGTTTCAGCTAGTGTGAGTCCCTGTGTGGACATCCTTTACCAGTTATGTCATCGTATGATGGAACAGGTTCACTGGTCTTTAATAAAGGTTTTGTGAACAACCAACTTGTGTCACTTCTCAGAGACACAGGATGCACAACGATTTGTGTGCGCAGGTCGTTGGTAGATCAATTGGATTACACAGGAAGGGAGGTTAAATGCATTATATTTGGTGGCACAGTGGAATTTTATCCAACTGCAGAAGTGTTTTTGGATACCCCCTACTTCACAAGACGACCTCTCGTGTGCCTGTTGAATAATCCTATCGCAGGAATAACCTTGGGAAATATTCCTGGTCTTCGTGAGGGCACTAAGGAAGATATTGAAAAATTGGAACAACAGCACCTGATCAGTGCAAATACTATCACGACCAGAGCTCAGGCTCGTGTTGAGATGCATAATCTGAACCAAATCGATAATGTGGTAGATGAGGTGATGAATGATGATAGTGAGACTGAGGAGATGGTGACTGATGAGGAAACAAAAGGATGAGGAGGAGGAAAGTGATGATAATTTACATGTAGAACTTATTGATAAGGATACATTCATTCAGAGACAGAATGATGATGATTCCTTAAAGAAATTTTTTCAGGTTGCAAAATCAGATGATGTGGTGATTGATAATTCTAAACATTGCTACACTTTAAAGAATGGGATTTTAATTAGAAATTTCCAAGATTCTACATCTGTAAGAAAACAGATCATGGTACCAGCTTGTTTTCGACCATTTGTTTTACGACATGCTCACGATATTAATTGTGCAGGTCATTTGGGAATCGCTAGAACAAAACAGAGGGTTTTGTCGCATTATTTTTTGGCCTGGTGTGATAAAAGATGTCAAAGCTTTTTGTCGCGCATGCAAAGTTTGCCAAGGTGTGGCAACAAAAAGACCCAAACATAATGCGCCTATCCAGGCATCAGATATATCATTGCGTCCTTTCGCAAAGATTGCTATTAATCTTATTGGTCCATTAAAGGTCACGTCAGCTAGAGATCACAGATATGTGCTGACCTGCATCGATATGTCCACGCGCTGGCCAGAGGCTATTCCTCTTAAAACCATATCAACAGTGGATGTAGCTGATGCGCTATTTTTAATGTTTAGTAGATTTGGTTTTCCCGAAAACATTCTATCAGACGGGGTACTCAGTTTGTCTCTGGCGTAATGAAACAGGTTATGAAAGAATTCGATATTGACCGTTCTCTTAGCTTAATCTATCAAGCGGTCTCAAATGGTAAAATTGAGAAGCTCAATCGTTCTTTGAAGCAGATGTTGGGTAAGGTTACTACTAAATACCCGCAAGATTGGGATAGAGTATTACGTGCAATACTGTTTGCATATAGGGAAATTCCCAACGAACATACCGGGTTTGCGCCATTGAGTTAGTCTTTGGTGCTAAACCTAGAGGACCTATGTCCATCTTAAAACAATTGTTGATGGGAGCTGACATGAATGAAGATGTTCAAACCTCTTACCAATATGTTGTCAATTTGAGAAAAAAATTATAGACGCATGCCAAATGGCAGTGGAGGCGTCAGATAAGGCAAAATTGAAGGCTCAATTGTTTGTGAATCAAAATAGAAAACTACGCCAATTATGGCCAGGCGATGAGGCCTATGTGTTACTACCAAATAAAGACAATAAATTACTGGTTTCATGGAGAGGACCTTATACGATTATTGATAAATTGTCAGATGTTGACTATATTTTGTCTATTAATGGAAAGGAAAAAACTTTTCATATCGACATGTTACAGCAATTTCATGATCGTCCTCCGCATCTAAAACCAGTCTTTGAAGCTATAGACGAGTCTGTTGATCGTCGGTCTTCCTTAGCGGTAATACAGGAAGAGTTGTCTGACTTACCTGATGGTACTGAACCACTTTTATCTTTACCAAATTTACATCTTTTAGCTACTGAGAGCTGGAAAGATATTTCTATTACACTGTTACGGTATATGATATTAACGCCGTCTGCTAAAGGTTACCAGACGTGCAATTGTAAAGGTTAAGACATTTAATATATTGCGATAGATGTTTCAATTACTGAACGCTTCATACACGATCGATTATGACGTGTATAGCGTTGTTTAGGACACAGTCGGTAACCAAGAAACGTGACCCTTTGTTACTTGACCGCCAAGCTGAATAGCGGCGTTTTTCTAACCTTCCAGTTCAATGGCATGATATAGCCATTTATATGTGTATTTTTGATGGACCAGGGTCAGTCCTAGAACTCAATATGAGAGGGAAATATATGGAGGTTAGTATTTAACTAGAATTCTCAGAAGGAGAAGAATAATCGTCAAATTCGTATGAATATATTCAGACTCGCAGTCTCACTGTCGGCAGGTAGCCATGTCTATCTGCTCGTGCATATAGCTGTGACGTTCTGACGACAATACTGCATTGTATCCTCATAACGGACATTGACACATAACCAGCAGTCTACGTTGTTGATTAATTTATGCATTACTTATATGGACTTACGCTCTACCCCTATTGGAATTGATCATCATGTATGTATCACTGTGAATAAATGTATGGACTCAATGAACCGACTTATCACGTCAATGGAATTACAAGTTCAATATAATTGCAACTTTCAAATGTTTGCCCACACGTTTTTCTACCCCACCCTGCATTCGCGTAAAGCAACACCAATTGACACGATGAAAATCTTGAATGAAACCATATAAGAACTCAACTAACATGGCCAGAATTTATAACCACTTTATTGACATTATATGGAACATTGTTGTCAAATTGAATGTTCCAGAACAACAGAGAAGATCGCCTTCAACAGATGGTGGCCAGTATGGGGATCGAAAAAAAAAATTCGGAAATTAACAATTGTTTACATTTGAAGGACGATCACATGATGTGCTGAATTATGACCTATGACGCATAGTTACCACAAGAGGTCAACCTTACGTCACCAAAGTTCGTGTACATGCCATACAAGTTGACAGCAGCAAGCCTAGTTTCTACGGAGGAAAAAATAACAAAGTCAACGAATAAACCCTGTATATGCATCAAGAGCAAACAGTCAGACATACTTCTACACCGTTGGTGCATACCGTCATCGACAGGAGTCCGAACTGAGCACAAAAGATAAGTCATTTAAGTGTGACCTTTGTCGGTCGATAAATAACAGTGCTGAGTCCATTTTGCTTTGATCAGGCATGTCTATGTATTTTCATGTATATATGTTAAATTTGTTTTCCATCGTATGTATTTGTTACTAATCGTGGGCCGGTTGGAGGGAACTGAAATCTCTGGGGAATGTCGCGAACAGCTGACCACCTAGATTTCAGTCGTTCTTAGGGAACTTAAACGATTGCATTTTTGGAAGCCCCACTGAGGTTTGCCATTGGACGACCTGTCCAAATTTGCTACCGTTTGACGATTTGTGTTAGCTGTACCGTTCAGTAGATAACTGGTGTATTTTATTCGTACTCAGTTAATAATTTTATTCAGTTCTGTACCATGTTCGTTACTATTCGTCCAGTCTCCTCTGACTATCATTTATTTTATGATTGTTAAATTTTCGTCCGTTATGAGTCCTGTGACGTCATCATTTTTCGCAGTCATTTTTTTTTGTGTGTACTTTGAATATTCAGTTGACCTCGGGTCAGACCTTGACCCTTCATTTGGTCTGTGACATTTCCGCTTGTTTTATTTAGTTCATAAATTCATTTTTAATTGTGAAAATGTCTTGTTTGCGTCTTAACATTGTTTGTACCCTTTAGTTGCATCATTGTTTTGTTTGTCCTCATAATATATATTAATACTACATTAATAATATGATATTATATGCAATAATACACTTGTAATTTAATTTAATTAATTTTTTTCTGATAATTAAGGTTAATATGGGACATTGCATAATTATGCAGTGATAGTCCAAGAAAGTAGCACTACAATTTATCAGAGATGCCTAGGGCATAATAATATAATATATATATTGACAAAATAAAATAATCTTATAGCTACCTTTGAGGTAATAGACCCATTGTATATTATTTAATATACTTTTCTGGTACTAAGAGAGTGACTTAGTACATTGAACAATATAATTACTAGGAATTATACCCAACATTATTGGATATTGAGATTAATTGTGTGATATAATTACATTATATTTAACAGATATCATAACTATTTATGATATAGTATTATTTAGATACAATATTGTTACAAAATATTGTCTATTAGTTGAACTTAGACATTAAGTTCAGTACTATTGTGATTACTTATATTGAATATTTCTAAGTTGAGTAAGTATAATAATTACTCTGAAGCTACTATTGACTATTTTAATCAGTAATTATCAATAATTACTTACAGATAAAAGTCAAAATGCTTACTATAGACCATTTCGTTAAAATTGGTCGGGAATATGGTTATAAATCTCAAGAACTTCGTCAGTTTGCTGAATCAGAACTGGAAAAATATGAAAGAAAAGAAGAAGAGAAAAAAGCTGCATTAAAGAAAGAGGAAGAGGAACAAAAGGCTGCATTAAAGAAAGAGGAAGAGGAACAAAAGGCCGCATTAAAGAAAGAGGAAGCAGAACGTGAGATGAAGCAAATTGACAAGGAAAATAGATTGAGAGAGATTGCTCAACGTGAAAGAGAAGAGCAAAGAACAACCGCCAAACAGGAAGAAGAGAATAAATTGAAACGAGAGGAAATTATTTTACAACAAGAAATGGAATTGGCGCGTATTAAATTGGAGACAGCAAGATTACAAGCACAAAGTGCTGATGCAAACCAGAATAATAACGCACAAAATGGATCATCATCCAGCCAACCTAAACATTTCTACAACTTTAAATTACCCACTCTCAACTTGAACGTGGACGACCTTTCATCGTTCCTGTCACGTTTTGAACAGACTTGCAAAACAAACCATTTGCCTGAAGAGTCATGCCATTGAACTGGAAGGTTAGAAAAACGCCGCTATTCAGCTTGGCGGTCAAGTAACAAAGGGTCACGTTTCTTGGTTACCGACTGTGTCCTAAACAACGCTATACACGTCATAATCGATCGTGTATGAAGCGTTCAGTAATTGAAACATCTATCGCAATATATTAAATGTCTTAACCTTTACAATTGCACGTCTGGTAACCTTTAGCAGACGGCGTTAATATCATATACCGTAACATACACCAACTCTTGCTTCTCATCAGAGGAAGCAGATGTCTCAGTTACTGCAATCTTTTTCTGATGTGCTGACGGGAGAATACAGATATCATTCAACATGATATCCTGCTTACAGATTTCAGACCTATCAAACTGAAACCATATCCTATACCTATTCATTTACAATCACAGGTATGTATAGGAAGAAATAAAAGAGATGATAAAGCTAAACATAATTGCTCCATCACATTCACCATATAGTTGTCCTATGGTCTTGATTAGGAAGAAAGACAAATTTATTCGGATTTGCATAGATTTCAGGCGCTTAATTGCTGTGACTATCCAAGACGCAGAACCATTACCTTTGTTAGGTTCTCTTCTGGACAGATTAGCTACAGCTACTTTCTTTACAAAATTTGACTTGTCAAAAGGCTATTGGCAGGTACCATTATCAGACAAAGCTAAACCTTATGTAGCTTTCGCTACACCTCTGGGATTTTTTCAATTTAATTTTGTGTCGTTCGGTCTCGTTAACAGGAGTGCTACCTTTGTTTGCATGATGCACAAACTTTTCTCTGACCGTGAAGATTTATCTCTTATATTGATGATATTTGTCTGTTTCATCAATCTTGGGAAGAACATGTTCTTGTAATTCAGTCTTTGTTGAATACCTCGCGTCTTCATAATCTTACTGCTAGACCTTCTAAAACAAGAATAGGATTCACTGAAATTTCTTTTCTTGGTCATAAGGTAGGAGGTGGTTTTCTTAAACCTGAAGATTCAACTACCGTAAAATCTCGCGTATAATACGCACTCGTGCATAATGCGCATGCTTGATTTAGCCCAAAATTTTCTGGTAAAATGGAAATTCGTGTATAATATGCAAAATAATTTTTCAAGATTTTATTTTATGAAACATTTGTTAAAAAACTGAAAGTATAATAACAAACAGAAATAGGTACGCAACACCTACATTTTAGGTACTTTGGACTCCCTCGTCATCACTCTCACTAGAAAGAAGCTCATCTAGTGTTGTCGAGTCAATGCCATTATTGGTGCCATCATAATAAATATCGCCATCATCTTCATCCGATGACATCTGTTCTTTCTCTCACAAAACGTCGTCCTCGCTGCCGTCAAGTTTATTCGAAATACAACATTTGAGGAAACCTTGTTGAATTATAGTCTTATCTAATTCCTTCCAAGCAGCAAGTACGCACTCTGCGACATCTGTGAGAGTCGGTTGACGCATACTGCCACCAAAAACTTGACAGATTTTCCAATGTAGGTTACTTTCGATATCGAAAATAACATATTTGTTAGTACTCGCGTATAATACGCACTCGAGTTTTAGTGGGCAAAAATGAATAAAAATTGTGCGTATTATACGCGAGATTTTACGGTATCTCTAAAATCTTGAATCTTGAAATTCCTAGAACTAAGAAACAGGTTCGCAGTCTGTTAGGCTTAGTGAATTTCTTTAGAAAATTCTTGCCTAATTGTTCGAATGTTTCCTCAGTTCTGTCTTCGTTGTTAAAGAAGAACTTGCCAAACAAAATTGTCTGGTCTCATGCTTGTAATGTTGCTTTAAATGTATTGAAAATATCTTTCTCAAAATCACAAATTTTGAGATTACCTGACGCTCGATGTCCTTTTACCCTCAGAGTAGACGCCTTTACAACAGGAATCGGTGGAACGCTTATGCAAGAGTTTGAAAGCTGCATGCATCCAATGCAATATTTAAGTAGGAAATTGACGCCTACCGAGCAAAAGTATCCCATTGTCGAGAGGGAGCTTTTGGCGATTGTGTTTTGCTTAGCCAAACTTCAACGTTACTTAATGGAAGCACAATTCACCTTAGAAACCGATCAAAAAGCATTGTCCTATCTCAAGACAGCAAGATTCCGAAATGAGAGAGCTGCCAGGGCTTCACTCGCACTTAAGCCGTATGACTACGACATTAGAGCTATCAATGGAAGCAGAATGTTATGGCTGATGTCCTTTCGAGATGTATCAAGGACCCTATATCACCAATCAACTCTACAAATACAGGCGACTCACAATGTTCAAAATAACCCATGAAATGTCTTCATGATATGTTGATCCGTGAAATATTACAGTTGTGATGACGTGTTGTTTTGACACTACTACATTTGAACAATAAGTCCAAGAATGGAGAATATTATAACATTCTGTAAGCTACCAATGCTGAATACAAATCTACATGTTCGCATTTTGAAAGAGAGATTTTACAGTGACTTATGTAATAGGCTGATACGATTACTCCGTTCACACGGCACATGATGTTGATGAATTCTGAAATGCTCAAGATGGTTTGATAATTCGTTGAACTCAGTGCATTACGTTCATATATTGTGCCTTAATGACAATGCTCAAATTCGATCTTCAAACTTACGAACACACATTATGTGAAAGGATGAAAATGCTGCCATTTCAAAATATTTCGTACAGACATGTATTATCATTTTCAATTGGAATACCGACGTCCACAGATGAAAGGACATAATTCGAGAATAACTCGCATAATCAAGGGAAATAACAAGGAAATTTTCTGTCTGACGATTTTTCGATTTTCAATTGCTTTGGATATTAACATTTGGATTCGTACTAACATACTGTCGCACGGAGGTCAATCATGGATGTTGACATTAATTTATTTGGACATACTTCAAGAGACTTGGTGTAATATTTGATTAATGACTTTATTACCATTACACTACAGGTGTTAAGTACTGTGCTTAAAATTGAGTATTATTTAATGAGAATTCGCCAGACTTGGCTTGCTCTTTGACACAAATCTATTTCACACTCACACAGGACGTTGCAACAAAATTTGGCTAATATGCCATACTATTATCTATTTGTACAACACATAAGCATAGTTTTATCTATTGCTCACACAAAGGTGTTAGATACAAGATTACATTGGTTCTCTTAACATTACTATGTTATATTGATGACATGTACTTTAAAGTGACACATACTTTTAATCTTTTAACGGATAAGTTTGCATTCATTAACTATATAGTTGATTGTCTGCCTCGTGTCATCTATTGTCTCTATTACATAATTGTATTAATTTTAATGCTTTGCATTATGACTATTAATTAATAAGAGATTAATTGACTACTGATACTGGACTTGACAGATAGGTGATTTTTTTGTACGGTGTGAGGTATGAGAGTGCATGGATTGCTACCATCATTTTTTGTAATATGTTGGAGGTTTTAGTGATAGTCACTTCACATTGTTGTTAAAATGATTTATGTCCTTGGTAGTCGATGGCTTTAGTATTCTTTGCTAATGTCCACACATTGAGTGTTTAATTGCCTACTCTGTGGCACAAACCTGGGTGCTATACTAGTTCATACTAACGGTTAAATTTGATGATACCATCTTTCACTACAGTGATGTCAATACTCACACCACGGAAATAATGAAAGCTTCGTTTCTATTATATTACGGGGGGGGGGGGGGGGAGAAATATTATGATTAAAATTCATAACATGTCTGTCGATATCAAAATGGTTCGACTAGGATTCATGTTTGTTTATCACCGGTAATCCGTGGTAACAGGAAGTTACGTCATTGCCATGGGATGCAATAGCAGACGTCTAAAGTTGGTATCAGCAGAAGTCAGCGATCGACTGCAAGGGTCTTCTATGTGTGTTGTTGAAGAAGGTGGACGTTTGTCTTTGAGCTCCTGAGAATTATATGATTTCACGACATATTCCTATGATGTTCGACCACTAGATCATCCATACACCACCGTGTGATGATGCTAGTTTATGTATGAAAGGAATTATGATTTCTGTGAAGACCGTGAGTAATTAAAATTGTAAAAACCTGTCGACGACTGCGTTCTAGCTACAGACGATATTGAGCTATACTTATGACTATCTATATAATGCCAATGGATATAATGGCTTTCCAGATGATATTTGTGGAGCAACGTTTGTGAGAATAAACTGTGTATTTACTTGTCCAACCTGGCCTTTGTGGTGAAATTAATAATTGGGTGGAGAAGGGTTGTGTGCGTGGTCTACTAACATACCCCTATGTGGTCTTGGCCATAGTAATCAAGAAGTATTACCCATCATTATAATAATAATATTAAGACCCGCAACACATATATTTTACATGAACTATGATGAGTTTCAGAACTTTGAAGATCTTCAATTATTTACCTAGCTTCCTATAGAATCTTATCCCATCTACCCACGCTGGTTGAAAATGTGAATTTTTTTTCAGCAACATACCAGTGGAGATCGCTGTACGCGCAGTCATATATTTCTAAATAACATGGCCAACTCGGTGAAATCTTCGCTCTTGTTTCATACAAATAAACAGCGAAGTGAGTACCCGTTTCTTTTATCATGTGCAATTAAAACATCTTGAAAGTGACCTTTGTCTGTAGAGTTCTTGTGTTCCGTATACGTTAGCGTCGAGCTGTGTGTCGTGAGAGTCTGTATGACAGTGCCTGGTTACGGCGAGATCATAAAATGAATAGTGTTTGACCAAGTATTACATTTAGGCGTCTTTTAATGCCCCACCAGAAATTCCATCAGAGGGGTCAATTTTGCGAGTATGGAAATAGTGAATTTCTGAGTTTAGACAGAACAGGAATGAGTAATGTGAAAGTAGAGAAATGTTCAATTCAAAAATGAAAATGTAGAGAGAGGTAAGACTTCTGGAAAGAAGAGCAAAAAAAAATCAGATATCTGATTTCTAAAAAAAGTTAGTTGCTTATCCTTTACAGGACGTGGCAATCAACCCCAGCTTTTATTGGCTGTTTGTGATTTTTCTAGGCAATTTTTTTTCATTCAGTAGTTTGCCATTGCTTTCTGAACGGTACGGCGCTTATACCATTGTTAAAAATCCACACAAAGCGATTTGCTACCAAACCGCCTGCAGCAGGTTTCGAACCTGGTATATCTGGATTATGAAACTGCGTTCATATCCATTAGGCCACTGATTTCTACTTCACAATAATACTCGGACTATGTTTAGGTGCCTTAACCCCAATCCGTCCTCCAAATGTTAAATAGGATATAATCTATTACAGTAAGGACACAAAACAGTAAACAACAAGTGACAGTTGTCACAGAGAATTGATTCTAACCACCTATTACATACACAAAAGTTTATTAAAGAAAACCACAACACCAAAAAAAAAAAAAATGCCTTCACTATCTCTGAAGGCTAGTGAATATCAATATCACAATACAGAAAAATAACAACAATGCTACACTAATCAGACCAGCACACCTCTAACTCCAAACTACCAACGCCCTTACACTTTCTCACACCATGATTGTCAACTTAAAAGGGGTTAGGCCCCCAACTTCCTTAAGTGAAGCGGACTGTCCCGTTGGTACAAATCCGGGTAGGTAAGGTAATCCACGCTGGGAAAACTAATACACCACTGTTCCTCCTAATTTTTTATATTAACTTAAAGTAGAGATAAGCTCTCTCTCTTGAAACAGTTTCTAATAATGCAAGCGCGCCCTCTTTTCCTGTGACGGGTGAAGGAGACGATACTAATACGAATATAACTGCACCAACTGCTAGATCAAATATCCGAGCAATAATAATCACTGCTGGCCAAACGATTATTTATATATATATATATATATAATATATATATATATATATATATATATATATATATATATATATATATATATATATATATATATATATATATATATATATATATATATATATATATATATATATTAAAAAAAAGGTAAAGGAACCCGTTACACGCCCATTGAGGCACATTGGGAATATGGTGTTAGGCCCATATTATCCTGACCGTCGGCACACGAGGGGTGATGTGGTCGGCATCACGCCGGCCGCCTTAACCTTCTCAGAGTAGCTCTGGTACCCATTTGGGGCTGGGTCGACCCAGGAGCCGTTTGTGGCCTAAAAATTTTTCCGCCTCATCTGGGGATCGAACCATAGACCACTGCGCTAGGAAGCTAGTGCACTAACCACTATGCTACCGTGGCTCCAATATGCCCCAAGGGATACGCCTCTATTTGTTGGATAAAGGTGACTTGAACTTCAGGCAGGTGACTATTACTGGCAAGGTGACGATTATCTGCAAAATACGCCAATCTACTCCGGGTATACTGGCTGTCAATGGATCTGACAGTGTTGCCGACACGCCTGGATGACAAAGGTGGCAGCCCGTCAGGCTGGAGATGTATATCCTGCTAAAGGCTGTGAGTATGTGCTGCAAGGTGACTGGGCGTTAATAGGTCTGTGCCGTGGTTGAGTTAAGGTTTTAGAGTATTTGTCGAATCAGACAATTTTAGTGAAATCGACAATGAGAGTGAACTGACAGAATTATAAACACAGATAATGTGTAAAAATAGGGTGAAGAGACAAACCTGGAAAAGGATTCATTAAAGCTATCTCTCTTTCCAAGCCCCAACACACTTATATAGTCTTAAGAACCACCCGCTCTCTCTCCTTTCTCACCGTCAGGTAGAGACAATAGTAAGAGCTGCAATATTAAGTAGGGATGAAGGGTAGTGAACAGCGCAGTAACAAAAGGTTAAAATTTATTAATTTTCTCTTTTGCTTTTACAGAAGAAGAAGCATAAAAATATCAGCAAAATAAATGATCAGAATAACAAAGTTAACAAATATATTAATTCATCAATCAAAGAAACCTAAACCACCAATTCCTCCTGTAGAACAAGACAAAATAAACAGAGCGTTAATCTTTCGGCCGCGTGTGAGAATTTCCAACAACAACAGCCTATGTCTTTTTATGTTAAATCCACTGGAGACGCTACCTTGCCGTCTTCACCACTAGGGACGCTATCCATGCGCCGTGTTCACACACACACCAAAAACAACCAAGCTAGGCTGTATATTACCTCTGTCTATATTCTGCCTACTACTACTCGCAAAGTCCGTACTGACCAGTAGACCTAATACATCAAGGGGGTCAACTGAGGACGACCGCCCGTATCTTGCGCTCTTATCCGTCGCTGAAAAAATATAATGGCCGTGCCTCATAGACGAAACTTGGTGAATAGATCCAGTTGGGTCTGAGTTGAGACCTGGAGGTGGGGGGCTGCGCCTCAGTGTAAGGACACAGTATGTTGATTTCAATTTACCTAGCGACGATGAGTAAGATGAGGCATAGGATGCCGCTGACGCTCTGACTTATATTAAATCGGCGAGTAGTAAACCACTACTGCACAATACGATTTCAGATTTGCTATTGCTTGTAATACACTGCGTAAGCTCAAATCCCATTAGAGGGTTCGGCGTCGAAAAGGGTTGTACTTCAGGTATAGATGACAACTCGTGGTGCTAATTGCTTTCATGAACCGTGAGGTCGAGGAGAATGGTGCGTTCTTCGCCTGACTGGAATCCTGCAGTAGCAGTGGGGTACCCTGGAACTGAGACCAAAACAAACAACCTTAACATCAAGCCAAAATTGCAATCATAAGACAGTTAAATTAAACTGTTATGCCCCATTCTAGTATGGGGATTATAATTATGCTAGGTAAATGTCGTTGCTGTTTCCTCCATATGAGTTGTCCTCCTGTTAATTCCATCCTTTCAGTTTTTCAGCCTGCAGTCGCCTAGGCTAATATATCTTATACATACATTTACATCTCAGCATGTGCGCTGACAAAAAAACAATCTTCTACAAGTCCTCTCCCAACTCAACATAAAGGCTGTCCAACCAAGTAGTTTTCCATTAAGAGAAATGTTCTATTGAAAATATCCTAACTTGTCATACATGTACTATTGAAAATATCATTACTATTCATACATGGACATTAGCATTAAATACATTACACAATTATAATTGTGTGTGCCCCGTTGGGGTCGATACACAAAAGGAAAGGTAATTACTTCCCAAACATCGAATACACCAAGATGCACTGTTTATGCTTTTAAAGCTAACACGAATTATATTACAAAAATGTCAACTTACCCCGAGATGACGAGAATAGGCAACACAATCTAGTTTTGTGCCCACAACTGCCTTTGTCTGATTTGGTCATCTACGGGCAGTAAAAATTTACGAGTGTGCTTGACTGAGTAATTTATCCAGATTTATAGTCTACAAGAGACGCTTACCCAGCCACCTGGCGTCATATGTTTCCACAGGTGTTCGGCGTATAACGTAATCATGAGAAAGATAATGTTATTCTAGAGTCTACATCAGAAGACGACAAGCGCGAGAATGTTTCGTGAATATACGTAATATTATTATCCCGCTAACTGTCTTTAGACACACGAGCGAAATAGGGCCGCTACTCACAACCGAACGGGAGTGTCTTCCCTTGAACGGAGATAAAAGAGGTACCTGTTATCAAAGGGTTTACTCGCCGCTCCGCCCCAACACTGTTACGAGTAAAAGTTCTCTGTTCTGGCAAACACCACGTGCAATTAAGCAAGCTTACAACATGTTGCTGACAACTGGTAGCTACAGATAAAGCGATGCATTTTTAATGAAGGCCAGCAGCGAAAATCAAAAGCCATATCCCGCGGGGTGGGGTCTGAGCGGGGAATAATGGGCTACGTAGGTAAAAAATCAGAAGGAAAAGAAACTAAAAGTGCAAAAAGTCGAGGAACCAGAAACATTAAAAGAGTAAAAAACATGGAAAGTGTTGGGAAAATAAAATTATCAGTCAATCCTTGACAATCTGACGAGTTTGCCTCGAAGAATAGAAGGCAACGGAAACGACACGTATGCGCTGGAGATATTTATCTGTATACTGCAATAGGCGGTGAGTAAGTAATCCACAATGACCACCTTGTAAGCTAAACAAATGACAGAACGATTGGTCTGCCGCGGGATCTATATATATTGTTATTGTTATACAGAACTGACATCATTGCACTCCGGGCAAACCCATAGGTGCTCAGTCTCCATCAGTATATGTCGAAGAGTGTGAATGCTAAACTGTTCCTGTAGCTCGCTGGTTGTAAACACAACGGATGCATCCTCTCGTACACCCATCTCTACTAGCCTTACGTTTGATGCCAAATTCCAACAGTCTGAAACCTTGGTGATTCATCTATTGCAATGTCATTCTCTAACAGGCGATCATTAATTGTTCTCAGTATATCTCACTTATCCATATCTAGTGTCCCCACTATGGGTGCTCTTGATGCTAGTCTGTCAGCTCTTTCATTACGACATACCCCTTCATGACTAGGACAGTATACCCACACCAGCTCTTATAGACTGGAAGCTTCTCTGAATATTTTCCATTCATGCTACAACCAACCACTTTGAACCTTCCGAAACATTGAATGAGAGTCTGACACAATGATGGCCTTTGTTAATGAAGTTTCAGTTATATACCTTAAGGCTGCAGTAACAGCCTCGACCTCCACTCTCATGCTGGAAGTTGTTATCTTGCAAGCCCCCCTATGTTCAGCGACGATTCTGCCCTGCACCCGAGCAGAGAAGCCCCAACCGGATTTCTCACCACGGATCATAGACCCATCTATATACACAATGGCGTCATAATCCCTGGAATGATCAAGTATCAGTTGATTAATTTCCAATTCTGCTTTTTCATTCCTCCAATTGCTACACTCTCTGCCAAGACTGATGATGAGCCGCTGGTAGTTAATCCAGTTCTCATCTGATATACTCCAATCTTCCGCCTTGAATATATTGTCGACTGTGGCCACCTGTTTGATCATTGTCTCTGCCTGTGCCATCCATGACATTCCTCTCTTTATTCTTGCTCCCTTAATGTCAGCTAAGTTACCATGCAGAGGGTGCCATTTGTCTGTGGATACTCGCAAACAGGCTTTTGCTTTTGCCATCGCGTATCTGAATTTAATCAACAGCACTCCAAGCGTATACGTCGTTGTCACATTGGGGGTATCTCGCGTACAGCCCAAGACTATGCGCATCCCTTCATTCTGAATGCGTTCTAGTCGTTTACACTATGTAACTAACAGCGTGAGTATTCATAGCCTATACTCAATGACCGATCTGACTAGCTGTTGATAAGAAAACATAGTAATCTCTGCTCCAGACGCGCAGCGGCCATTATTTTCAGGGCCGCTAGACCTCTCCTGCATTTCTGCGTGATTTGCTCAACATGGTACATATACGAGAGCCTGCGATCAAATGTAACTCCGAAGTATTTCAGCTTTTCTTGCCTTTCAATCGTCTGTCCATTGAGAGTAATATCTGGGAGGTTTGGTTTCACAACACAGTTGTTCAAGGAGCACCATATCACGCAGGACTTGTTGGGATTGACTTTGGAGCCAGTTTTCTCGCACCATTTAGACACCTCCTGTAGTGTACCTTGTATGCTATTAACTATTTCTTGTCGATCAGAACCAGTTATGTAAATGAGTATATCATCAGCAAATGTCAGTGTTCGCCCAAACCCAGTTGGTTGAATGGAGGCGACTTTTGCTGTATTTATGTTAAACAGCACCGGTGATAGTGGATATATATATATATATATATATATATATATATATATATATATATATATATATATATATATATATATATATATATATATACATATATATATATATATATATATATATATATATATATATATATATATATATATATATATATATATATATATATATATATAAGAGGAAATAAAGAAATACTGGAGCTTGACTCAATATGATTAAGCTAAAAATGAAAAATCCCAATGAAATAATTTTAAAAAATGGTGTGCTTACCAAGCAAAGAATCAAAGTCCACACTACAACTGTTATTAGCTTTCAACGTATTAACACTTCACTAGGCGGCAAAGATCCTCTCAGAGACAAATGTTACTGAGTATATAGACATCAGGCTTTTAATAGCAAGAAAGGTCTAAGATGTGCATCTTTTCGTTTTCAGCCCGCTCAAGATGAAACAAAATCAGACGTAAGACCACGGAGAAGATTCCCCCCTGGCCAGCTCTCGATACAGGGAAGCTACGTAATATTAGCATCGCTTTCCCCGTTCTACCAGCGACCTGAGTTCGAGATGAAACTCAAGGACGGCCTAACATAAAAGGGCAGATAATTTTCCTGTGCTCACGGGTACTCTGTAACTCAAAGAAAACTGAAACTAGCAGCTCACCAAGAATCGCTAAATAAAAAACTTTTGGTAGAGATGCCGCTATTCCACGTGCAATGGGGTGGACTTAGCCGAGTTCATGCAAGATTGACACGACTAATTACAGAATTAGAGCTATTAGAGCTATAAGTCAGAAAAATGGACGTAGACAAGAAATAGAAACCAAAGCAGGGCAGATCACTCAGATCAAGGTGTCAGACATTTCAATCAACTTATGACAGTCAGTTGTAGAGAAATAACTTTCAGAAATAGCAATTAAGAGAATATTTATTACAAGGTACGGGAACATGATTTGTCACAAGGTTAGCTAAACAATTCAATAAATCAGAAGTTAACATTTTGAAGTACCAAAAGAAATTTTCCTACAAGAGAAATGAAAAACTAGGACGTGAAATGAAGTTTAACACATGAGCAAAGGAAATTAAAAGGATACGTATGAGGTTAAGAGTCTATTCTGACCACTCGATGGGGCACACTCAATGCCCGGGGCCCCCGAAGTGTGCCTGGTCCAACAGTGCGGTAGTTACGCCAGTGCATGTTATCACGCGGAAACGAAAATGATGTTTCGAGAAAAACATACCAGAATATTCGGAAACACGCGTAGGGGCAAATTATGAAACAACATTCTTTAAAACCCAGGGAAAGTCTTGATGCAATCATTGTCAGAACAATTTGTTAGCATGAGTCTTGACTAATCATATCACTGCATGGTTTTTCTTGGAACAGAGAAATAATTCGATATAGGAACCAGACGTGTCTTGGTTCGTTTCGAGCCAGAAAAATAACACGATAGTGGACTCAAGATCAGTGTATTGTATTCGAAATTTAAAATACACATGCATTTTATTGTAATGTATACATGTTATTTTAATTTCCCGCAACTTAACCACAAGCACTGTAAACATTATTCATTCTTTTTTACACGCTGCAATTTCGCAAACTACAACATATCAATTGCAGTAAACACGACCGGGATGTTGATGATATTTATAGTACTGCAAACGCGAGTTGTAAACAACACACAAATACACAGATATCACATGCACAGGGATCCTTAGAAATGGTTACTGATGACGTCAGTGATGAACAGTGTGGATTTGTAGAAGGTAAAGGCACAAACAATGTTATACATATTATTAGAACATTAATAGAAAGTGCCACAGAGGTGAAGACAGATCTCTACTTGTGTTTAATAGAATGCACTTAGGCATTTGACAAAGTGAAACATGAGGAAATTATCAAAATGTTAGAAAGCATCAACACTGATGGTAAAGACTTGAGGATAATAAAGAACATGTAAAAAAAAAAAAACAGCAGCTGTAAGAATTAGCAGCCAAATAGGAACATTTCGGCAAGTAAAAAAATGGTTTCAGGCAGGGATTTGTGCTGTCACTAGATCTGTTTAATCTGTACAGTGAAAATATAATGAGATCTCTAGAGGACATGCCAGGAATATCATTCGGCGGACATAATATAAACAACTTGAGATATGCTGATGAGACAGTCTTAATAGCAAAAAGTAAAAAGGAGCTGCAGGAAATGGTTGATACAACAGTGACAGATAGTGAAAATAAAGGCTTTAGTCTTAATAGCGAAAAGACAGAAGTAATGGTCGTCTCAAAGAAAAGGGCTTCCCCAGAATGCATCATCAAAGTAAATGGAACCGTTTTGAAACAAGTCAATATATTTGAATACCTGGGCACATTAATAACAATGGATGGAAGATGCAATTCAGAAGTGAAGAGCAGGATAGCTCAAGCAAAAGTAGCATTCTATAAAATGAAAAGTATTTTATGCAACAATTCTTTGTCATTGGAAGTAAGAGAGTTCTTCATTGTTATATAGAACTAATCCTAACATATGAGAGTGAGTCATGGACAATTAGTAAACAAATAGGGAAGGCACCAGAGGCAACAGAGATGTGGTTTTACAGAAGAATGTTAAAAATACCACGTACAGCCTAAAATAGTAATGAGGATGTCCTGAAAGAGGCCGATGCGCAAAGGAAACAAATTTCCCAAGTTACAAAGAAGCAATCCACTTTTTTGGGCATGTTATGAGAAGAGGAAGGCTGGAATATATCGTAACAACAGGTAAGATTGAAGGAAAAAGATATAGGGGAAGACAAAGAGGGCAAATACTGGACAGTTTGACGTCGTGGCATCGAAAGACGTCAACAGCAGAATTTATAAATTGTACTGGAGGCAGGAAGTTGTGGAGAGACATGATCTCCTACGTCACTAGGCCTCGGTACTTGAAGAAGAAGACTGAGGAAGCCTTTGTTATTTTTATTTATAACTAGCTGTAAGTACCCGGCGTTGCCCGGATTAATATTATTGTAACTGTATAGGAAACTTTCAAAATGTCAAAATCAAAATATAATATTTTGATATTCGAGTGAAAATGAATTTTCATTTAAGTTAATGACTACTGCTTTAAGTGACTATACTCGTGCCTTGTTTACAGTAATTGCAAATGCAAGCTGCACAAAATACTGGTATGGTTCCAACGGAAGAATGATTTCACTTTGCTTTTCACTTTGCTTCCGAGTGTTTCCAACATAGATAGATAGATAGATAGATAGATAGATAGATAGATAGATAGATAGATAGATAGATAGATAGATAGATAGATAGATAGATAGATAGATAGATAGATAGATAGATAGATAGATAGATAGATAGATAGATAGATAAATAGATAAATAGATGAAAAGATAGATAGATAGATAGATAGATAGATAGATAGATAGATAGATAGATAGATAGATAGATAGATAGATAGATAGATAGAGATAGATAGATAGATAGATAGATAGATAGATAGATAGATAGATAGATAGATAGATAGATAGATAGATAGATAGATAGATAGATAGATAGATAGATAGATAGATAGATAGATAGATAGATAGATAGATAGATAGATAGATAGATAGATAGATAGATAGATAGTGCAACACTGGCCTTTGTTAGTTTTCTTGATAGTAAGGTCAGGTGGATTGTAACAAGCTTTCAACTTTTTATTAACCGCCTTGTCTTTGTTTAGAGCGTAGTTCTTTGCGATCATGTAGGCACGCAGTATTCTGCCATCTCTTGATGATTTTAATGGCGCCCGTACGACGACGCTATTCTCTCCGTTCGCCATAGTCAGATTACATGGCAGGGGGCGTGCAAGCCCTTTGAAATCGCATGCTTTATTGTTCCCCAGAGAGTGGCGTCGTGGTTGTTAATTGTAACAAGAACAGGTGAGCTAAAGTTCGACACGGCTCTTGCTGTATCGAAAAATGGTAACAGTGTAAAATTAAAGATCTGTCGCAATTTTTTATGAGATAGGTCTGAGAAATGTATGGTCCCGTCCGAGCAGAGGTGATAGTGATAACTCTGTGAGAATAAGGGGTAAGAAAAAGATTGCGGTTTCACGAGGGTGATAGGGTAAGAGAAAGGACAGTCTCTGAATCGAGTAGTTGCTCTGATCCAGCCTATCTTACGACATTAATTTAACTGCAGACGCACTTACTCTATGCTAAACAATTTTTGCAAGTTACCCTACACTCATGTACATACACCAATTTGGTGACACAAATGCATAAACGTGAATACAAACTACGTATAACATATAATGGGACAATGGGGTTGACCAACACGGTAAGTAAAGGGTTATTAGGTTTATTATCACTAAACAAAAAAGCACAACATCAATCATGTTACATTTATAAAGCATAGTTACAGACAAGGTGGGGGAAAAAAGTAGTATCTCAATAGGCCCTCCCCTCTATTGTAAAGGAAGACAACCCAAAGAAAATTACTATCAGAGGTAATTAACCCACAGAGAGATTCAATTTTAACAATGGAATATGCAATAATCAGTAAGGGGTATAGGAACACGTTCTTAATTTTTAATCTATCTCGTGACTAAGCAGTTTAGGGAGGGAAAGAGAAAAAAACACACAAAAAGAAATTAAGTATACTGAGGTTAGCAAGAAAAAATAAAATTAAGGTTATCTAATTTCGTTCATTCAATGCACGCATACAGTGGCCCACTTTCATCTGCACTTACCAATCGTTGAATCAGGCATTACGTGTAATAAATAAAAAAAAACTCTAGCAAGTACTAAAACAATCAGAGTCTTTTGCTTTGTCTATTTCAGCCCCAGACTGACGGGGTTTGCTGTCGGCTATTTTTCCGTAGTCGCTGAAATCGAGGCGTTACTTTTTGTTCCAGGATATTCCTCTTTCACTGCAGTTAGTGTTTGGGGTAAGGGTTTTATGTGGCACTGTCCTCCAAATCGAATATATATATATATATATATATATATATATATATATATATATATATATATATATATATATATATATATATGGATGGGAGCCGCGCTGGTGTAATGGCTACGGCGTTGTACTGGCGACCAGGTTTTCATGGTTCCAACCCGGGCGTCAGCGTTTGAAGGAATGTTTACGACCGGAAATTTGACTGAATAACGTGAACGGCTCCTGCACACAAATTCCGTGTGGATGGGAAGGAGCGAAGCTCCTGACCGGGTTGGAAGTAAAGTCCACTGACCCCCCAGCCTCGCAATGACATGTCATTGGGCCAAAAGAGCTGGAAAGCTCGAGTGCCGCTGGTTAGAGAAAAAAAAAAAAAATATATATATATATATATATATATATATATATATATATATATATATATATATATATATCTATATATATATATATATATATATATATATATATATATATATATATATATATATATATATATATATATATATATATATATATATATATATATATATATATATATATATATGAAAAAAAGAACTTTAGGAAAATGATACTCCTCGGCTGTTCAATGAAGTGATGGCAGAGTATGACCAGTAAGTTTTCTTTAGGTAGTTAATCCAGTAGGAAAACGTTTACTGTCATGTGTAAAAAAATAGTGGTATAAATTCTGCCACAGCAGATCAGTAATATTTATGGAATGGCTTCTGGCAATTGTTCTTCTCCAGTTATACTTTAAAATGGCTTATTTGTTAAAGTTCTTGGTTTTACTACTCTCATGGATGGAGAGGTGGACCACATAGGGGTCACAACACGATGATTTTTTTAAACCACAATAATCGGTGGATGGTGTAAGAACCAAAGTCAGTAAGACCATAAGAAACGCTAGAACGCAAGGTATGACCAGCCTATATGTAGAAAATAGATAAACACGTAATCATAATACAAATCATATCCTGACAAGCGTTAATTTTTAGGTAAGACTATTTTAACCACTCCGGTATTTAATTATATATATATTAAAAAAAACCCGCGAGTGTCTCGTTTATATTAACGGTTTTACACGAGATATGAACTCTAGTAGTTTAGAAAATTACACACGTATGAATAGAATTAAATTGCGTTCTCTAAATTATCTACCGCTTAGCGTCTATTAATTAATTTAAAGTATCTCTTACTTGCGAAATCGCGAGGGATTAAATTTTACGTTTATAGCTGGTAAAATTAGCTATATGTTTATTTAATACGTTTAAATTAACACAAAAATCCCAGTGAAATATACTGAACTTTAACACATTAAAACACTTAGTGGCTAATATACTATTATTACCGCAAATCAGAAAACTGAAATAAATCTCCACGTATTTCTATAGGAAATCCAGATAAATTAGACTCCAAAATGCGCGCTAGACCATTCAAGAAATCGTGATAGCAAACTGACAAACTGAATTCGGAGAGATGTGCATATATACTAAAACGCTGGACTCTTGTTCCTTAATGCGAAAAATAACACCTCTCCTCCAATTTGGGGAATTTTGCTGTTCGTTTCGCGAATCAAAGGCTATTTTCACGCTTTTTTGCCGACATGATGGCCGCTTCGCTAGCGGCAGGCGCCTTTAAGGTCCGTTCACTCGGTGAATAAATTTCGTCCCTTGGGTGCGATCAAAGTGATGCAGTCGGTAAAAAATGGTTAACGCCCCTCTATTTGCCATTAACGATCCGTTCTCTCTTAGGCAGCTACAAATCCCGTTGCGCCCCCCCCCCCCCCCCCCCCCGTGTTCCAGGGACACGGCGCTGACGTGATGACGTAATGTGACAGCTGGCAGACCCCTTTTTGCCCTTCCCCCTTTTAAAGGAAAGTCACTAGAGATAAGAATATTTGTATTAATAGTGCTTGAAAACTAAGACAGGAGGCGTAACTAAACTAAGAATCGGACAGTTGGCAATAGAGAGACATGGCTTCCACGTGTTTAACTGTCCATGCTTAATTAGCCAGCGAGGGAAGTCCACATTTGATCGTTGCTTGAAACCAAATAGTGAGGGCCCCGATGAGAATAAAGTGATCGATCAGGGTTGCTTCAATTTTCATCTGTCACAAGATCCAATCAGCATTTCCAACAGAAAAAACACACGATTCACACGTCACTTAAATACTATTCCTATCTAAATAAAATCATTGTAAATCTCATCAGAATGCAAACACAGTGATGTATAAATCCTGCATATTAAATGTGAATAAACTTAGAAAAAATATCCAAATAAAAGAGACATGGAAAACACGTCCGCACACTTCAAGTAGATTAGAGATGATAGATAGATAGATAGATAGATAGATAGATAGATAGATAGATAGATAGATAGATAGATAGATAGATAGATAGATAGATAGATAGATAGATAGATAGATAGATAGATAGATAGATAGATAGATAGATAGATAGATAGATAGATAGATAGATAGATAGGCAGGCAGGCAGGCAGGCTGGCTGGCTGGCTGGCTGGCTGGCTGGCTGGCTGGCTGGCTGGTTGGTTGGTTGGTTGGTTGGTTGGTTGGTTGGTTGGTTGGTTGGTTGGTTGGTTGGTTGGTTGGTTGATAGGTAGGACAAAGGAACGGCGAAAAACAGAAGACGTTAACTGTAGCAGTACACAAGTAAAGTTTTAGCTTCAGTCCTGGTATTGATAATGTTATTGGTGCTTTGTTGTTGCATTAGTAGCTGAAGCAATATAAGTAGCAGTATTTGTAATAACAAGGGTAGTGGAAGAGAAAGATGAGGAATATGATGATGGCTTTTATGAGGATTCCGACTACAATACATAGCCAGAATTGTACTTCACTGGAACCCACAGGGGAAAAGGAGAGCGGGGAGACCAAAGAAAACTTGGAGAAGAACTGTTGAAGAGGAGGCTAGGGAAATTGGAATGACTTGGGCACAGATGAAAAAGACAGCCTAGAATAGAAATCGATGGAGAGCAACTGTTTCTGCCCTATGGTCCACAGGGAACGAAAAGGAATGATGATGATGATTACGATTGTCGCAAACTCGATGCATTTTTTCGTCCTGAGAGAAAAACCAAATACCTCCCAATAGTCGCACGTCACCTGGGGTACAATCCTAAACTATTTATGTCTGTAGCAGAAGGGTACTGTTACCGCTCAGTTAATGTATTGGCTTTTTGGGGGTAAACGAATCCCCATAACAATGGCGATAAATTCTTTCTGAGATCGACAATCAATCAATACCCTTTAGCTCCCCAAGGAGCATTGGCCTTCAACAAACACATGCCAAGTCTTCGTGCCCTGTGCCATCCGTTCAAGTTCTTTCCATGTTTTCTTTATAATTTTCACCTCTGTATCCAGCTCTCTTCTCCATGTGTGTTTTTTTTTTGTTCTACTTCTGCCTCTCTCTCCCTGTGGATTCCAGAACAAGGACTGCCTTGTAATGCTATCAACAGGTTTCCTCAATGTGTGTCCTATCCATCGCCAGCTCTTCTTCTCGACTCTTGTTCCACTAGCACTTGTCTGGTTCTTGTCATCAATTCCACATTTGTGACTTTGTCATACCATTTCAGTCCTTCTATTCTACGCAAGCACCCGTTTATAAAAGTCTGTAGCTTTTTGGTTGTTGTTTTTGTTGCTCTCCATGTCTCAGAGCCATACAATAGGACTGACGTGACATTTGAGTTGAAGATTCTTATTTTCGTTTTGGACTTGATTTCTCTTGTTCTCCGTATGTTTCCGAATAGCAATAGCTCTTTCGTTTTGTATTCTTATTTTGACATCACTGTCTGTCCCTCCAACGTTGTCTGTATTACTTCCAAAACATGTGTACTATTCTACATCTTTTAGTGGTTTTTCTTCAAGTTCAACCTTGTTATTATTTCTTGCATTTATTCTCATAATCTTTGTCTTTTCCCTGTGTCTTTTCAAGCCCACTTGTTGTGACCTCTCATCGAGAATTTTCAAATTCTCTTACATCTGATTATGTTTATGGGACAGAAGAGCCAAGTCATCTGCAAAATCCAGATCATCAAGCTGTTCAGTCAGATTCCACTGGATTCCATTTCTGTTGGATGTCGATGTTTTCATAACCCAATCTATTGCTAGTAAGAAAAGAAATGGAGACACGAGGCATCCCTGTCTCACTCCCGTTCTAATCCTAAGCGGTTCTGTAAGTTGTCCTTCATGAAGAACTCTGGATGTCATGTCTTCATATGTCTTCTTTATTAAGTTAATGATCTTCATGAGAACTCCATAATGCCTCATCAATTTCCAAAGCGATTCTCAGCCTTTACAAAGTCCACAAATCCGATGTATAGCGGTGAATTACATTCCAGACTTTGTTCAACTATTATTCTCAGTGTGGCTATCTGGTCTGTACAGGATCTGTTTTGTCGAAAACTTGCTTTTTCATCTCTCAGGTGCTTGTCTATGGACTCTTTTAATCTCTCAAGGATGATTCTGTTTAATACTTTTCATGGCACTGATAGTAACACTATTCCTCTATAATTTGTGCACTCTTGTAAATTTCCTTTCTTAGGCAACTTCACTAGATAACCTTCCTTCCATTCTGCTGGTATTTCCTCTCTCAATCTAACAAAATGGAGTAATATGAACCGTATGCCAGTAAACACAGGAAAAACAAAATCTATGTTGATTAGCACCAGACTGAAACTTTTAAACTTCACCAAAAGATCGCTACAGCTACATGCGGAGTCAATACGCATTGATCATGTAACAGAACACAAAGTTCTAGGCTTGACGACTGACCAGCACTTGACGTGGACCTCCCACGTACGGAATTTAACGAAACACTTAGCTCAAAAGACATACCAGCTGGCCAAAATAAAACACTTCTTAGACGCAGACACTAGACTATTGTTCTACACCTCACATATACAGACACATCTAGATTACTGCTCTATACTATGGGATGGTTGCCCTGCTTCCACCTCAAAGAGACTGCACTCCCTGCATAAGAGAGCAGTACGTCTGATTACCGATAATCGCACGATACTACACGCAAGGACACGAAAAGAACCCAAAATACTGTCCCTAAAAAAATGTTTCCTCCACAACAAAGCCAAGCTGACTCAAGCAATTCTATCAAACAATGCCCCGCCGTACCTACGATCATTGTTTCAAACCAGTAGAAGAGAGGGACTACATTTACATCAGTTACGTCTGCCCAAACCTAGGATCAATCTGTTCAAAAAGAGTCTAGCCTACTCTGGAGCCTACTTGTGGAACAGCATTAGGCACCACATAAAAAACCAACATACACAATACTCATTCAAACAAAGCACTTTTTAAACACTTGATCAACACCGATTATCTACCCCCATAGAAGCAGCCAGTCAGTCCACATCTTATCTATATGTCAACCTTTCTTTTCATATTCCGCTCGTTTTTGTCTATGTGAAAAATTTGTTTTATATCCACGTAGTATTGCTATATAATGTAATTGTTAAGGATAGATCTGGGGATAAAATAATGTAGCATGTTACTACACGCTAGCACTTGCCCATTTTATGTGAGGAATTTTGTTCGCCTGTAGTCAAACTACTTTTTGCACGAAGCGTTCACCCTTGGTGAGCGACAGTCAACTAGTGACGTTTTTTTGTCACATGTCGTGGGGTCAGTGTGTTGTTTATTTGGGCCGTTCGTATTCGTTCACTGGTTTGAAGTTGACGTGATTTCATCTAAGCTCCAGGATTTTATGGAGAGTGTGTTTTTCCTAACTTGGACATTAAATGTATTTTTCAAAGGCCGCCACCTTGTTAAGAATGTTCTAGATGGGGAAGGAAACTTATTGTGAAGTCTTGCACAACCCCTTTTGATATTTTTCGTAAGGAGTATCTCAAAGATATTGAGGTAACTGAGTTTAGGTCGCCATCATCAGTTTGTTCGCCACATTACTTGGGTACCGGGAATATTGCCCTACCTATTAGTACATGGCCAGGATTGATAAGAGATTTAAGGATAACTCTCAATATATTTACTTTTACTATTAACAATGGAGATGAAGAAAACCTATTGATTGAGGCTCGTTATTGACTGACGTAATTGCTTATCGTATTTTACATGGTTTCCTGCCATATACTATGCCATGTTTATATCTTGATGGATGTCTCCTTGTGATTGAAAGTACAATAAATGTCAACCATGTTTTCCCGTGGACCTGTTCACCTGCCGGCTTGTGTTGTATATGCTGACCATAATGTCCTGCATGAAAGTCTGCAATCATTCGCGTATCCTGCATGATCCTCTATATTTATTCCAGCGTAACAGTAATGTATGTGAGAATGTACCTGCATAGCACTGTACTTTTGAAATATGTAATTGTATTTCGTTTGCTTAAATGTGATGATGTGTATGAGAATGAGCAGATATACATTTTTACAGCTCGAAGATGTGTCCTGCTACAGAAGTGCGTAAGAAATTTTTATTATTATTTCATTTTCCCTCAAGAATGTACAGATATAAGCGAGAATATGTTTATGCAATTTGTGTATTGATGTTTAATGACACATTCAAAAATGCAGATAAATTGCTGATGAACACATGAGTAAGTGTCGGGATACAGAATGAAAGATAAAGGGCTGGATGGTCGGACAGACCTGGGTCCCCAATTCTTTACTCTTTTAAATAAAGTTATGTCCATCTATCTCTCCTACTGATTCTGCTCTTGGGTTAAGGAGGGCAAAGAAATAACACCAAGTCTCGCCTCCTTCAATAGCAAACTGTCAAATACTTCATGAGTTCTGATACCATGCCACCTAATCTGATTATGCTTGAAATCATAATTTACTGTACGTTTTTTTTTTTTTAATTAAATTTTATTTTGTTATAATATTTGTTTAATTAACAATACTTAATTTTGATTATGACTGCATACTGTAAACGTACGCTGTTATATTACCTTTATAATGTTGCATACCTTCATATTAATGCTTTAAGTAACATGTGGGAATGAAAGGATATAATATGCAAGATAAATGAGAGTGGAAGGGCAGAATGTTAGACGGGCCTGCGCGCCCAACTCTTAACCCATCGAAAATAAAGTTTGTTCGTTCGTTCGTTCTCTCCCAGACTTTGCCAAGTAGTTTGTATAATATCTCTGTAGAGGTATCAATATCCGTTTTGATGGCCTCTGCTGGAATTCCATCAGGACCAGCTGTTTTTCCATATTTCAGAAGCCTTATGGCTTTCTTTACTTCTTCTCTACTTGGTCGTTCACAGCTGACTTCTTCTGCTGGCTGGATGTCTGGGGGATTAGTTGGAGATTGTCTATTGAGAAGTTCCTCAAAATGTTCTGTCCATCTCTTCATTTGTTCTTGTATATTACTAAGCAATTTTCCATTCTTATCTTTGATGAGGTCATTTGCTTGCTTATATTTCCCTGTTAGCGCCTTTGTTTTGTTGTACAGGTCCCTCATATTTCCTTTGGCTGCAGCTTCCTTTGCATCCCTTGCAAACTCTTCAATATACTTCCTTATGTCTCTTTTGATATTTCTTCTTACTTCTTTGTTTGCTTCTATGTACATGAGCCTTGGCTTTGGAGCTTCTGGTTTTGCTTCTGTTTAAATCTGCTTTCTTGTTTTTCCTGCCTTCTATCTTGGTAATGGTTTCTGTTGTTATCCATGCTTTGTGCTGATGTTCTCTTTTTCTCAGTACTTCTTCACATGTCTCGTTCCATATATTTTTTACTTGTTGCCAGTGGTCTTCCGTATCTGTGTCATCTTCCAGCTGTTGGAGTACTTGGTATTTGTTGGATACTGTGATTGAAAATTGTTCTCTTATTTCCTGATTTCTTAGATATCCCACATTATACTGTTGTCTATAGCTATATACTGTTGTAAATTTATTGAGTTTTAATTTTGTTTTAGCCAACAGAAGATGGTGGTCTGATACAACATCTGCTCCTCTACATACTTTCACATCATGCAATGATGACCTAAACCTCTTACTTATGCATATGTGATTAATCTAATTCTCAGTTCTGTGGTCTGGTGATATCCATGTTGCTTTATGTATTCTTTTATGTGGAAATACGCTTCCTCCTTTAGCTAGTTGATTTGAAGCACATAAGTTTGCTAATAGTTCCCCATTCTCGTTCACCATACCTAATCCATGCTTTTCCATGATTTCTTCAAAGCCAGTGTTGTCTGTTCCTATTTTCGCTTTTAGGTCCCCCATCAAAATTGTGATGTCCTTTCTTTTCTTATTGTCCAAGACGTTTTGTAGTCTGGTGTAAAAGTCTTCTTTCTCAGATTCTTCTTTATCATTTGTTGGTGCATAACGCTGGATGATGTTTATATTTGCTTTCTTTTTGGCTGATTTAAACCTTGCTGTTATAATTCGGGGACCCATTACTTCCGATTCTATAAGTGCCTTCTGTGCTTCCTTAGACAGCATTAGAGCAACCCCTTCACTGTGGTGGGATCTTTCCTCATCATGTCCTGAGGACAACACCATTTCTCCTGTGATAAATCTCCTCTTCTCTATGCCTTTCCACCGTGTCTCGCAGAGACCCAGGAGATCAATCCTGTAATTTGTCAGTCATTTCTGCTGCTACCTGTGCAGTTTTCTCTTGTTCACACAGAGTGCGAACATTTCAGGTGCCAATCCTGGAGATTTTCCTAGACGAAAAAAGGTTAGTCGGCAACCCAGACTCCTTTCGGCTTTCTCTAGGCTGCTTCATGCGCCTTCTTTCCAGAGGACCTTCTTCTGTCTTGGGCGGCTGAGTTGATTTATATTCTTTATTTGACTTGTCCATATTTGTTGAAGTTTTTTTTGGTAAAAAGTTTTTCTACGGGATTAGGTAACCAGCCCCATGCCCAGCTCTTCTTAGTCGCTTTTTACGACATGCATGGTAGGGTACAGTGTTACTATTTTTGCTCCCCTTTTGGGCCCCGGTAACACACGGGTGGAGATCGACAGTGGTCGTGTAGTAATTAAAAGTAGTATCTTATTAACTTGGAGGAAATCGTAAATCTTACACTCTTTACTAGAGTAATGGAAAGTCTGATTCAGTCTCACGAAATGCAAAACTCTTAACAGATGTCAACTTAATTACTAGCGAAATTATTTGTCGACAAACTCTTTATGTTGGGAGACAAAACTATCATTCTTCACTATTGCTTTGCCAAGTCTTGGGTCAAATTGAAAGTATAGGCAAAAGTAACAGAGAGCATTTATTATTAACTCTCTGAGCCAGCCATTAGAAATAATCCTTGCTGAGTGGGTAAGTTTCGGTTTTATTTTACTTTTGTATATTATGTATAATTCATATATGACTTGTGATTTATAACCTTTGTGGTATAATGGATGCTTACATGTTGTATAGGTGTTATACCCCAATAACTTATGGTAGATAAGTCGATGTACTTTGCCGACTTCGCATTACTTTATTGCATATCAGGAAACTTGACTATTTGTTACCTTGCGTAATTTTATGAATAAAAAGGGGGATTTCTTGCTATCACCTGTCGCTATTTTACGGCATGCATAGCAGGGATATTAACCATGGTTATTAGATTATTAAAATCACTTATGTTTAGGATGTACGTTTGTTAGAACACTTTTTATATTGCTGTGCTTACAATGGAGCAGAAGCGTTAGTCTCAATGATAGCAACTGTAAAAATATCGACAGCCCAACAGAGATCGTGTGAGAAAAAGGACAAGTTGGGAGATAGAATGCAAATTGGTTGCCAATGAAACCAGAAGCCTAACAGGGTATTGTCACTAATTAGTATTTTAAAAGCTGAATTATGGTATAAATGGATAGGGCGTACAAACCCTCTTAAAGATGAGAGTTCTTACGACGCCTCGTTGTTTCTTTTATTTCCTATCAAGTTCGAACCAGGAAAGACAGAATCTCCATTAATCATGTGGTTAAAGGGAAGAGCTGGGAAATCCTGAGCCTGCTCTTTTTTTACTGAACCAGCAGGCAACCTCAACTGACTTTGACACGTGGAGCATAGTTCCACTGACCTGTTCTAACATCACCAAGATACCACCCTACACCATATGCAGATTCGACGCAGGACATCGCAGCTAAGTTGATATCTGCACTGGAACTCACCACTCTCCTACACATAATTATGATGAAACAGTAGTGACACAAAAACTCTGTTAAATTTAAAGACTGAAACTAGCAGTTGTAATAGATACTCGCACACATCACTTGTTTATTCACTCACAATTTTTGACTTCATTCATTCAGTCATTTATTCATGCATTCAGTATACTTCCATTCATTAATAAATAACATTTCTTTGTAATTTTCACTGCACCTTTCGTGTTCAGTATATAGTACATCGATTGTTGTTGTTGGTTGATGTATGTGTCTGATTGTTTGTTTTGTATTATTTTATGGGGGCTTACTTTATTAAATTTTTTTCAACACGTGTCAGAAGGTGGCCAGCAGACGTAATCCCCTCTTGAAATTATCACTGTTTCACTCTTAAGCAAGAGGAATTTAAGCTGCTGTATTTTCTTCCCTATCTCTCTTTGAAACTCATTATTAGGGAAACCTTCGCCCAATTTTACGAGCCATATTCAGTGAGTCATTCAGGGAAAGAGTTGATACGTTCCTTAATACATTCTATTTCTACTGTCATTCTATTCCTTTAATCGGCCAGCCACAACGATAATAGTGAAAAAGGAAAGTAAGAACGAGAGTAATGACGAGACATGTAGCAGTGGTATAAAATTACCAAGGAGAGAAGGACATTAAAGTTGACTGAGACATTTTTGACACTGAAGTTTACAACCACAAAATATCACTTAGAGTAACAAACAAAAGACGCATTTCGAAAAATAAATCACAAACACTCAAATATTGTGAACATAAAGGTTTATTTTGCTCCCATACACCCTCCTTTAGTGGAGGGATTAAAATCACTCATTCGTAGTGATAGCTAAATTGTAATTATTCACTACACAAACAGTAATAGACCACCACCAACAAAGGTACTTATATGTGTATACCACTAGAACATAAAGAGCTTTTAAAATAAAATTAACATTGTCAAAGTTGTATTAAGAGCGTGTTTTTCTGCTTGCGAACAGGAGATCCTGTCTTGATGATGACAACATAAATGTCTCAGTTTGTAATTCAGTAAACTGATTATTTGCACACTGAATACGACGCCCATGTCCTTCCTTTACTTTTCCTCCTTCTGTGCAGCGACTCCCAAATTGTTACTGCCTCCGTTAACGCTTCCTTGTGCACTGGGGTTGTAAAAACCAGCGATATCGTTACGCTCTGTTGTGCCGTAATTGCCACCGAAACCGCCAACTGGTCTGGTGTCGCGATTACCACCGAAACGTCTACCTGATCTTCTGGGGTAATTATCCCCATCACCGTCACCTCTACTGTTGTCGTCATTAGTACCGTATCGGCCACCTTCTCCTCTGTCGTAATTAGAACCGGGACGGTCACCATCTCCCACGCCGTAATTAGAACCGCTATCACTAACTCCTATTCCGTAGGGATTGCGATTTTCATCGCCAACTCCTCTACCGTTGGTATATTGATCGTCTTTGCCAACTCCTCCCCCGTAGTTATTGGCACTGTTGTCTGTATCTTCTCTGTTGTAGGTATCATCATCGTAACCGGCTCTACGTCTGCTATCGTATTTGCGAGGGATACTACCACCTTGTTCTCTATCGTAAGGGCCACGCTCACCACCAGACTCTCCTGCTCTGTATCCTGCGTCTTGGCTCATAACCTCAGACACCAGAAGACCTGAAATAGAAGACGTTATTCATTGTAGACATTTTGTTTTCTTCATATTCTTTTGAACAAGTAACAGTTTAAATAAATAATCATGACTTAATCTTGATTTTGTGGACTCCTGAGGGAAAGCTAAAGCGAGGTCGACTGGCGGGGAACTGTGGAGGCAGAGATGCAAAGCATAAACCAGAACTGGATCACCATATGAAGAATGGCTGCCGACCGCGCAAGGTTGAGGCAGTTTGTTGCTGAATCACAAGACGCTGTCAGGCGTAATGGTTACTGAGTCCTTTATCAGACAGTGGCAGAGAACCAAAGAGGAAGAAGGATCTTGATCTGAACTTAAGAGAAGAATCCCAAACTTTAAAAGATCCAAGGGCGATGGTCTGTGTTCGAATGTTCAGCTGTCTCTTTCTGCCATCACACCATTCTTTAACAATATTGCTACAGGAAAGTCATGTCATTCCAATTTTCGCTCCTTATAGATCATAGAGCCCTAGTCGTAGCTGGCCTGTTGATGGAAACCTGCAACACATCATTCATGTACTGCCTGCAGCAGCGTCTTTCACATGATGAGATGATCAACCACACGCAGTCCTCATAATAGTGTCTTCAACGACAAGCCTGAGTAGGCAGTAATGTTACTCTTCCTTTGTCTCCTTAGACAACCCGAGCACTACACGGGGCTACATAGAAGTGAGTAGAGGAAACTACGTCTAAGTAGCGAAGAGGTCCGGAAACTGCACAGTGAATAAATGCATGGAATGCGACCAGTAGAGACTTGCCAGCTATGTACCTATCCGCATGAAACTGTTGACCACCACCTCTTGCGTGCCCAGCACTCGATGATGTTAGGAAAATGCTCCCTCCTCTGAGACTAGGTAAGTAGAACACCTTATATGTAGAAAAATAACAACTTGCGAACACATGCAAATACCGATATATGGCACTGGGCCGCAGGACGAGAGCCCAAACGTCACTGGATCATTAACAACGACAACAAAAACGTACATGCTTGTTCTCCAACACTAGCAGAGATCATCAGTATCTCGGAAAGATCTAAAGAAGCAATGAGATCATAAGACTTTGGCGAAGGACAGGACGCACACTGAGGAACCTGATGATAGCATTAACAGGTATGTCTTGTTCTGGAACCTCAGGGTATGACAGGTCGGGGCAGACAGAAAAAGACATTGAAAAGAAAACTGGAGATAAGAGTTAAAATGATGAGGAAAATACGTAACATCCTTAGCTTGGTGACTGGCAGCACGAGGAGTTGGCGTGCACGTGATGATGGTTAATTGACTTTGGAGACCTAAAATGTAATGGCTGAATGAGTAACACGGTTAGACCTAGATTGAGGAAGCATAGAGTTGCCTTAGAATGGTACTTACTTAGTCGTTCCCCTTCTACCGTGAGGTGTAGAGGTTTGGAAGAGAGAGCGCCAGACTATTCTATCAGCTGTCTTCTTCCTGGCCTGGTTCCATTCTAGTCCTCGGTCCTTCAAAGATTGTCTAATGTTGTCCTCCCAGCGGACTCTGGGTCGTCCTGGAGGTCTGGATCCCTGGCTCTTTGTTTCCCATGCTTGTCGTGGTAGCCGATCTTCTCCCATTCTGCAGACATGGCCAAACCATCTTAGTTGGGACTGTTCTATTTGGGTCTGCAGCGGGTGGGATTTTAGGCCTTGACGTATCGTCTGGTTGCGGACCATGTCTCTTCTTGTTACTTCAACCACCTTCCTCAGATACCTCATTTCTGAGGTTTGGATCTGGCTTTTGTGGGTTGTAGTCATTGCCCATGACTCTCATCCATATGTCAAGACTGGGAAATAGCCTTAGAATGGTGATAGATAGAACAATGTTGCTTATGTCAAATTATTACTGTTCATTGCAAAAACTAAAAAAATTAAGACAAGTTCATTACTCTATCGACATATGTATATAACATGGGGTCTCTGATGAGACAAAGAAAGAAAGGAGTTACTGCACGTCCTACAAGACGACTAATAGGAGATTGTGCATGACGCTGACAGCCTCATCATGTAAAAAGAATTGCCACAGAAACCAATGCTGCAAGGCCCCTGGAAGAGGACCAACTACAGTTGAGGATGTATGCTCCATGAGGAAAAAAATTATATCTATATATTTATACTTACAGAGGCAAATTGCAAGATAGATGGCAACCTTCATTGTGCTCGAAATCGTTATTTTCTTCAAGAAGAACATGTTTCAACAGCAGCAAACTGCTTATTGATGAGCTTCATTGATAAGCTGGTTTATATAGGGAATATGGCATACCAGGCTACTCTGAGCAATGGGCTGTCACGTAAACAAATTTCCTGCGAAAGAAAAACAACCTTAAAAAACTATCCCTTTTTAATTTTCACTAAAAGGCCAAACACATTGTTGCTGATGTCATGGTTGATTGTGCATGGCCCTTAGTGCAAAATCTCAGTTTGTAAGGTTCATTCATTCAGTACTATACCGACTTGCGTTGGCGATAATTTATGTGAATTTTCTACTGTCTCCATTGTCCGTTGAACTTTATTAACATGTCACGTGGTCAGCTTGTCCAGGTATGTCTCCCCGTTTTTCTTATTTTCTTTGAATGTACCAGTTGTAACCAGATTCCATATGTTTTATCTGTATGTCCAAAGAGCTTTGAACGTCTGCACCATTAGATGTGTTAACCACTTTTTAAAACTCCCCCTTAGCTATATACTGTACATATGTAAGTCGCTTTTCAAGTCTTTGACACTAAAAATCACTATGGTCCATTCATCGTACTCAGACAAATCTATAATATAACCGACGGACCGTCTGTTTAGGTTGAACGGGATGCGCATTGCCAAAAAGAGGCGAAATTCCTATTTAAAACAACAACAAAAAATCTTTCTTAGCATATTTTAATCTACTAAGTTCTGGATCCAATCGATTTTATTTAACAACTAAAACATTGTAAGATACGGTGGAAATAAGTTCATTCAGGCAAGGGTTTTAAAGTAAGGAGGAAAATGAACTAAGGATGTAGACTGTGTTTCGTATTTTTTGAAGGAGCAAGCGTCGGATGGTGAATGGTGATGTGCCGATTAGATCAATGTGTTTCTTCAAACATTAAGGTCAATGAGCCTTTTGTTTTAAGCACATCTCTAGCAATGACCAATTTTCTTGTGGGCTTTACAAGTTTTAAAACTCAGCCAACGTACATTTTATTCATAGATGAATTTCACTCCACGAAAATGACAATATTCAATTGTGATTTAAAATAATGAAACAAGTTATTGGAGAAAAAGTTTATTACTGTTTCCAAATGCACATAAAACAGAATATAGATACCCCATACATCACCCCTCGTGTGCCGACGGTCAAGATAATATGGGCCTAACACCATATTCCCAATATGCCTCAATGGGCGTGTAACGGGTTCCTTTACCTTTTTTTTCCTTTTTTTTATACATTCTATTGATAGAATAAATGTGGATTTGCCATTTATCATTAGTCAGCAATTAGTTACATGGTTCAATACTGTATATAAATTATCTACTGTTAATTTTGTAACTGCAGGTTTAGGAGAAACTATGAGCTTACTAATGAGAAAAGGTTCATAATAGTGAGTAGCCAACCAAGAAACAACGGATTTATCACTAACTGGCAGAGTTAGTCAAGCGCTGCATAACACGTCGCAAGTCGAGTCTCAGGTCGTTTGGCACAAGTTTCAAGTCGAGTCTCTTTCAACCGTATTGTTCAAGTCGAGTCCCAAATCGATTGTCATGTTTGATATAAAACTGTTTATAGCCACGCTCGATTTTGTTCAAGCACTTAAATTAATCACTGTATACAATAATGAAAAAAAAATCATCTTTATTATTAATATTATATTTACTGACTGCTTTCATTATATCGATTTAAACAAAACCAAGTTCGGTTTCTACGTAAAAGTGTGCTATGAATGAAGAGGACGAAGTCCCATGTCGAGTCGAGTTGCTAATTAAAAAAAACGCGACTCGAGCAGAGACGTTGTGGTGAGTCACCACTCGCGTTGGAGTCGATCGAGTGAAACCGACAACATGGCTAATTGATCGGTTTGATAAACATGTTTCTCACAAGCTTATTAGCATTAATTTTGTTACAGGAGATTTATGAGAGGTTATGAACTTGGTTCATTGAAAACATTAGTGAAGCGCTGAAACAATTTGAAACTATTATTGTAAGAGTAACCAAATGGAAAAAAACAACGTATTTATCACTAATTAATTGGTGAAATAAACAACATACTTGTCAAAAGTCTAATGACAAAACTCATTTTCACTAAATTCATTCAACATTCATAACCCTCCACTCCCAAAGGAGCATAGACCTTCAACAAACACATGCCAAGTCCTCCTGTCACGTACCATTATTTCAAATTCTTTCCACGTTCTCCGCATCATTTTCACTTCTGTTTCCAGCTCTCTTCTCCCTGTGCTTCTTGGTCTACCTCTCCCTCTCTAGCCCTGGGGGTTCCGGAACAAGGACTGCCTTGTAATGCTATCAACAGGTTTCCTCAGTATTTGTCCTATCCATCGCCATCGTCGTCTTCTCATCTCTTGTTCCACTGGCACTTGTCTAGTTCTTGTCCTCAGTTCCACGTTGGTAACCTTGTCATTCCATTTTAGTCCATCTATTCTACGCAAGTACCCATTTATGAAAGTCTGTAGTTTTTTGGTTGTTGTTTTTGTTGTTCTCCATGTCTCAGAGCCATACAATAGGACTGACTTCACATTTGAATTGAAGATTCTTATTTTCGTGTTGGATCCGATTTCTCTTGATCTCTATATATTTTCTTATGCAATGAAAGCTCCTCTTGCTTTTTGTATTCTTAGTTTGATATCACTGTCTGTCCCTCCAACTTTATCTATATTGTTGCCAAGATATGTGTACGATTCTACATCTTGTATTGGCGTTTCTTCAAGTTCAACCCTGTTATCATTACGTGCATCAAAACAGATATTGATTCCTGTACAGAGATATTAAACAAACTACTTGGCAAAGTCTGGGAGAGAGAGAAAATACCAGCAGAATGGAAGGAAGGTTATCTGGTCAAGTTGCCTAAGAAGGGAAATTTACAATAGTGCACAAATTATAGAGGAATAATGTTACTATCAGTGCCAGGAAAAGTATTAAATAGAATAATCCTTGAGAGATTAAAAGAGTCCATAGAAAAGCAACTGAGAGATGAACAAGCAGGTTTTCGACAAAACAGATCCTGTACATACCAGATAGCCACATTGAGAATAATAGTTGTACAAAGTCTGGAATGGAATTCACCGCTATACATCGGATTCGTTGACTGTGAAAAGGCATTTGACAGCATAGACAGAGAATCACTTTTGAAATGTATGTGGCATTATGGAGTTCCCGTGAAGATCATTAACTTAATGCCCTATGAAGACATGACATGCAGAGTTATTCATGAAGGACAACTTACAGAACCGTTTAGAATTAGAACGGGAGTGAGACAGGGATGCCTCGTGTCTCCATTTCTTTTCTTACTAGGAATAGATTGGGTTATAAAAATATCGACATCACACAACAGAAATGGAATCCAGTGGAATCTAACTAACCAGCTTGATGACACTGGCTAACAAAAAAAAATATTTTTTTTTCTTTCTCTAACATTTCTATGTTTTTCTGGTCAATTTTAATGCGCTGTTTTTAAATCTGCAAACCGTTTTTCTCTATCAGGTCGGGATCTTTAGAAATACGCAATTGAAGTTTTTTAACAACCATACAGTATGACAACATCATTCGTACAAGAAGTATAACAGTTATGTAGGCTTGAATTTCTTTGCAGTCGACTTACGTCGGTGAATGGCATGTGGTACATCGCGATGAAGCATCCAACAATAATCGGCAAGCATGGTCACACTCCACCGTCCTTGATAACGTGACTCCATTACGGCGATATCTTGATGAAATCGTTCTCCATGTTCATCGCTGACTTCGCCAAGGTTGTCAGAAAAAAAGTCAAGATGCGAATCGAGCAAATGGATTTTGAGGGACATGTTACAGCCCATAATTCTGTATGCATCTATGCACTGCTTAACAATATGCACAAAGTCGACAGATTTGTGATTTCCCAGAAAGTTATCGACGATCGATTTGAATGCCATCCATGCGCGAAGTTCACTACCATGTAACAAGTTCTCGAATTGTTTGTCTGCAATAACTTTTCTAATCTGAGGTCCTACAAAGATACCTTCCTTTATCTTTGCATCGCTAACTTGCGGCAACTTTTCTCGAAGATAAGTGAAAGCTTTGCTCGTTTTATCTAACGCGTTTACGAAATTCTTCACGAACCCCAACTTTATATGTAATGGTGGTAAAATGATGCTGTCTTTGTTAACTAATGACTCGAGTATTACATTTTTATGCCCGAGCTGCATACGATCCCTGATAGGCCACACCTTTCTTGCATAATTTTCCTGTCGGTTGCGGCTGTCCCATTCACATAGGAAGCAACAAAATTTAGTATACCCAGTCTGCATGCCCGTGATAATTGCAATTACCTTTAGGTCTCCACAAATCCGCCATTGGTAGTCATTGTACTTTATTTTTGCCAAAAGTATAACCATATTGTCATAAGTTTCTTTCATATGAACAGAGTAGGCGACTGGAATTGATGAAAATAAATTTCCGTTATGCAATAACACGGCTTTTAGACTAGTCTTGGAAGAGTCGATGAAAAGTCGCCATTCGTTGACTATGTGCTCATGACCGAGGTGCACCATTAGACCGTTTACATCTTTGCAATAGCAAATGTCATCATCCATCTCAAAGTATTGAACAAGTTCTCTGTGTCTATGACGAAATTTAGATATCGGAGTATTGGGCGCTAAAAGATTCCATTCTTTGAGTCGCGAACCGAGTAATTCCCCTTGTGCTTTGGTAAGAGCGAGATCACGTATTAGATCTGAAAGTTCTGAATGGTTAATGTATTTGCACAAGTCGAACAAACTGCATTTGGCTTCCAAGATTTATTTGCATCATCAACTTTCGAATCGAAATAAAGTTCATATGCTTTCTTTAGTAATGGTGTAAAGTTTTTCTGGTGAACACGATCAGTAAAATATCCGCACACGTAACAGAACAGATCAGCCGAATTTCTACAACTTCTAGAAGCCATATTTCGCTCAGAATTATTTCAAAATACAGTAACTATTTGAAAAATAGCGTAACATATGTCATGCATCTTTTAGCAGTATAAAAAGTAGAATTATTTTGCATTTTATTAATTTTTAATAAGTTATATAGTAAAAATGAAACGGAGCAAATAACGGTTTCCCAGAAATATATTTATTCACAAATATCTTAAGAACCCGATGTGATAGAGATAAACGGATTTCAAATTTAAAATCAGCGCAAGAAACTGACATAAGAACACTTATTCTTATATAAGAAAGAAAAATGTTGTTTGTCAGTGTGATCTGGATTTTGCTGATGACTTGGCTCTTCTGTTCCATAACCATAATCAGATGCAAGAGAAAACGAAAATTCTCGATGAAAGGTCACAACAATTGTGCCTGAAAGTACACAGGGATACGATAAAGATGATGAGAATAAATGCAAGAAATGATACCAAGGTTGAACTTGAAGAAACACGACTAAAGATGTAGAATCGTACATATATCTTGGCAGTAATATAGACAACGTTGGAGTGACAGACAATGATATCAAAATAAGAATGCAAAGAGCAAAAGAAGCTTTCATTGCATTGGGAAACATAAGGAGAACAAGAGAAATTAAGTCCAACATGAAAATAAGAATCTTCAAATCAAATGTCAAGTCAGTCATATTGTATGGCTCCGAGACATGGAGAGCAACAAAAACAACAACCAAAAAGCTACAGACTTTTATAAACGGGTGCTTGCGTAGAATAGAAGGACTGAAATGGTATGACAAAGTCACAAATGTGGAACTGATGACAAGAACCAGACAAGTGCCAGTGGAACAAGAATTGAGAAGAAGACACTGGCGATGGATAGGACACACATTGAGGAATTCTGTTGATAGCATTACAAGGCAGACCTTGTTCTGGAATCCACAGGGAAAGAGAGGCAGAGGTAGACCAAAAAACACATGGAGAAGAGAACTGGATACAGAGGTGAAAATGATGAGGAAAACATGGAAAGAACTTGGGCGGATGGCGCATGACAAGAAGACTTGGCATGTGTTTGTTGAAGGCCTATGCTCCTCGTGGAGCTAAAGGGTACTGATTGATTGAAAATAAGCCAAGTGTGTATAGGAAGCTTATTATTTATATTAGAAGGAAGTAACCCACTTCCTTTGGACATAGTTATGAGAAGAAGAAAGCTAAAATAAACTGTCACAACAAGAACGACTGAACGAACGAACGAACGAACGAACGAACTTTATTTTCAAAGGGTTGAGAATTGGGCACGCAGGCCCGTCTGACATTCTGCCTGAGAAAAAAGGAGAGTATAGAGGACGACAAAAAGTGAAGATACTAACAGCGTGGCATGGAAAGAAATCAACAACAGACTTCATTAATAGTAGTTGGGGTTGGAAGATGTGTAGAGACATCGTTACCTAAGCCAGCTCGCATTATACTTGACGAAGAAGAAGAAGAAGAGGAAGAAGAAGAAGGAGACAAAGAAGAAGATGAGGAAAAATAAGATGAAGAAGAAGAAAAAGAAGTGTGGAATGCCCAGTGGCGTCACTAGGGTTGGTGTCACCCAGTGCGGTAACTCATGGTGTCACCCCCACCTTACCAGACCATACAGAAGCCTCAGTAATGTTTTGTGTACTAATGTTACTCGTAAATCGTAATTGCCTTATATCACTAAATGTAATGGCATTAGTAGTGACATTAAACAACTAGCAAAATTAAAATTACACCTTTAAATTACAGTTTCATACGCACAGCATAAATGTATTTAGATTTACTTAGTTTCATGTGGTTAAAGTGAAAATTGGTAAGAAAACAATAGAATTCGAAGTAAAAACGTTTAAGAACTACATCAAAATTATGTTCATTTTAACGTTAGTAACTACAGTGATATTTTTATAAAATATAATAAATTTCTGCTGAAACACTGCACAAAAATTGTATAGACAGTCATTCTGGTGTCACTCCCTCTGATGGTGTTACCCGGTGCGGTCCGCACCCCCCTAGTGACGCCACTGGGAATATTCCATATCCAGCTGCCACGTCCAGGTCACTGGATAATGGTGCTAAAAGCTTAAAAACACTTCATAATCATTTACTAGAGCTGAAAGTGCATGTCACTAATGTAGTGTTCGACGCTTTTTAATGTTGTGTGATCTACCATGTGTGACACTAAAGTTTATGGTTCATGTTTCATATCAAACCATCAACATCGTGTATTGCACTTTTAAATAAAAGTATACTAGACTTCTAATTCCCTGTTGAAAGTGCACTTAGCGCTTTTGAATGCTCTAATTACATTTAGGGTTTTAAAACATAATAATAATATGGACACGCACTAGGCCCTTTAAAACAACGTACACTCCAGGAGCAAATGATGTTCATAGCTTGAGACACAACCAATGAAACAGAAAGTAACACAAGTAAAACAAGTACAGGCGGGAAAAACTACAAGTTTTAGGATCCACTTTTATTGTTGTTACCAGGGATGTGGTAGCGGAGTCGGTAGAAATGTCATGACTCTGACTCGGAAGTCTACGAGAATCAAGCCGAGGCAGATCCTCTTTTTTTAGAACCAGTTCAACTTAAATAAAAAATTATCATATTTTAAAATACTTTTTTCATTTCTGTTTTGTATTGTTGTATGTTTGAATGAATAGTTAAAACAGAATCTACGAAAGCCACGTATTCATTTATTCACACATATACCACTATCATACATACAAATCCGTATCAGTACATAATATTATGCCAAATGACTAGTAAAAAAAAGCTGTAGTCGGAGTCGAACTTCAAAAATTTCTAGAATTTGAGTCGGAAATGTTTTCGCCGACTCTACAACCCTGGTTGTTACCAAATGCACATAAATGCAGAAAATACATTTTCTATACACTCTGTTGTAGGGATCGGCAACTGGCCGATCGTGTTGTACCGGTAATTCCCTGGGAATTATTTGTTGATCCTTAGGTGACGAGAGAGGGAAAAATAAATAAAGAATTTTACAAAAATGTCTGACTAGACATCTCCTGCCGGCATTTACAGCGCGGTTTTTCCCGGGATTAAAGGTACTGTCTCTGCAGACCCAGCGAAAACCCACCAGCTAGTTTACTGATAATGTACTTCATTCGTAAACTACGGAAGATGTAAAAGCCATCTTTTCTTTGAAGCGAAATTAACATTCGATAAAATAATAGTTTACAAATTTTGAGCGTCATGAATTTGAAATGCCATGAAGAAAGACTACTCAGATGGTATTAAAGAACAGCTGTTGACAAATGAATTTATTCAAACCTTCTTCTTCTTTGATCCTTAGCCTTACTTACTTACTTAGTCGTTCCCCTTCTACCGTGAGGTGTAGAGGTTTGGAAGAGAGAGCGCCAGACTGTCCTATCGGCAGTCTTCCTCCTGGCCTGGTTCCATTCTAATCCTCGGTCCTTCAAAGATTGTCTAATGTTGTCCTCCCAGCGGACTCTGGGTCGTCCTGGGGGTCTGGATCCCTGGCTCTTTGTTTCCCATGCTTGTCGTGGTAGCCGATCTTCTCCCATTCTGCAGACATGGCCAAACCATCTTAGTTGGGACTGTTCTACTTGGATCTGCAGGGGGTGGGATTTTAGGCCTTGACGTATCGTCTGGTTGCGGACCATGTCTCTTTTTGATACTTCAACCACCTTCCTCAGATACCTCATTTCTAAGGTTTGGATCTGGCTTTTATGGGTTGTACTCATTGTCCATGACTCGCATCCATATGTCAAGACTGGGACATAGGTGAAGCGGTATACAGCCATCTTCGTTTTCTTACCAACCTTTCTGTTGCTGAGGAATCCTCGATTTATGGCCTGAAAAAGTCTCCCAGCTGCTGCTTTTCAAGTGGCCAACTTTTCAAAGAAGAGTTGATCCTTAGCCGCCGAACTGTAAAAGCAGTCAGTGGCCATCACACCTGGTGGTGTCTTGTAGGACAGCAACAAACTTCTTCCACTTTGTTCGGTTGGCAGCCATCCTTCGTACAGTGCTCCAGCTCTGGTTCATTCTTTGCATCTTGGCCTCCACAGTTCTCCGCCAAGTTGTTTTTGGTCAGCCTCTCTTTCGCTTTCCTTCGGGGGTCCATAGCATAGCTGTTCTTGCGATGGCATCGGGGTTTCTTCTGAGGACGTGGCCAACCCAACTCCAGCGTCTGCCAGTTATGATGGTGTGCAAATCCTCTTTGTAACTCCGAGTAAGTAGTTCTTGGTTAGTGATGGTATTCGGCCAAAAGATTCGCAGAATTTTCCTCAGGCAGATTGTATTGAAGGAGGACAGTTTCAACAATTCCTTCTCTGTTAGTTTTCAGCATTCCGCACCATAGAGAAGCATAGAAAGTACACAGCTATCATATAATCTTAATGTGGTGTTTGTGCTGTACTGAGAAGACTTCCGTATGTTGTTTAGAATAGCAAGGGCTCTTCACGCTTTAGTCATTATGTTCTTGGTGTCTTTGCTTGTTCCGCCGTCTGGTGTTACTAAGCATCGTACGAGTGTAAATGTGTCCGTCTGTTCCAACTTCTGGTTCCTTATTGTTATGGGCTCAGGATTGCCCACATTGAGTGTCATGACCTCTGTCGTCTTTAGACTGAAAAAAAAATAATCAAACCTAATCCAACAGAAATCGACAAAAGACCGGCAAGTTATCTGCTAGAAAATCGTATTGGACGTTAATTGAACTATACAAGACACAGCGAGCACTTTTCTGTAAGTTGGAAACTTTAATTCGCGTTTTTCTTAAAACACGGAAACTTTAGTTGTTTTCAGAATTTAAAGTAGTCAGCAGACCGCACATGTCCAAACCGAAACTGTCTCACTTGAAGCATGACTTCTGATAATTTGGCTCACAGTTTAAGATGGTTAATAAAGTAGTCCCAAAGCAGGTACTGTCGTAGGGGAGTGAAGTGTTAGAGATTTGACTATACTAGTTCCAGCATTGAGAGCTAGGACGATCAATCCCTTCTTCGCTGTTTCCGCCTTCCCTAACTCAAGAGCAGAGTCAGGTTTTCATGTACAGCTGGATAGACTGTAGCGTGACGCCATCGTGTTTCGAACCTTGTATCTTTGCCACGAGAAGCAGCCAGCGCTGTAACCACTCTGCCAATCGCACGCTCTAAGGTGGAAGGTACAATTCAGAAGTGAGATAGAAAATAGCCCAATGGGGGAAAAAATTGAATTTTAGAATTATAAACTGCGAGCAAATTTTGGTGCAAATGAAAGAAAAATTGTAAACTGTCAAAGCAATAAGTTTTTACAATGTTTCACATAGCTGAAGTTTTCTTGCCTGAGCAAGACGTGCATATTAACTCTTTGACTCCGGAACAACGCTCAGAGTGTTGGTCAGATTTGACACCCGTGCTAAAACAACTCTATGAGCGTTGTTTTTAGTCTATCACGAATTAAAATTACTGCGCAGGGTGGAAAATAATTGCGCAGTCAAAGAGTTAAACAAACAATTGATCACACTATGCTACAGAAATTAACTTTTAGGGCAAAATGTTACTCCTTCGAAAATGTTAACAATGTAATGACGGTGTCTTTTTTTTAAAATACAATTTTGCCTCGTTTTGGACAGGCGTGACCAGTTGAACCCTAATCGTTTATATTAGGGCGCATGTCCAAATATAAAAGACCCCCATTATTCCTCAGGCGTGTCGTAAGAGGCGATTAATATGAGGTTGTGAATGAAACTACCAACCTTATCATGCTAAATAAATTGCAACATAAACCACCACTACAACAGCACACACGGTCATGTGACGTAGGCTTCCTACAAGAGGACTAACTGCTGCAGGCATTGCTCCTTATTCAGTGTAAAAGGCAAGTAAAGATAATCAGAAATTCGCTGCCTCGCTTGACTGGAGACCTAGTGTGGAGGTGACAATTATTATACGTTGTGGTAAAGGTAGTCCCATAACAGTTACTGTCGTAGGGGAGTGAAGTTTAAAGACTTCACTATACTAGGTCCAGCATCAAAAGCTGGGGTTACCAATGCCCTTCCTCGCTGCCTTTTTCTTCCCTAGCTCACGAGCGAAATCAAGTGAGTCACTGTGAGAGCGATTAAGTAAGTAAGTGACTCAACCAGGATTACAGCTTGATAATGCTGGAGTGAGTGAAGAAATGATGTACTGAGAAGTGAATCAACATTGAAGACCATAATAGAAGGGAGAGTTGAAGGAAAATGTGCAAGGGGAAGACATTTATAACATATAAGTGTCGTAGATTTTAGATAGGAGTATTAAGACTACGGTTTGGTCCCTTCTGAATAGCTTGAAATGAGTGAGAGTCCCAGTGTGAATTAGTAAAGCAATAGAATTTCCACACAGGTGAGATGATAGACTGTGGTATAGAGGCTGTCGCTGAAAGCGAAAAGAATTCTTCTCTCTCTCTCACCTATCCTCTACGACGGCTTTTACAGAGTCCGACAGTCTAAACCATATATATATATATATATTACATATAATTCTATCTACTCACGGGCACGCACATACACGTGACGACAGTTAAACACACAGACTTGGAAAATCTATAACAATGATTATACAGATAATTGGGATCGAGCTGACCAACGCACTGATTTTTTTTGTTCAAGAGAGATATTTTAATTATCATATCAAAATTTCTCACAACACCAAAAAATACATAAAGGAAGCATACACATAGACATAAAAAATCAAATGAATTTCTACCAGGATGATAGACCCGTTATGATATTACCTCTAGGTTTAGCCCACAGCCCCGTTATGAGACAGATGATGGCCCAAAGAGTTATAGATACATAGGGTTGAGTCTAAGAGGTTTCCTTCTTTCTCGTAAATGTATGAACAGAGTTGGATAATCTGATTTAGCCTAAGAAAAAATGGAAACTCTAGCATTTGTAACAAGTTCTGCAGATTTAAAAAAATTTAAGACAGCAAATGTGTGACAATGATACACCGGTAAAATAACACTCAGACCTGTGTACCCTCATTCATTCAGCCATGGCCTTTCTCACACATATATACTCACAACTTTGCTCGCTGCCTCTGGGAACATAATAATTCTAGGACCTTCACACAGACCCGAAAAATGCAGTCAGCGACCAAGAAATCCCCAGTTCCAAAAGACGTACTGAACTCTCTGTCTCAGGGAACGATTCCTTGTGTGTTCTAAGTTTTCGAATGTCTGATTAAGTCACATAAAATATTGTCCAGGCACGAAAGTTAGCCGAGCACAATGTCATTAGCTTTGGATTCTAGGATTTAATGAATGTCAGATCGGTGTCTTCTTTCAGGCAGGTACTATATTTGGTCACCACAATACTAGTCACAATCTCTGTCGGAATGTTAATGTTTTTCTTGTAATATTTTCGCCGCCAGGCAGCATGTACATTTAAATTTGTGGAGCAATATGAACTGGCTCAAAAGCCCAATATATATTTCTAGTCTTTAGAAACCGTTAGTGGGATTGCTATTACTGTCTCTCTCTGATGGCATATGCACTGTCAGATCCAGTGTTACTTGAAACAAAAAAAAACCCACGTGGTTAAAGATAGGAACTGTCTATGCTTCACACAAATATGTCTCTTTACTAAACGCTGGCAAGTTGGGTACCACAGTTTCACTATATAAAAGAAAGAACACATATCAAATAATTTATATATATGTACTCAATATAACTTACATTTTAAATAGCAAGCCTACAGCTTGACTTATATTTAAAACTTCCCGTAAAGTAAGTTATATAAAAATCAATCATCAGGAATTAGGAATATCGCGTATTCCGTCAATATTCACTGATGTCGCATCTAGCATTTATCAGTTAGTTTTTTTGAAAAATATGATCTCGACTGATTTATTTAGAAGTTTAAATTAAATTTCTTTATTAGCCGACTGAATTAAGGTTTAATGCTAGAAATATAATTTATTCTGCTTTCCACTGAAACGCGTCACTAGAAAATAATACAGACTATATAGACTAAGCACTCTGTTCAAAAGAACTAATTTAAAATGAAATCGGAGATTTAACACTTAATCACTTCACAAAATTCTAGAGAACTACTATATAATATTTACCTCAAACACAGCACTACAGGATATCGCACAATTAAGAATTTTACGCTTATATTTATGGAAGTCTAGAAGTTCGACAAATTGTCGCAACAAACTAAGAAACTTCGCTTATACAGCTCTACTCTTCGCGAACCACCTGTCTACTGCGAATTATTGAGACAAGAATGAAAATAAAGTTTCAAACTCGGGCCGATATCTTAAAATCAGACAAAGGATCCTAACTTATTTCGCTAAGCGAAATTATCTCCCCTACTCCCAACATTTACGTCAGCTTAACGCGTGACGTAACTGCCCCGGAGTGTCTTGGCACCTTCCTCTCCCGATTTCCATTTCTGAGCGGGGGAGGCGGTGACAGATCACACTTCACGCTAGGAAAGTTTCCCGAGAGCTACGTTTTCCCAGACTATATGTCTGCTCTACGCCGTGTAGGTGACAGTTTTAACGCCTACCTGAGCGCTCAGCCCGAAGCCACCGCGCGTGTTTGCTGGAAAATTCAGACAACTGTCTGCCATTTCGGGTCTGATAGAAGCGAAAGTCACAGCTTCGTTCACTGACATCTATGTAATAAAATTACGCATCCCAGTATGAGAAAAAAAACCCGGTAAAGTTTTAGAATACTGAAGAAAATATTTTTCGCAAACGAGTGATGCGAAAAATACAGGAAAAACAAATAAGGAAAGATAATAAAATGAAAGGATTTGGGTGAGAGAATAGGAAGAAGATGTAGGTAATTTAATGATATAAAGACCTACGTGACAATAAGGAAGGGAAACCCGAGGCCTGTAAACAGTAAATAAATATTAGACAAACATAAAGGTCACGTGTTTTCAGGCACTCGTAAGAAATAAAGAAGGAGAACACTAGACAACAGAAAAACAACAGACGGTCAGTAAAGCATCTTTTTTGGGGATGCCTAGCTGGCCGGGAGGATAGTGTGATTCGCTTGTATAGCTAGGCGGTGTTGTCGTACGGAAGGTCCGGGGTTCGAATCCTGGGTAAGCCACTCACGTCTGTTGTTTTTCTGTTGTCTAGTGTTCTACTTCTTTATTTCTTACGAGTGCCTGAAAACACCTTTATGTTTGTCTAATATTTATTTACTGTTTACAGGCCTCGGGTTTCACTTCCTTATATGTTATAAATGTTTATACAATACCAGAAACCTACCCTCTGTTCTATACTAATGTTTTTAAGTCTTCTATCATTTACTAGACACAGTATCAAGGTCTTTGTCTTGTGTTGACTGACATATACTGTATAATAGGGGAACGACAGAAGTGATTGCGTCATTAATAAGGCTAAGCTTCTCATTGTAAACTTCCGGTGTTGTCTTGTGTTTCGCACTAATGACCGGTCAGTAAAGCATCTTTTTTGGGGATGCCTAGCTGGCCGGGAGGATAGTGTGATTCGCTTGTATAGCTAGGAGGTTTGTCGTACGGAAAGTCCGGGGTTCGAATCCTGGGTAAGCCACTCACGTCTGTTGTTTTTCTGTTGTCTAGTGTTCTACTTCTTTATTTCTTACGAGTGCCTGAAAACATACCTTTATGTTTGTCTAATATTTATTAAGGGGAAGACAGCGCTATAAGTGGGAAGATAACATCAAGAGATGGACAGGAAAGAGTCTATCAGTGCACCATCACGACAAGAGACAGAAGACGTTGAAGATCCATTACAGCCAACCTTCTTTGCGGAGATGGCAGCTGATGATGATGATGATGAATCAACCTTAATCGAGTTAGCGCATGTGGGAGGTAATAAGTTGACCGAACGACTAAACCACGATTGTCGTTTTTATTAAGCTGCAGAGGGAGGGAAAACTTCATGTTTATAATGAAATGATTAAGCTCATATGACTGTCGGAATTTCTACACGGTAAATGAAAAGTCACTTCATATTTTTAAATTGTTATGTCTTCACTCATAACCAAATGGCACTAAACAGTAGAAAAAATATACATATATTTCATACTCACGGTACCTCAGAGACTTCTGACAAGGATTGTAGATGGTATTTACTGCAATATAAATTCTGTAAATAATAATAATCAACTATCCATCAATTGTATATATCATGCTAAAGATGTTTTGTATGCCCAGTCAATATGTTTTACGTAAAGTACTGGAGATCACGAAGTAAAGAAGGCAAACATGCGAGATACATTTGTTTGTAAAATCTATATTTCTTTAAGGCAACTTAAACAATTACTTTGGATTCGTAGATTGTGTAAAATATTAATTGACATTTTTAGTGCATTTAAGGCATTTTGTTAAATACGAGTTTTGCCTCGTTTTCGTGAAGCGCGCCACGTTCAACTAAGACACAATGTCTATCGGTTATATGAGGGAGCATGCCTAAATATAAAAGACCTAGTGGTCTGGTGTTCGTACATAATTTCTCATTAAACGCAAATCTAAACTTAAAACACTAGATTTTGATGAAGATGAAAAAAATGTCTCTTTCAAGGAACAGAAAGAAATGTCCATCTTTATGTAAGTTTGTTCTGAGATTGCATTAACAGATATTCCAATGATTTTGCACGATTGTAGATGTACTATGCTTATTTGCGCCAAATACCACATTTTGAAAAGTCTTCATTAATATTTTTAATACAATTTGGTCTCGTTTTGTCAAGGCGCAAGGAAGACACTGATAAACACAGGGAGAAGTTAATTGGTGACAGGTATGACACTGATAAACACATGGAGAAGTTAATTGGTGACAGGTATGACACTGATAAACACACGGAAAAGTTAATTGGTGACAGGTATGACACTGATAACCACACGGAAAAGCTAATAGATGACAGGTATGACACTGATAAACACACTGAGAAGTTAATTGGTGACAGGTATGACACTGATAAACACACGGAGAAGTTAATTGATGACAGGTATGACACTGATAAAAACACGGAGAAGTTAATTGGTGACAGGTATGACACTGATAGACACACGGAGAAGTTAATTGGTGACAGGTATGACACTACACACGGAGAAGTTAATTTATGACAGGTATTACACTGATAAAAACACGGAGAAGTTAATAGTGACAGGTATGACACTGATAAAGACAACATGTAAAGACTGTTGGCATAAGAAAGAAAGCTTAGCCTGTTATTTTTCAAGGCCTATGTTCCATTGAGTGTTATAAGGTAATGAATTTGTGAACATTAGAATTTGTTGAAAAATATCATGTGTAGTGTTAAAAGACTATTATAAACCAATTCATATTTAATTTTTGCTCTTTACAGATTTAAATTATATTTAGCGTTTTCAGTATCAAACAAACATAACATAAATCATGTGAATGTGGAAACAAATACAAACATATTTAAATTAAATTATCCTTTTTTTCTCATGTCAGGGGGAATAACTGAGTAATAATGTTAAATGTTTGTGTTATCAGAGTTTCTTCTCGCTGGTGTCATTAATTATCACTGAATCAGTAATATTTCTCAATGCACACATATATTTTCTTTATCGTGACATACTCGTATAACGTTCTCTGCACAATAGCTAGCTACCGTGACCGTAAATATAAACACATGTGCAGACACACGTTGTCCGGGGATCCTTAAAGTGGTCAATAGCGACCACAAGGGTCGATAACAATACCCAGGGGGTTGATGAAACCTAGAGCGTCGATTAGGGTTGATCTAACTTTAGGGCAGCTGCGCAGTTTGTACTCAGATTCCCAAGTTCGTGCATAGTTGGAACTGGTATTAGCCACGCTAATGCAGTATTATCAAAGCAAAGGACCAGATTGAACCTGGGAGAGCATGGTGACTTACGATTAGAACTTACTAATCTCCAATCAAGTAGCAATACCCTAACTGCTGTGCATCATCCACATTCTTCCCATTAAGGAATTTAACCAGTTCAATAAGAAGGTAATGTTAATTCAGTGTGACTTTGTAATCATTTCCTTATTTTATTTATTTATTTTTTGCCTAGAGTCTATTAAGGATCATGGATTCCATGAAGGGGTCCAGACTACAAATGTTGGGGAACCCTACCTAAGACAAACTTCTTCTTCCTCGTTCGCCTTCAGACTTCCACATTAATGACCCTAATGAAGGCAGGATGCAGCTCAAGGTTTCTGACATCTCCAAACAGTTTCTCGTGGAGTGAAGTAGGCTGTTGCCTTAATGCTAAAGTCACAGATGTATCAAAGTTACGGCAAGACAGCCATGGATTGACACAGCCACTGAATGACGCAGCCAGCTATGGATTAATAGCCTTTACTTATTCATTGACCTACATCAGGGGTCCTTCTCAATGTAAGAAAGAAAAACTAAGTTTGTGTATGTAAATATGTTATACAGCCATAGGCTTGAAGGGAAAAAAAAACCTTATGACCCTGCTGCTTATATTATTCGCTAAACAAACTTTTTTCTTGTCTTGCTTTCCATAAAAATGTGTCTAACAGTTCCTGCTGTTTCCTCTCCTTACCTATCTTTAAATGAACAAAACTGAAGCACAGTTTAAATATTCTCTATGGGTCGCCTGCCTAGTATTTTACTGGGAACTGAGAGGAGAGTAATTCCTCTCCAGTTGTTGCAGTCTGCAAGGTCGCCCTTCTTGGGCAATTTGGCAATTATTCCTTTACTCCACTCTGTTGGTGTTGTCTCAGTTTCCCAGATGTGCAAATAGTGGTTCTAATAGTTCTGCTGCTAGTTCAGGGTCTGCCTTGAATAACTCGGAATTTAGATTGTCGTGACCAGGTGATAAGGGTGGAATTAGGATGCCGTCAAATTACCACCTCTATCGACACCAGGTATTACAATGCAAGATGTGGGTGTCTTATCTGGTTTAGATTGTTGCTGTGTGTGTGTTGCAGTAGAACAGTTCAGGGTACACCACAGGCAACATGACGTGTAGAGTCATAGAAATGGTAACTTCGCTTTAGGTTTATACCATTTATTGCACGCCACAAAACAGTCATGATACTTATGTTATCATCGGCATAGAAACGAATGCAGCATTCAAACTCATGTTAACTGACAGTCATGTAGAAGTCAATACTCAATAGTTGTATGGAAAACAAATATCATAGCGAAGCTTGATAAATAATACATATAACTTCTGCAACCGTGGTCAGCTGCAGATCCTTAATGTTCATAGACAATAATAATTATTCCTTCCTGATGCTAGCAGATCAGATGTATACAATACGTCCGTTTACTGTCTGCACGTGAGTAGCATACATGGATTACAGGTCAGCTCGACCTTTATAACCTTCCTAAGTCTAACCATCTGACTTGGAGGTGATCTCTGATATAACGAATCCTGGAACACAGACAATAGTCTTGTTGGTCTAGAGCGACCCATAGATATATAACTAGTTCAGGTATAAAGATACCGGTGACTTAATCCTAGTCAAAGTACCTCTCCATTTTGAATCACACAGGCGAGCAAAAAGGCGACAAAATGACGAACCTCTAGATGATAGCCTAAAGTTCGATACAAGAGGAATTACCTTATTTCGGAAAATCAACCATGAACATATGCCTCCAGGCAGGCTTGAATAATACGGGGAAATAGTCTAGTTAACTAACTAACTCACAAAGACAATGTATTTCCCTCAGAGAATCACAAGACGCAGTCGCGTCCGCTCGCTAATCAGTCCATTTCTCAACTGCCCGACCTGGGCGGAACAACAAAACGACAACCCAGTCGAGACATGCGCAGAGTGACAATCTCTGAGTCGCTGTTCACAATAAGACGATTCTAAGAACATTCGAGATAAAAGTCTTACACAGTCGCGCCTTTTATGGACATGAACAGAAGCGTTAAGAAAGGTTTCAAACATCTACAACAGTTGACTGATACTACCAAATAAGGAGATATGGTCACGCTTCGTTCAAGACATTATAGACCGAACGTGTCTCTATACAAGGGGAGGTAAGCTCATAAAAAAATAGCAGTATCGATATATCGGGTTCTGTCCCTTTGACCATAAAATATATATAACATGCATTTCAGTCAAATAATGATCATACATACGAAAAACGATCATACAAAGACTTTGGAAAAAAGTAATTATTTGTGCGTAACATTACCGCACCCTCCCGGGAAAAAAAAAATGAAACATTTTTTTTTTTTTAAATCCTGGAGCCGGAAAAATCTAGGCTCCTAACGCACGTATGATGCGCGGATATACCTAACAAAATAGCTCAACACTTGGAGCGAAACTGAGATCATATCCCAGGTCCTTAGAGAAAAATTTATCTAAGTATACGCGTATATATCCCAGGAAGGTGCCACCAACACAAACCACAATGTTGGCAACATCATAATAAAAGTCAAATTATTCTCATACCAATATATGAAATCAAATATATTATTATGATATCATACAATGTGTTGCAAATAGCGGTGTAATATATTAATATACCGCACTATTTTATTACATTATGTAATGCATCAGTAACTAATAAGTAATACATGTGTTGATCTTCGTTGACATAAAACATTCAATAGAAGAAGATGTGGACATCATCCGCTCCCAATCTAGGACAGGACTTGATATACTCAAAGTTCCACAATGGACACAATCTCGCATCTTCAATGATGTGCTGCGAAAATATCAATAACACAAATCTTAAAGACAACTGGTAAATCTCTCAATACAATCCTGAAAATAATTTATTTAAATGTGGCCGAGTGATCTTTTGGCCCGTATATCACTAACTAAGCCTTCTTAGATAATTACATGGTACAATGTTATAAATTCCCCCTCAAAAAAGTGAGAACAAAAAAAAAATCTACTAACATGTCATTATAACATTGGACTGTATATTAGGAAATATATATATGACAGAAGAATCATGTGGAATCGTGTGGGCATCTGGACAGAATGTCCGCCATTACATTATCCGAACCACGGATAGCTCGAACCGAGAAATGAAATGGTTGAAGAGCTATGGCATAACGAGTGGACCTCGAGCTCTTCAAGTTTTTACTCTGAATAGCAGTAAGCGCTTTCTGGTCGGTTTCCACAATGAAATGTGCGCCTAGAAGAAATCTTTGTAACTTCAGAATAGACCATACCATAGCCAATAACTCACGGTCTAAAACCGAGTAATTCTTTTCTGCAGCATTTAATTTCCTAGAGATATACATCACCGGATGCAGAGTATCAGAATACTCCTGCATTAGTGCTGCCCCAATCCCAGTTGACGAGGCGTCACTTCGAAGAACAAAAGTCTTCTCAATAGTAGGTAACCTAAGAATAGGTGGAGATGAAAATAGGTCTTTAACCTGGTCCAATGAGGATTGACATTCTTTTGACCAGCGGATCAAATTAGGCGACCCTTTCTTCAATAAAGTAGAAAGCGGTGCCATAATGGAGGACAGATTCGGAATGAATCGTCCGTAGAATTGGATCAAACCTAATAGACTCCTTACTTGTTTCTTTGTCTTAGGGACCGAAATGTTAAGTATTTTTGAAACATTGTGGTCCTCTGTCTTTAAAAGACCATGACCAACACGATGACCTAGGAAAGAAATCTCACTAAATCCTATAAAGGCTTTAGAGGGTTTTGCAGTCAAGTTATACTCGCGAAGAGTAGACAGTAATTCGTATAAACCCAAATAGTGATCTTCCCAGGAATCACTAAATAGACAGATATCATCTAGATATGCTATGACATCTGTACGATATGCGAGAATTCGCCGCATCATGCGTACGAATGTAGCAGGGGCGTTCATAAGACCAAAAGGCATGAAATTCCATTGGAATAAACCCCTAGGTGTAGAAAAAGCTGTAAAAGGTTTGGCACGTTCAGTTAGCGGACTTGCCAATAACCTTTAGACAAATCTAGTTTGGTAAAGAATCTAGAATTAGAAAGTTTATTGAGTAGTTCTTCTCTAATGAAGGCATAGGTTCAGCGTCGAACTTCGTAACTTGGTTCAATTTGCGATAATCTACGCAAATGCGAATGTTATTATCCTTCTTTCGAACAATAACCATAGACGAAGAGTATGCTGAAGTGGATGGTTCAATGATTTCCAAACGTATCATTTCATCCAATTCTTTTTCGACTTGAGACTGGAAATGGATAGGTATTGGATAGGGTCTGACTCTGATAGGATTATGATCAGTTAGCACAATGTCATGTTCAATGACATGTGTGTGTCCCGGGATGTCTGTAAGAACATCCTGAAATGTTTGCAACATCGAAGAAACTTGTCGATGTTCCTCAGCGGAAAGATTTGGAGAAACGGTCACGTTTTTCCAAGATTCCGTAGAATAAAGTGGGACCATAGAAAGAGGAAGATTGACATCAGAAAAAGTAGTTTCCTCATCCTGTATAACTGACAGCGATGAGTATTGACCATGAGGTACTTGAGAATTGTCCGTTGCCTGGAAAATAGGCTGCAAATAGTCTGGTCTTTCATGAAATTCCGTGAGCATATTTATGTGGAAAGTTTTATGCTTTCCATCAATATCGACAACATAGTCGACATCAGAAATTTTGGAGACTATTGCATATGGACCTTTCCATGCAATTAGAAGTCTGTTCTCCCTTGAAGGAAGTAGGACGAGAGCTTTGTCACCTGGACAAAGTTGTCGTAGACATCTATTCTTATTCGCAAACTGCCTTGCCTTTTCTTTAGCAAATTCGGAAGACGAAGTTGCTAGTCTGCATGCCTCAATGATTTTTTTCCTAAGAGCAATGACGTACTCATAAGAAGACTGAGTCTCATCGCTAATATTATCGGCAGTGATTAGATCGTGAAGTAAAGACATAGGGCCGCGCGGTTGCGCGCCAAAGACAAGTTCAAAAGGGGAAAACCCCGTATGTTCATTGGGGACCTCTCTATACGCAAAGAGAGCCGCGGGTAAGACCCTGTCCCAATCCTGAGGATGATCCTCAGTTATTTTACCCAGTAAAGTTTTTAGAGTCCTATTTAAACGTTCGACCAACCCATTAGACATTGGGTGATAGATACTGCTGAGAGACCTTTTTATATGTAGCATAGACATTACCTGTGACATAGTGTCTGATATAAGTTGAGTGCCATGGTCTGACAATATTTCTCCGGGAAAACCCAAGCGAGAAAATATCAGCCAAAGAGCGTCTGCGATATCAGCAGTTGAGATGCTCTTGAGAGGTATTGCCTCTGGCCAACGTGTGCACATATCGACACATGTAAGAATAAATTGGTGCCCTCTAGCCGACTTAATTCTAAAAGGACCGATAATATCTATTGCCATTTTTTGAAAAGGGCGAATTGGAATGTCAGCAGCCTGAATAGGCGCAGCATGTCGTGGTCCTTTAGATTTGACCTCCTGACATACTTTGCAAGAGCGACAGTACATTCGTATGTCCTTGCTCACAAATGGCCAAAAGAAAGCCGCAAGAACTCTCGACTTTGTACGGGAAAAACCCATATGTCCAGCACATTGCGAGTCATGAGCATGTTGCAATATTTGCACCCTCATGCTCTTAGGCACAAGAATTTGTGAATGAGTGGATGTAGTCGAGTCTTGTACCATACGTACAAGTACGCCGTTCTTCATAGAAATCCAAGATTTTCTATTAGTATTTTGATTAGGATCACCTTTTTTTGCTAGAATGAAGAATTTTTGTAACGACGGATCTTCTTCTTACAATTTGATAAATGAGTCACGTGTAATAGTCAAGTGACTATTTTGTTCATTTACTTCATCATTATTAGTTAATGAAGTTTGAGGTGGATCCAGAGCATGTGCTCTTGTGACCACCGTATTGGTAGCTTCAATGTTTTGCTCTTCCCAAACAGCAATCTGCTGTGGGGTACATTCCCTAACTCCGTGAATACGACCAATAATAAGGTCCGCAATAGGGTTTGGAAGTAGACACGCGTGGACCTCTCCCGTGAAGAAAGGAGTAGCAATATGTATTATGGCAGTAGGATATTTTTCCAACGTGCCACCAAATGTGACACATTTGATGACCTTTCCTGTAGCACAGAATGGATCTACAAGAGATTGCCTAACCCCGACAGTAGTACATCCAGAATCAAACAACACCGAGACTGGATTACTATTTACAAGCCCCTTATGTAATATAAGAGAACCTCTCCCATCATGAGCAACATTAGCAGGAAGAGCGGGCAAAGGATGACCACAGCTTAGAGTACTAATGGTTTTCGGATCAAATAAAGTACTGCATTGGATACATTTATTTGCCCTACCAAAGTCAAAAGATGAGCATCCGATAGCATTATGGTCTTTATCATTATTAACCTGTTTATCTGCTCCCTGAGATTCTTGTTGAACAGAGTTTGTCTGTTGATATCTTTTTCTCTTCTGTTGCGATCTACCGCGACCATTATTGCTTCTGCAATTATCATTAAAGTCCCTACTGTAATTTTTATCCTGGTTTGCGTTCCAGTTTCCATAACTGTCATTACCATCTCTATGCTGTTGAGAACCTCTATTATCTTGGTATTGAGGTCTCTGCAAATAATATTTTCCTCTATACCGATTACCTTTATGAAAATTTCTAAAGTTACCGGGAATAGAATACCGTGTAATATTAGGTTGTCTCCAGTTCTGGGAAGAAGAATCTCCCTGAAATTGATTACCATGGTTCTGGGCATAATTACGGTTACTCTTTTTATTGAAATTTTGCTGGCTACCCTGAAATTTACGCATAAAATTCGGGCCATAAGGTGCTGCCGAAGCAACTGGCAGACCTTCTTTTACCTTAGAGTTGCTAACGGTTATGTGAGGATGTGCAGTAACATACTGGCTACAGTATTCTTCCATTTCTTTTATATTTTTAGGCTTACGCTCATGAAGAAAAGAAAGAAAAGCTTCATTAACAGAAGACATAACCTTGTCTCTAAGAAGTAAGTCCATGAGGGCTTCAAATGTACTTTCTGTCTTAGAAAGCTCAACCCATCGTAAAAAAGTAAGACGTATGCCTGAGATGAATTCTGAGAATTCAACTCCAGTTTCTGGTAACATGTTTTTAAATTTAAGACGATATCCGTCTTCGTTAAGTTGGTACTTCTTTAACAATGCCGCCCTGACAACCTCATAGTTGTTCTTGTCAGGCACATCTACCATACCCAACAAAGTCAAAGCATCACCTCTAAGTATCTTGGACAGATGATAAACATATAATGTTTTATCTATATTATGCACCTTACATGCACTTTCAAATCTATCTAGATAAAATGTTATATCATCAATTGAAGCATTGAATGCTGGTAAATTAAGCTTGAAATCAACAGCATTAGACTTATTAGCAGATGATACCTTATTAGCATCATTAGCATTACTAGATAACTTCAACTTTTCTAACTCCAAAGCTAAGAGTTTTTCTTCATGTTCCATTTTTGCTTTTCTCTCATCAGACTCTCTTTGTAACCTTCTTTCCTCAGCCTCAGCCTGTAACTTTCTTTCCTCAGCCTCAGCCTGTAACTTTTTTTCTAATCTTTTATTTTCAGCCTCTATTTCAAGTCTCTTATTTTCAGCTTCTTTTTCAAGTCTCTTATTTTCAGCTTCTTTTTCAAGTCTCTTATTTTCAACCTCAGCCTGAAGTCTCTTCTCCTGAGATTCTGCTTCTCTTTTTTTTTTTTTCCATTTCCATTTGTAATCTCTTTTCATCTACCTGCATCTGCAGTTTTAAATTTTCAGCATCTATTCTCTTTTGTTCAGTTAGTTCTTTCATTTTCTTTTCCTCCGACTTCAATGCCTTGGCATATTGAACAGTCGCAAATTCTTCTAATTTATCACCTGTCTTCCCAAGGGCTTTACCCTGCTCAATAAAGTACTCAAATGTAGACATGATGTCTAAAATGTGAGTACAGAACCTGAAATAATTAATTATCTTATTTCAATCTTAATAGCAACAAGACTTAATAAAGTGCTTGTATAATTACTATATTTACTCCAATCTCTGTGGGAAACAAGACTTGACACCAATTTGTATTATCAGTTGTACAATAATATCACAAGTCACCTCTTAATTATCATTGCACTACCCAAATCCGTGCATAACCATCAGTTATTTATCATAACTGCACTACAATAGTGCATAAGGAAAAAACCACCAGCTAGTTATGATAAGTGCACTATAGATCAATAGTGCATGAGCATATATGTAACAATAGTGAAAGCTAACTATGCAAGAACTATGCAAACAATAACAAGACAATGTAAACAATAACAAAGTCACCAACAATGTAAACACAACAAAGATCAAAGTCAATGTAAACAATAACAAAGATCAGAGTCAATGTAAACAATAACAAAGATCAAAGTCAATGTAAACAATAACAAAGATCAACGTCAATGTAAACAATAACAAAAATCAAACAATACGAAAACATTCGCATAAGTCAAATAAATAAACAGCGAAACTAAAAAGAATATGATGACAGAATGCGAAGATATGACAAACAAATGACGCTACAGTATATACACAAAAATTTACGTGAAGAACTGAATAATAGAAAAGAGGAGACCTACAAATACAAACAATTGAAATCGAAACTAAAAAACAGAAAGAAAGAGAAAAACAAAAAAATATATACAAAAAACGAAAATAAAGCACAACTCGTCACAACTAAACAGATATAGCAACGATTGTCGCTAGCAAATTCCACAGTAGGCAATTCGCACAGTCCCTAACGAAAACGCTAACAGTAGAACCTCTGTGGCGTGGTATCTTCTACTGAAAGACACCGCCCAACCGAGAAAACCCGCTGAAATATAAACATATAAATACAAATCCAAATAACATATAACATGTAAACATATAAAAAGTGCGAAAAATGTGATAGACAGAAGGCTCAGTTAGAACATAAGGGCACAGTTCACAAACAAAACAGGCCACTTAACTTCTATGTATCCACAACGTCAGCACAGGTCAGAACAGGATGTGATCAGCATTCTTAGGACAATGATCCAACGTTGATCCATATCTGCTCTCGTAAACTGCCATGACGAAGGAAATGAGCTTCTAACAGGAAACAGCTTCTGACAGGAAACAGCTTCTGAACTTGACCTTCTGAATCTGCAACAGTAATTCTGAGACCGGAACAGTTGTTACGGCACTTGTCCTTCTTCTCAACAGATCAGGAAATCCATTCGTGCAGCATTCAAACTCATGTTAACTGACAGTCATGTAGAAGTCAATACTCAATAGTTGTATGGAAAACAAATATCATAGCGAAGCTTGATAAATAATACATATAACTTCTGCAACCGTGGTCAGCTGCAGATCCTTAATGTTCATAGACAATAATAATTATTCCTTCCTGATGCTAGCAGATCAGATGTATACAATACGTCCGTTTACTGTCTGCACGTGAGTAGCATACATGGATTACAGGTCAGCTCGACCTTTATAACCTTCCTAAGTCTAACCATCTGACTTGGACGTGATCTCTGATATAACGAATCCTGGAACACAGACAATAGTCTTGTTGGTCTAGAGCGACCCATAGATATATAACTAGTTCAGGTATAAAGATACCGGTGACTTAATCCTAGTCAAAGTACCTCTCCATTTTGAATCACACAGGCGAGCAAAAAGGCGACAAAATGACGAACCTCTAGATGATAGCCTAAAGTTCGATACAAGAGGAATTACCTTATTTCGGAAAATCAACCATGAACATATGCCTCCAGGCAGGCTTGAATAATACGGGGAAATAGTCTAGTTAACTAACTAACTCACAAAGACAATGTATTTCCCTCAGAGAATCACAAGACGCAGTCGCGTCCGCTCGCTAATCAGTCCATTTCTCAACTGCCCGACCTGGGCGGAACAACAAAACGACAACCCAGTCGAGACATGCGCAGAGTGACAATCTCTGAGTCGCTGTTCACAATAAGACGATTCTAAGAACATTCGAGATAAAAGTCTTACACAGTCGCGCCTTTTATGGACATGAACAGAAGCGTTAAGAAAGGTTTCAAACATCTACAACAGTTGACTGATACTACCAAATAAGGAGATATGGTCACGCTTCGTTCAAGACATTATAGACCGAACGTGTCTCTATACAAGGGGAGGTAAGCTCATAAAAAATAGCAGTATCGATATATAGGGTTCTGTCCCTTTGACCATAAAATATATATAACATGCATTTCAGTCAAATAATGATCATACATACGAAAAACGATCATACAAAGACTTTGGAAAAAAGTAATTATTTGTGCGTAACACTAGGCGCTTTTCCATTTTTTAACCCTTTTAAAGCTGTGATGATTTCTTCTTTTCGTGGAATGTCTGTATTTACGTCTGTCATTTTCAGCCCCAGGAACATTCAGCTGAGTCTCTGGTGGTTCCTTATCCAGTGTTTCTTGAAGTGCTCTGCCCATCTTGTTTCCTGCCCCTGTGCTGTAGTGATGAGATTTCCTTGCTTGTCTCTTACTAACGTTATGTTGTTTGCACCTCATTTTCCACTGATAGTTTTAGTTATTTTATAAATTTTGCTTTGTTCATTTCTCAATGCTGCCTCTTCTGCCTGTCTTGCAAGGTCATCCAGAAATGTCCTTTTGTTAGCAAGGGTTTGACGTTTTACTTCCTTGTCCAGCTGACTGTACTGTTCACTATATATTGCCTTTAACCTGAGAGACTTAGCTTCTGTTTTCTTTCTTTTCATTTCCTTTCTCTTCGCTATGGTGTTTAGCGTTTCTGGTGTTATCCAGTCTTGGCTCTTTCTTTCCTGGAATCTCAAGTGTGACTCGCTGCTTTCTTTGTATATTGTTGAGATGGTGTTGAATTTCTGGTCGACATCATCGGTCTCTGTTCTTTCCTGGCTTTTGGTAATCTGATATCATCTCTTTACGTCGACCACGAAAGCTTTTTTGGTGAGGGGATCCTTAAGTTTCGTGATGTTATTTCTTTTCTGTTTGACTGCAACTGGTCCAGCAGCTCTCAGTTTCACCTTCATTCTTGCTACTACTAGGTGATGATCACTTCTCACACCTGCGCCTCTTCTTACTTTCACGTCTTGTAGTGCTTGTCTCAATCTGCCATTGATCATTATGTGATCTATCTGGTTTTTGTCCCGTCCGTTTGGTGATTCCCATGTTAACTTGTGCACTTCTTTGTGGGGAAAAAGTGTTCCTCCAATGACCAGGTTGATAAAACTGCAGAAGCTTATTAGTTTGTCTCCATTCTCGTTTACTGTTCCACTGCCACATTTCCCCATTACTCTTTCGTTATAATTATTGTGTGTTCCAACTTTCGCATTAAGGTCTTCCATTTCTATAATAAGATCATACCTGGGTGCAGTTTCCATTTCCTTTTGTATCTGTTGATAGAACTCGTCCTTGATCTCTTCATCGCTGTCGTTTGTTGGTGCATAGCATTGTATAATTGTGGTGTTGGTGAATCTCCCTCTCAGTCTTGTTCTTATCAGACTGTTGTTGATGGGTTTCCATTCCAGTAAAGACCTTTCCATTCCTTTCTTCAGGATAATGGCTACACCTTCGTTGTGCTGACCATCCTCTCCACCAGAATAAAGTACTGTTTCCTCTGTAGCTCTTTTTATTCTCCCCGTCCCCGTCCATCTGCTCTCGCTTATTCCCAGGATGTGTAATTTGTAGTTCCTCATCTCTGCTGTGATTTGTCTCAGCTTTCCTGCCTCATTCATAGCTCTGACGTTCTAAAATCCAATTCTAGTTTCGTGGTTTGCGGTCAGGGCATCCGTTTTCATGCCAATGGCTTCCTTTCGGCTTTCATCACTGGCAGTCATACGAGCCTGAGATTCCGGATGTCCGTCCCGTATCAAAGTTTTTCCATTTGTTGCCGTTTCCGTAACCTCTAAAGATGTACTAAATATATAAATACGGAGTTAGTGCACTGTGCTGAAATACTTCTTGTGTGATCTAAGGGAGGAGATCGGAGCACTGATGGAGTTGTACGTGTGCAGTGAAGATATTCTATAAAAACAAAACCAAACCAAATCGGTATCTATCAATTGTGTGTGTATGAATGCTTTTATCCGATAATAGATCTCTTTGCAAATTTTGTTGTTCGAAATTCTCTTTTCCGTTAAATAACACTGACTAACAAAAAAAACTTTTTTTTTCTTTCTCTAACATTTCTATGTTTTTCTGGTCAATTTTAATGCGCTGTTTTTAAATCTGCAAACGGTTTTTCTCTATCAGGTCGGGATCTCTAGAAATACGCAATTGAAGTTTTTTAACAACGCATACAGTATTACAACATCATTCGTACAAGAAGTATAACAGTTATGTAGGCTTGAATTTCTTTGCAGTCGACTTTCGTCGGTGAATGGCATGTGGTACATCGCGACGAAGCATCCAACAATAATCGGCAAGCATTGTCACACTCCACCGTCCTTGATAACGTGACTCCATTACGGCGATATCTTGATGGAATCATTCTCCATGTTCATCGCTGACTTCGCCAAGGTTGTCAGGGAAAAAGTTAAGATGCGAATCGAGCAAATGGATTTTGAGGGACATGTTACAGCCCATAATTATGTATGCATCTATGCACTGCTTAACAATATGCAACATAGTCGACAGATTTGTGATTTTCCAGAAAGTTATCGACGATCGATTTGAATGCCATCCGTGCGCGAAGTTCACTACCATGTAACAAGTTCTCGAATTGTTTGTCTGCAATAACTTTCCTAATCTGAGGTCCTACAAAGATACCTTCCTTTATCTTTGCATCGCTAACTTGCGGAAACTTTTCTCGAAGATAAGTGAAAGCTTTGCTCTTTTTATCTAACGCTTTTACAAAATTCTTCATGAGCCCTAACTTTATATGTAACAAAGGTAAAATGAAGGTGTCTTTGTTAACTAATGGCTCGCGTATTACATTTTAATGGCCGAGCTGCATACGATCCCGGATAGGCCACACCTTTCTTGCATAATGTTCCTGTCTGTTGCGGCTGTCCCATTCACATCGGAAGCAACAAAATTTAGTATACCAAGTCTGCATGCCCGTGAGAATTGCAATGACCTTTAGGTCTCCACAAATCCGCCATTGGTAGTCATTGTACTTTATTTTTTCCAAACATTTAGCCATATTGTCATAAGTTTCTTTCATATGAACAGAGTAGGCGACTGGAATTGATGAAAAAAAATTTCTGTTATGCAATAACACGGCTTTTAGACTAGTCTTGGAAGAATCGATGAAAAATCGCCATTCGTTGACTATGTGCTCATGACCGTTTACATCTTTGCAATAGCAAATGTCATCATCCATCTCAAAGTATTGAACAAGTTCTCTGTGTCTATGACGAAATTTAGATATCGGAGTATTGGGCGCTAAAAGATTCCATTCTTTGAGTCGCGAACCGAGTAATTCCGCTTGTCCTTTGGTAAGAGCGAGATCACGTATTTGATCTGAAAGTTCTGAATGGTTAATTAAGTAAACACCATCATTCACCGGTATGTAATCTGAGTCAGAATTAGTTTCTAAAGCAGGTAAACTATCACTTTCTGATGGTTCATTTACGTCCAACGGATATTGTTCTGGTGGTACTTGGATCGGACACGTGATTGGATCATGAGGCACTGGTTTCGAAACCGATTCAATATTTGGATAAACCACAGACTTTCTAGTTTTAAAAGTGAAACCATGGATATTTGTCAAGCGGAAGTAACAATCAGTAGCGTGATTTGTATGTTCACGCCATATTACTGGCACTCCAAAAGGCATCGACTTATGCTTCGGCGATTTTCGTAACCAACCTGCCAATGTATCGAACAAACTGCATTTGGCTTCCAAGATTTATTTGCATCATCAACTTTCGAATCGAAATAAAGTTCTTATGTTGTCTTTAGTAATGGTGTAAAGTTTTTCTGGTCAACAAGATCGGTAAAATATCCGCACACGTAACAGAACAGATCAGCCGAATTTCTACAACTTCTAGAAGCCATATTTTGCTCAGAATTATTTCAAAATACAGTAACTATTTGAAAAATCGCGTAACATATGTCATGCATCTTTTAGCTGTATAAAAAGTAGAATTAAGTTGCTTTTTATTAATTTTTAATAAGTTATATAGTAAAAATGAAACGGGGCAAATAACGGTTTCCCAAAAATATATTTATTCACAAATATCTTAAGAACCCAGCGTGATAGAGATAAACGGATTTCAGATTTGAAATCAGCGCAAGAAACTGACCTAAGAACACTTATTCTTATATAAGAAAGAAAAATGTTGTTTGTCAGTGTAATCAACAGCCCGGTTTATTATTTTCATTTTACATTTTTCCAATAAGTTCTCTTAATATCATGTATAATAACTATCTTATTATTATCATCAAATTACCAACTCTATGGGTCTCCGGATTGCGAGAAAAAGGTAACGTAGGGTCGTTGTCGTTATTCGAAGACATTTCTGTCACTTTTAGCCGAGTGGTCTGCCCTGTCTTGTTCTCTAATGTTTTTCTACGCTCACTTTTCTGTCTTATAGCTCTTAAAAGCGCTATTTCTGGCATTGGTCATGTCAATCTTACGTTGGGCAGGCTAATTCCCCCTCTTTACACGTGGACATCGGCAACTAGCTATAGGTCCTTTGATTCTACATTTCTTGTAGAGAACGGCTCTTTCCCTGTTTCTTTGAGTTACCGAGAACCCGTGGACAAGGGGGACAACATCTACCCTTTTATTTGTGCCGCCCTCGTCTCGTTCCTCGAACATTGGTCGCTCGTAGACCCGCCAGCGTTGCAGCAGATTACGTCCTTTTCCTTTATCTTGAGTCGCCCTGGGATCTTTCCCCTAGGTCTTACGTCTGAGGTTGTTTCATCTAGTGCATGTGCAAAAGCCACCTGCAGACTTTATCTTGCTATTTAAGCAAGAGGTTTCTATCACTCAGTACCACTGTCTTAAGAGGAATTCTGCCACTGAACAGTGATACTTCTGCACAGAGCTGATATCAGTTGTTAGTGCAGGAATTCCTTCTTTATTCGATATGCACATTTACTTATTTAATTCATTGGGGTTTTAACTTAATCTAATAGAATCGCGATCCCATCTTACTTTACTTCATCTTTAATATATATATATAGTTTTCCTTACGATAAATTTTTTTTCGTGACAGTGATATGTAGAATTTTATTAAGAGAACCACCATCCATAAGCGCTAAGAGTTAGCTAGGCGTGGGTTTTCTTAAGTCAGAAAGAGTGAGCCGGTGCTAATTTAATTTTTACCAAGTATTTTTTCATCTGTATGTAATTTTGTTCTGAGATTGCATTAACAGATATTCTAATGATTTTGCACGATTCTAGATGTACTGTGCTTATTTGTGCAAATACCACATTTTGGAAAGTCTATTTTAAATTGTTTTTTAATACAATTTTGTCTCATTTTGGCGAGCGCATCCCGTTCAACCTAGTCGGTTATATTAGGGCGCATATCCAGATATAACATACCTTTAGGTCTGAATCTGTTTATAAGTCATGTATATTAATATAATGTATAATAATAATAGTGTAATAACAGTATTTAATAGCAGTAGAATAAGAGGTGGAATAATGACGACGGCGTTAGATAAGATACTCACTGAGGAAACTTCATGACAGCATTACAAGGTAGTCCTTATTCTGGAATCCATTGGCTAAGATAAATAGGGAAAGGCTGAAAAAAACCCACGGAAAAGTTAATTGGTGACAGGTATGACACTGATAAACACACCGAGAAGTTCATTGATGACAGGTATGATCCTGATAAACACATATGTAACGACTGTTGGCATAAGAAAAAAAGCTTAGCGTGTTATTTTTCAAGGCCTATGTTCCATTGAGATATGAAAGGTAATGAATTTGTGAACATTAGAATTTGTTGAAAAATATCATGTGTAGTGTTAAAAGACTATTATTAACCAATAAAGATAGCCTACCCCGCCCCTGCTCTATACAGATTTAAATGATATTTAGCCTTTTCAGTATCAAACAAACATAATAACAATCTTGTGGAAACAAATACAAACAAATTTAAATAAAACTATCCTTTTTTCTCAAGTCAGGGGAAATAAATGAGTAATGATGTTAAATGTTTGTGTTATCAGAGTTTTTTCTCGCTGGTGTCATTAGTTATCACTGGATCAGTAATATTTCTCAACGCACACAAATATTTTCTTTATCGTGACAGATAACGTTTTCTGCACCATAGCTAGCTACCGTAACCGTAAATTATAAACAAAATGTGCAGACACGTAGTCCAGGGATTCCTAAAGTGGTTGATATGTACCACAAGGGCCGATAACAATACCCAGGATGTTGATGAACCCTAGAGCATCGATTAGGGTTGATTAAACTTTAGGGCAGCTGCGCAGTTTGTACTCAGATTCCCAAGTTCGTGCATAGTTGGAACTGGTATTAGCCACGCTAATGCAGTATTATCAAAGCAAAGGACCAGATTGAACCTGGGAGAGCATGGTGACTTACGATTAGAACTTACCAATCTCCAATCAAATAGCAATACCCTAACTGCTGTGCATCATTCACATTCTTCCCATTAAGGAATTTAACCAGTTCAATAAGAAGGTAATGTTAATTCAGTGTGCCTTTGTAATCATTTCCTTATTTTATTTATTTATTTTTTGCCTAGAGTCTATTAAGGATCATGGAATCCATGAAGGGGTCCAGACTACAAATGTTGGGGAACCCTACCTAAGACAAACTTCTTCTTCCTCGTTCGCCTTCAGACGTCCACATTAATGACCCTAATGAAGGCAGGATGCAGCTCAAGGTTCCTGACATCTCCAAACAGCTTCTCGTGGAGTGACGTAGGCTGTTGCCTTAATGAAGGGGTTCCCAACCTGGGGTGACCGCACCTGGTGTTTCCTCTCCCCGAGGGAGTGCGAGATGGCATTTCAAGGGGTGCGACAAAGAAGCCTAAGGTCAAGAGTCTCAATTTGACATTCATCTTCAAATGTGATATTACTTTTGTAGGGGGTGCGAACATTAATCAAACATTTCCTAGGGGTGCTGGGCATAGAAGAGGTTGGGAACTCCTTTCTTAATGCTAAAGTCGCAGATGGATCAAAGTTACGGCAAGACAGCCACTGAATGACACAGCCAGTTATGGATTAATAGCCTTTGACTATTCACTGACTTACATCAGTGGGTCCTGTGGTGAAGTGGGATGTTATAAATATTTATAGGGGACTTAGTGTACTGACTGAGATCAGCTGTGAAGGTATCTATATCTAATAAGAGTAGTGTATTATAGATAACCTTACTTGCTGCCACATATGTATACCTCAGTCAGAATTATTCTGGAATAGTGTGATGACTACGTTATTTGTCTAGGGTATGTGTATGATGAAGTGTAAGTCATAACAACAACAGACAGATAAACAATTTAATTTATTCCACCACACTTGACAACACTGTGACACTCACATACATAAAACACTCTACGAGGATATCTTAAAGGAGTCACTGATAACTTTTCAAATAACAATATGTATTCAGTGCTGTCATGAATGTATATGTGTCCTGATTCAAATACAAAGGGAACCAGGAATCACAATCAATTTTAATTACAAGTTATATGTACAGAATTTATTAATATGATTCTTGTAGTGACAAATATTATTAATAGTATCCTATGTGTGTCAGTTGTGTAGTAGTAATATGAGGTAATACTGGTTTTGTTTTGTTCAAGCTCTGTTGGTATTGGTCATCATGACTTCAATAGTTTGTCTTTGTTGGAACTAGTATTGGAGATGTTCTCAGTTCCTGGCATTAAAACAATTAAATTCCCCTCTTAATTTTAGTTTACAATGTCATTTTAAGATGGGGTTACATAATGTTGAGCTCCATGGCCACACTCTCTTATCTTTCGTGATGACTGCAGTAAAAGACTCCTCTGCTCGATTACTTTAATGAGTTCTGGAGCCACCCCACTGGTTGCTATATGGACCAAGGAGTATGCTGTCCACCTCTGGCTTCAGCAAAGCTCTGACCAGGTGCTGCTCAATAACTTTAAGACCACGGTCCCTGAAACAAGAAGGTTGTACCTTCTACGTCAGAACTAATTTACACTCTATTTCTACACTGAGCATAATACATCACAAACATTGAGTTCAGAGCGTTAGGCCAACTGTCAGCTTCATCTGAAATACTTTATACCAGTATTTCCCTCCCTAATGGTTACCACGCCTCTGCAATTCCAGCATTATTTCTGTCTAGTCAATAATCTAGGTGTCAGTGTACTGTTTGGCCATTCCATGCAGTTTTACTTTCCTCCGACACCTTCTGTTCAGGCTGGAGCTCTATAGGCTTTACATCATGTTCGCTACTGAACTACACATATATACAGACATAAATTATCAATTTACATTCAATTTTCATTAAAAGATATTGAATATTTCAAGCTTACCACAATTCATAGAAATAATAAACAGTTTCGTTGACTGGCAATGAATATAGCACAACTCCGATCTGCCGATGTCCCAGGCTTTATTTTATAAAAAATATACACTGGTGCTCAACGCACTGCTTCTTAGTAGGTTTATTACAAGATGTGGCAATGAACAGACGCTCTGAATTGAGTATATTCGCAGCTCTACCCAATCAAACCATGTCTACACATCTTTTCAAAAAAATACTCCTTTTCACGTTTCCCCTGACAACACAAGATAGTATTTATAGCCCGACCAATCGTGTTTAGTCTTATATTTGTTGCGCTCCAATCAAATAGGAGTTAACATGGTAGGCTATTTCCGTAACGTAATGTTTTTTCAAACACGTTATAAAAAAAAATTTTATGAGCAGAAATGATTTCATGCTGTCAGGCACCCCCACTATTTTATTTTGGCCATAACATGGTAATTCCTAGACTATTTGCGTAACGTTTTACATATTCTTTGTCAGCAAACCCTAAGGAACCAAAATATACGAATTTAATGGAGCCAATATGCATTTTCTTCTAGGATAGTCGTGCGGTTACTACCTTCTCAATTCCAAACTTGAGGGTGTCTGGGTACTGTCATGTTTTCAAACGTAAACCAGTATATTGTCATAATTCCCAATAAGCGTTTTTCAGGATTTTAAAACCTAACTCTGGTATGGGTATTGAATTTTATCACTGTCGATTTGAAATAAAGTTAGTGCATGTGGCCTTACACGCGTGATGGCAGCAATTGTATATCGCGCGACGCGTGTTTAGTATTGCATGCTTCCTGCCTTCATTCGCCCCTCTCTCTCTCCTGCTTTATCTGTCTTTTAGTTACGCCGTGTATGGAAAGAATGAAATATTAAATCTAGGTCATTGATCAGCTTGTATCTCAAGGTTTTTCCAAGAAATACAGTACACGTTTCATTGAAGAAAGCGTGCAGCGACACAGTAGGCTTTTACTATCAACGTGAAAGCGTTACAATTTGCCGACGAAGTAGAAAACAAGGGGGATTTCGAGTACAGTCATTGTGACAGCACGGTTCTTTACCATTCTTCTTTCCTTTTATTAAATTTATTTGTTAGGCTTTGCATTTACGTTTTAATTTATATATGGGGATTAGAATAATTCACGACATCTCCCCTCTTAAAACAGACATTATATGTCAGTCCTTTATTCTATATACACATAGAGAAATTTATTATTATTTCTGGGGTTTACGGTGATTCTCATCACACGGATGGCGGCTTAAAAAATCCGCTCCCAAATTTGTTTTTCCAGATATATACTCAATGCTAAAATTATATGGAGCCAAAAGTAAGGACCATCGGAGTAACCTAGAGTTCTCATGCCTAGCCTGGGCCAGAAACGATAAAGGTTTGTGATCCGTTTGCAACTTAAATGCCTTCCCATACAGATAAATATTGAATTTCTTTATTGCCCATATTACTGCAAGACATTCTTTTTCGCTAGTTGAGTAGTTGATTTCAGCTTTATTCAACTTTCTGCTAGCATATGCCACTGGGCTTAATTCCCCATCCAATGCATCTGATTTCTGTAGTAGAGTTGCACCTAACCCAATATTACTGGCATCCGTCCTTACTATGAATTCTTGACTTAAGTCAGGTAATTTCAAAATAGGTTTGCTTGTGAGCTTTTCCTTCAATTCCTGGTAAGCCATTTCACATTGTGGTGTCCATGTAATGCGATCTGGATGTCCTTTACGTGTCAAATCAGTTAACGGTGCACATATGGAATTAAAGTTTTTGATATACTTCTGGTAGAAACCACATAATGAGACAAAGGATCTCACGTCCTTCTTGGTTTGTGGTCTCGGGGCTTTCTTTAGTTTCTCTAAATTCTTTGGGTCAGGGGTCATGTTTCCCTGATAAACTGTGTGTCCCAAAAATTCCAACTCTTTACATCCAACGCAACATTTGGTTGGTCGGGTTGTTAAATTTGCTTCCCTAAGTCGATTAAACAGCATATTCAGAGAGTCAATGTGTTCCTCAAATGTTTCTGTTGCTATAAGGATATCATCCATAAAATTTGTTATACATGGATTATTCAGAGGGTCCAATAATTTTCTCATCATTCTAGAGAAGACACTAGGCGCATTCTTCAATCCAAATGGCAATCTATTAAACTCATAGTGTCCTTCTGAGGTACTAAAAGCTAGGTATGGTCTAACCTCAGGCTTTACTGGAATCTGATAGTATCCTTTACTCAGATCCACTTTTGAGAAATATTTAGCTTTATTTAGTCTGGCAAACAGCTGATTTGTATCCGGCAATGGATCCACCTGTCCTTCTGTAATAGCATTCAGTCTCCTGTAATCTATACAGAGTCTATGTTCTCCAGAGGGCTTCCTTAAGAGCACAACACCGGAACTATACGAAGATTCACTGTGTGAAATAATTCCTTCCTTCAACAGATAGTCTATCTCTTCCTTCAAAGCTTTCTCCTTAGCAAACGGAATCGAATATGGTTTCATACAGACAGGTGTGGGGTCTATCAGTTTCATATCATATTCCAATAGGTTTGTATGCCCTGGTCGGTCTGTTAACACCTCTGCATGATTATTTAGAACCTGTTGCACTCTCTCTTTCTGAGTTTTCGTTAAATGTGTACTGATTTTCACCTGTGCTGCTGTCTCACAGGGGTGTAATGGATATTCAAATGATGAAAGTGGTTCCTTTTTCATCTCCATGGCGATGGACAAGGTCAACAAGTGTGTCTCTTCCTGATGTTCTCTTTCCAAATATTTCTTCAGGAGATTCACATGATAGATTTTTTCTTTCCCCTTCTATCTATCTTATAATTTGTTCTAGACACCTTCTCTAAAACTGTATATGGACCTTGCCATCCAATCTGTAACTTATTCTGACTCCCGGGGAGAAGAAGCAGTACCTTCTCTCCCACCGCCAAATCTCTGTCTTTCGCCTTCCTGTTATAATAGGCAGCATGTTTCTTCCTGGCTTGTTTCAAATTTTCATTGGCAAGTTTCCAGCCAGTTTTTAAACGAGTGGTCAGCTCATTCACATATTGGTATGAAGATGTAATGTTTTCCTCTGCCTTTTCATCAGTCCACGTTCTTAACAAAGCTACATATGGACCTTTAATTTTGTGGACCTATTTGTCCATGCACCGGTATGGTCTCTTCCACTCGAAGCTCTATAGTGATGATTTTTCTTCCCAGAATTATCATGCATAAAACGACCGCTACCAATTTTTCTTTTGGGGCTTTCTCCCCACTTAAAATTCTTGATGAGAGATTTCCTCTCTACATCCTCTTCCTCCAGTTTGTTTAAGTCCGATTGAGGGATTTTCGGCTTATCCTGGGGTAAGACATCTTTTTGCACTCTCCGCATAGTGGCCATTGTAAAACAGTTAAGTGAAGCTTGTCCGTGAAAAGGGGCTTCCCATTCCATTTGGTCCACTTTATCAAATCTATTTTTCTTTTTATTATCAGGCCTAATTTTGCCCCGTGGCGTGTCCAGGTCCTGATCAATGTTCCCACTTGTGGGTGTTCCCTCATGCGCTATGCTACACCTTTCTACAAAATTCTCAATGTCCCATCTTGCTTTGGGCCAATAATAATTGTGAGCCACCTTTTGAATGATGGTACCTATCTTCTCATGGTCCCCATCTGGTTTCACATGTAGGCTCCTTATTAAGTCTGCCCTATATCTTTTAGGAAGTACCAGCTGTCCCTGACCTTTGGATCTAGCTCCAGTCTTCCTATACATCAACTTGTTTTTCATGTAAAAATCTCCCTTGCCTGGAGTTGTATGACAAGTTGACAATTTTCTGAAACAAGGCTTGAGTGTTTTATCCCCAGCCTGTGCCTTCTTCATCTCTTCTGGAGTGGTATCCAACATAATATCCTCCTCCTGTCTTGAGGTCGACCTGACCTGAAGGGTGGCCATATACACAGGTTTCCTTCTGCAACGGTCAGTGTCATGATTGTCCATCTGACAATTCTTACACCACCTTTTTCCTTGGTTGAAAGATTTTCTTTCATCATATTTCCTTTCATCGAATTGTGGGGTTTTATTTTTATTTTCATACCGTGGCCTATCAAACTGGTGCTTACCTTTGTTCTGATCTCTATGATCAAACTTATTAAAGTTATGTGGTGCCTTAAAATTGTCTACCTGTTTCTTTTTATTACCTGTTACCTCTGCTTGAGCTGCCTGATATCTTTCAGCAACATTTAGTAACTCACCCAGCCTCTCTGCACCTTGTTCCATGAGAAACTTTCTCAGGTCTGGAGCCATGGACTCTCTTAGCTGCTCTATAAGGATCATTTCCTTAAGATGTTGGGTTTTCCCCAGAGCCGTCCATTTCTCCAAGTATGTCTCTAACCGTGCAGAGAACTGGTGATATGTCTCACCTGACAGTAGTTTAGCATTCCTGAACTTTTTTCTATTAAATTCTCCATTCTTTTCATATCTTAACAAAAGAGCCTGCTTTAGCATGTCATAATTTTCCTGATCACTTCTGCTCATTTTTGCAAAAACTTCATAAGCTGCCCCACGAAGTCCTTGAGATAACTTTAAGCTCCACCTTTCTCTCTCTAACCCATATGTGGTAGCTAATAGTTCATACCTATTTAGATAGCTCTCTATATCATCGTCTTTCTCAACAAAATGATCTAAATGAAAATTCATAGCTGAGGTTGAGGCTCCTTGGCTAGCAGTGGCATCAGAGGCAAAGGGACTGGCACCATTTTCAGGAGCATGGCCCTGAAACTCAAACTCCCTTAGTCGTAACTCATGTTCCCTTTGTAATCTCTTCTCCTTTTTCTGCTTCCCTTTCTGCAGCTAATCTCTTCTCTTCTCTTTCTGCAGCTAATTTCTTCTCTTCTCTTTCTGCAGCCTGTCTTCTTTCCTCGGCTTCCAATGCTTTAGCCTCTTTGTCAGCCTCAATCTGCAACCTCTTAATTTCCTTTTCAGCCTCTAATTTTCTTTCGGCCTCTTTTTCTAATCTTCTTTCTTCCCGTTCAATATATTTGTCACATTCCGCAGTGACATAAGAAATCATAATTTGCCCGTCCATTCCTAACTCTTTCGCAGTCTGTACAGCAGCAGATCGAAATTTTGCCAGGTCGGCCATTGTCTAACAGATAAATGTCTAAAATATGTAACTAAACAATTTTATCTATGACTAATTAACTTAGGACAACACAGGCACTGTGAGCTCAACCTTATTTATTTTCACCCAAGGATACCTTTTAATTCTTATATTCCCTGAAGTGAATTACCCCCAATATTTTTAATAGGGAAAGATTCAAAATCCCAAGAGCGAGACACCAATATATGTGGTGAAGTGGGATGTTATAAATATTTATAGGGGACTTAGTGTACTGACTGAGATCAGCTGTGAAGTTATCTATATCTAATAAGAGTAGTGTATTATAGATAACCTTACTTGCTGCCACATATGTATACCTCAGTCAGAATTATTCTGGAATAGTGTGATGACTACGTTATTTGTCTAGGGTATGTGTATGATGAAGTGTAAGTCATAACAACAACAGACAGATAAACAATTTAATTTATTCCACCACACTTGACAACACTGTGACACTCACATACATAAAACACTCTACGAGGATATCTTAAAGGAGTCACTGATAACTTTTCAAATAACAATATGTATTCAGTGCTGTCATGAATGTATATGTGTCCTGATTCAAATACAAAGGGAACCAGGAATCACAATCAATTTTAATTACAAGTTATATGTACAGAATTTATTAATATGATTCTTGTAGTGACAAATATTATTAATAGTATCCTATGTGTGTCAGTTGTGTAGTAGTAATATGAGGTAATACTGGTTTTGTTTTGTTCAAGCTCTGTTGGTATTGGTCATCATGACTTCAATAGTTTGTCTTTGTTGGAACTAGTATTGGAGATGTTCTCAGTTCCTGGCATTAAAACAATTAAATTCCCCTCTTAATTTTAGTTTACAATGTCATTTTAAGATGGGGGTTACATAATGTTGAGCTCCATGGCCACACTCTCTTATCTTTCGTGATGACTGCAGTAAAAGACTCCTCTGCTCGATTACTTTAATGAGTTCTGGAGCCACCCCACTGGTTGCTATATGGACCAAGGAGTATGCTGTCCACCTCTGGCTTCAGCAAAGCTCTGACCAGGTGCTGCTCAATAACTTTAAGACCACGGTCCCTGAAACAAGAAGGTTGTACCTTCTACGTCAGAACTAATTTACACTCTATTTCTACACTGAGCACAATACATCACAAACATTGATTTCAGAGCGTTAGGCCAACTGTCAGCTTCATCTGAAATACTTTATACCAGTATTTCCCTCCCTAATGGTTACCACGCCTCTGCAATTCCAGCATTATTTCTGTCTAGTCAATAGTCTAGGTGTCAGTGTACTGTTTGGCCATTCCATGCAGTTTTACTTTCCTCCGACACCTTCTGTTCAGGCTGGAGCTCTGTAGGCTTTACATCATGTTCGCTACTGAACTACACATATATACAGACATAAATTATCAATTTACATTCAATTTTCATTAAAAGATATTGAATATTTCAAGCTTACCACAATTCATAGAAATAATAAACAGTTTCGTTGACTGGCAATGAATATAGCACAACTCCGATCTGCCGATGTCCCAGGCTTTATTTTATAAAAAATATACACTGGTGCTCAACGCACTGCTTCTTAGTAGGTTTATTACAAGATGTGGCAATGAACAGACGTTCTGAAATGAGTATATTCGCAGCTCTACCCAATCAAACCATGTCTACACATCTTTTCAAAAAAAATACTCCTTTTCACGTTTCCCCTGACAACACAAGATAGTATTTATAGCCCGACCAATCGTGTTTAGTCTTATATTTGTTGCGCTCCAATCAAATAGGAGTTAACATGGTAGGCTATTTCCGTAACGTAATGTTTTTTCAAACATGTTATAAAAAAAAATTTTATGAGCAGAAATGATTTCATGCTGTCAGGCACCCCCACTATTTTATTTTGGCCATAACTTGTTAATTCCTAGACTATTTGCGTAACGTTTTACATATTCTTTGTCAGCAAACCCTAAGGAACCCAAATATACGAATTTAATGGAGCCAATATGCATTTTCTTCTAGGATAGTCGTGCGGTTACTACCTTCTCAATTCCAAACTTGAGGGTGTCTGGGTACTGTCATGTTTTCAAACGTAAACCAGTATATTGTCATAATTCCCAATAAGCGTTTTTCAGGATTTTAAAACCTAACTCTGGTATGGGTATTGAATTTTATCACTGTCGATTTGAAATAAAGTTAGTGCATGTGGCCTTACACGCGTGATGGCAGCAATTGTATATCGCGCGACGCGTGTTTAGTATTGCATGCTTCCTGCCTTCATTCGCCCCTCTCTCTCTCCTGCTTTATCTGTCTTTTAGTTACGCCGTGTATGGAATGAATGAAATATTAAATCTAGGTCATTGATCAGCTTGTATCTCAAGGTTTTTCCAAGAAATACAGTACACGTTTCATTGAAGAAAGCGTGCAGCGACACAGTAGGCTTTTACTATCAACGTGAAAGCGTTACAATTTGCCGACGAAGTAGAAAACAAGGGGGATTTCGAGTACAGTCATTGTGACAGCACGGTTCTTTACCATTCTTCTTTCCTTTTATTAAATTTATTTGTTAGGCTTTGCATTTACGTTTTAATTTATATATGGGGATTAGAATAATTCACGACAGGTCCTTCCCTGTGTAAGAAAGAAAAACTAAGTTTGTGTATGTAAATATGTTATACAGCCTTAAGCTTAAAGGGAAAAAATTACCATATGACCCTGCTGCGTATATTATGCGCTAAACAAAAGTTTTTCTTGTCTTGATTTACATAAAAATGTGTCTAGCAGTTCATGCTGTTTCCTTTCCTTATCTATCTTTAAATGAACAAACCTGAAGCACAGTTTAAATATTCTAGCGTTAGTGACGAACTCAATATTATATTTACCTTTCTCACAGTGTTTACGTGTTAAGTTCTCATCGTCATTCAGATGTCGTGTCCACAATGAAGGTCGGCTGCAATGGTTCTCTCATCTCTTGATTTATAGTTGCGGGCCCATGAATAGGACCATTGCTGAATTTATATGAAATTAACGTCAAAATGTTATTTTTCTGACATTTTATTACATAAAACGCAATGTTATATTAATTTTACAACTCAGCATAAGATCCTGTTTTGTTTTTTTCAACACAAGATATCACAGCAGGCATGAATTGGTGCTCTCTCATTCCGTTTATTGTCCGTTTGTTGATCTTTTTATATTTTATTCTGTTTTATTTTGTTTCCACAAAATAAATTTAAAAATTAATAAAACTTGAATGTCAAATTGCAGCTATTAGTAAATTTTTTTTAAACATTAGTTTCACATACATAAAATTCATACAAGTGAAGATATACATTTTTTTAAAGTGGCTTTTCATTCACCATGTAAATGAACAGTTTGAGAAGTTCTTGAGCATACGTTCTACATTACATAATATTTCACTTAATCCTCTGACGACTGTTCTTTATTGTTTACACAGTATAATCAAATGTCGAAGTTCATTCTCAGAACATTTCGTTCTTCTTCAGTGTAGTCTCTGAAGTTCACTTGTTGCTTGCTGCATTACCACTACCAGAGTACTTATCGATTTCTAAAAGAATAACTTAAACACGTCAAAGAGTTTTTTCCAGTAGCCTCTGTGTGTGTGTTCGTAATAGTGTGCGTTCGTGTATATATATATATATATATATATATATATATATATATATATATATATATATATATATATATATATATATATATATATATATATATATATATATATATATATATATATATATATATATATATATATATATATATATATATATATATATATATATATATGTTTCGGTTTTTTGTTCGCTGTTTGTTTGATTGTTATTTTCAGAAACTTCCACCATAAAATGTTTCGAGCTGAGCAGCTCACAATCACTTAAACCATCAAAAGGTGACTGCCCCTTAGGCAGATGTTTCAGCCCAGTAGCCTCCTGACACTCTTGTGATGTCTGCCCTCTTCGAAACCCCCCTTTCCCCCCCCCCATTTCCCGGCCGAATACTTGGTGCAATCTTACTGTGGCGGTCCCTACTGCACTGGTGGTTCCATGCTCCGCCAGGAGGGTGATGATGATGGTGAAGATGATGGTGAAGATGATGGTGATGATGATGGTGAAGATGATGGTGAAGATGATGACTGCATTCTTTGTCCCCGGACTGTGGTTAATAGACTATTTCCATGGGCATGTTACATTTATTTAGTTGTGTTGTCTTTCTCTAAGACATTATTTAAGATAGTTTCTGAGCGAGAGTTCTTTTATGAGTAACTCATTTGATGTTGTTAGTTTGTAACATTGTAAACCATCAGCAGTTGTGAATAGACTTCCATCTTGAATATGAAGAGTGCGGTGACGTCAAAATCGTTGATTCTAAGAGGTTGGTTTGAAAATATTATTTCAATTTGATTTCCGTTTCCACAGGTAAAATGACGCTCAACATTACTAGTCGATTCGGTTTCAGTAAAATATTAGGTTTTCGTTACATTAAAAGAATTACATTGTGTTCATCGCATTGTTGGTGTAGCTCGTTGTTACAATATGTAGTTTTTTTTTCACTAGAAATTACCATTTTTTTTTTTTAATCGTAAGTTCCTTAAAATCATGATGAAATAAAATCTGACTTAACGTTTCTGAAATATGACTGTGGTACCACGAATATGGCCATTTCCCCAAAGTTGATTATCTTTAAAATAACATGGGAATGCTAAAAGAAACAACATCATACTATTAAAAGATCGATCAACATCATCAACAAAGGGTTGATTCCACCTCACTTACGGTTATTAATATGCATGGTTATAGCCTGGATTTATTTAATAGGAAAATCAGTCATCTTTAAGACCAGTGAACAAAGTGGCTTTTAAAAGCCATTTCCTTGGATACCAAATATGAGAGTTCCTCGTTTTCTTATTTATAATTCTGTAGAAATGGCGACCTTCCTATACTTCTGCCAACGATTAACCCAACGATTAATCACACAGATCGGTATAGTGGTTATAAGCCTACCCTACGACGTCTTGTAGAACACACATATTCGCCAAGTATTTTCTGATCCTACATACTGAGCTGGCTAAGCAGTAAGAGCAAGTTGCTTCACGGAATCGAAGCTATAGGATTCCGGGATCTTAACTTTTTAACGCCAAGCTCCTGTTTACCCAGCAGTAAATGGACACCTGACTCCGTTCTGCATTTAGAGGAGGCAAAGGTAGTGAGGAAGGGAACTGGTTACCTCATAAAACTGGACTTGAAGTCTTTAATATTTCACTTCCCTACGTCAGTATCTGCTATAGGACTACTTTTTTCTGTACATGTGGAACCTGTGATTTATTTAAGTATCAGCCAAACGTTTTAGGCAACGCCCAGAGTTCGTCCGTTGAAGTCCGGTTGCTTCGCAAGACGAAGCCGAAGACCATACAAAATCGCTTTGCAGTACTTCCACCGTAGTGATGGTATCTTTAAACCCAAACGTCCATTGTTAGCGGATACAGTTCTTCTCCTTCATAATTAGATGCTGTTCTTCAATATGTGACTCATGAGGGGCAGACAATGTAATTAGAGTGAGCTGACGAACAGACCTGTGACAAATCACTAGGTCTACACCCAGATCTTCACCCATGACCTTCACTGCGTGTGGACGTGGTCGAATTCACAATGGCTGCAGTTGAGTTCAGAAGGGATGGCGGTGGATCCCTTGCAGCGATTGTCATGATTTTATTAAATTAGTTTGGGACTTTACCCAAGGGTTGGATGATGACATGTTTTACAGCACTGTCAACAAAGGATACGAGCCCTTACAACACCAATGAATACGGCCACGTTAAAAGACCTTGTAGAACTGAAGTGCGTCACCTTGAAAGGATATTGTGTAGTTTGTGGATACCATCAAATAAGGTACACTTTATATCGTCCAGACACCTGCAGCGGGGATGTTTTGATCTTACAAATAGTGTTAACAGTTTCAACAGTAATTTTTTCTTTGCCTTTCAGAATAACTCAATGCCCATTTGTCACTTGAATGAGAAACAAAAATTAACAAGGACATCTAGGAAAGGTGGTTCCCACGGGGGTCGTGATCGAAACATGGGTGTCGTTGGTGTTACTCAGGGTCATACAAAGGTCTCGAGGGAAAAAATTGCTGTTAAAACTTTAAGCGCCAGTAGGGCAATTAATGATCTAACAGGATTTAGCCAATATTACCAGCAGGCCCATTACCTGTTCAGTCAGGTATTGGCATAACATAATAACTTATACTCTATAACAGGGGTCGTCAACCCAAGAGCTTTTGGGATCTACTTTAGTAGCAGTTAGCCCTCTAAAGATCTACCATGTGTATGTGTGTGTGTATATATATATATATATATATATATATATATATATATATATATATATATATATATATAGGGTAGCGGGGTAGGGGTAACCTCTACCAGAAGGAGATGTAAGGCGGCTCCTTTCCTCAGCTAGCCTGCGGGATACCTCACGGGCAGGGGTGGAGTACCCGCTTAGCACCCCGATCAGGGTCACGTGAAGTCACGGCAGGCAGGTGATGGATTAAAGAGGTGAGCAGCTGGAAAGTTTTTCCAGGAACTGGTTATCACTTTAACTGTGCTAGGCAGAAGATGCCAATATAGGTACAATGGCTAGTACAACCCGCCCAGTATGTGTGATGATATACATTGATACACCTATAAAATTTGTAGTATTTATAAGTCAAAGTAATGTAGGGATAATAATGGTGAAGTTGTAACGTTTCGTTTTCGCCCACGCCAGCAATCGTATGGATTTTAGCAGGCCGTCTTGTAGAATAAATAGTACTACGTTTTCAAATGCCTTGGAAAACTATTTATAACATTTTGATACGAAAGGTTTATTCGTCCAGAAGGAATGCGCGAGAGAGAGAGAGAGACGGAAAAATGATACTTTTGGCACGTGTTGGTTTGAACAACAAAATTGTCAGCGAACGAGCGATATCGCTAGCGGCAGATTTAAAAATACAACGAGAAGCCAATATTTGTTCGTTTGATAGTCACGCCGTTGGACATATATAACCACACACACAGCGCTGTGTCTGCCAAGTAGCATAATTTTCTGACGTAACCAACTTGTTGTTTCTGTTTGAACAACGGGAAGGAGAGGGAAAGATGGTGGATTTGTATAAAAGTAGAAATTGCCAAATAATATGGAAAACATATGGAAATCTTTATTACTAGGATTAGGACCATAAAACTTAGTTGGTTTGATAGAATATGATCTTTTGATTAATAATATGTTTTATTCCCCAAAAACGCCCAATTAATAGTAGAGATATTGACAAAATACTATATTGGTTCGTACAGACTGACAAGCAGACCCTCGTTTTTGCATTCACTATCGGTGACAATTTTTTGCACGCGGTGTTGAAAAGAAGCAGAAGAGGGAGGGTCAAAGTCCAAGTGGGGAACTTTAGGCATGAGTGGCAAACGTATTAGGCCAAAAAGCAAGTCTATTTTTAACTAACGCCAAGATTGTGACAGACCGACAGACAGAGGCACCCCGAAATTGGGCTGTAATTTTGGCTTTATTTTCAAATTGAAGTCAGAATTGGGAATCGTCCGATCCCATTGGCCAGCTTAGCTAATATTGAGAAAAAAAGTTGAAGACTCGACGCCATTTGAATTATTACTGTCCATTGAACAGGACGATTGAAAGTCTGTGAAGTGTGACTTGCCTTATTAAATATATATATAAAAGTAAAAGTAAAAGGCGTCATAGTCCAGCCAGTGGCACGTCTGAAGTTGTGCCAATTCAACGTACCTGTGTGTTTTCATTGAATTTATGGTAAGACAGAAATTATTAATATTTTATTTAAAAATGTGAGTGTGAGATACTGCCATATGACAAATATTACGACTGTAAGTACATAGACTAGGTCCCTAGCCGACTTCTGCAGGGCCTAGAGATTGATCCATCATATAACAAGCTACAAGAAATGTGGAACTAAAATATTTTATAGGTTGTCACCATGGATCATCTCACCTATCAAATTTAATAGAAAAAGATCATTGAGAATGGCAGAGGTAGTGCAGCCATTAGGGGAGAGGAATGTGAAACTGGTACTACTTGTTACATCATTTATGCGGATGAGCTGAGTTGGTCAGATAGAGCTGATCCATGTCTGTTATTTTAAATATATTATATATTAGTGTTTGTAAAATTGGTGAATTAGATATTATGTTAAGACAGAACATAATTTCATGTTACAGGGTTTTTGTCTGGCACTAGCCCAGTGCCAGATTTCTGGGTGAAGAATTTGAGAAGACTGTGTATTCCAGTAGTGATAAGTGTACACGCTGTCTACCCTATTACTTTTGGACAAGTACAACAGTGGCCGTTGGCCGGAAAGACAACTATCTTCTATCTTCAAGGGCCAGATAAGTACAACAAACCTGGCCCGAGGAGAATTCATCAACTATTCTACCGGATAATAACTGAACTGTATTAGTAATAAAGACTTTTCCACCAATAAACATGTATAAAGAGAAAAGAAACTTTAGGAAGACAGACCGGGTATGATGTGAACACCCCGACCCGCCATCCAGTACAAATTAAGAATTAATATAAGTTTAGTAACATCATTATTCGATTTTAAAGTATGTGCTTGGACAGTTTGTCCTTTTTGTTTGATTGAATTATATATATATATATATATATATATATATATATATATATATATATATATATATATATATATATATATATATATATATATATATATATATATATATATATATATATATAATTTGATTTGACAGTTCTGACCAAAAGAATATTAGGTTCAGGACTAATAAAATTGTAAAAAAAATTTTCTAATACCAAACTTAAAACACAGTGTTAGTCGAGTTAATCATAGATCTTAATATTTGTGAGTGTCTTGAGTATTGGGTTACCATCACACCAAAAATTCATTACCCTAGACATTAGACGTAGCTATCAGACATACTAGTCTAAAATAAGTCTGAGTGAGATCTTAGGGTGGTAGCAGAAAGGATCCCTGGGAACACACCTCATCAATTGTCATACTCAGGGGTCTTCACAGCTTGACCTCACTCAGTTACACTGTAAAAATAACACGAACATTCATAACATCTAAAACCACCACATATATTGTGTAGCTCGTCCGGAATTTAAACTTATAAGGTATAGATATATAAAATTCAATATTGTATTACTTTTATCCCTAAAGAGTAAAGATATCCAAATATAAAAATAAAAGTACTTTAAGGTGGAAATTAACAGTTGATGAATTGTCACGGCCAGTAGTTAATTAATTAATTATAGTTGATACTTTGTTTATTAGAGTTTAAATTTGTCTTAGTATATTATTAGAGTTGATTAAGACAGGATGGCAGATTTGGCAAAATTCAGATCTGCTGCTGTGCTGGCTGCAAATGAGATGGGTATGGATGGACCAGAGTTGGTTCAGTATGTAACCTCAGAAGTTGATAAATTTATTGCACAAGAGGATAAGAGGTTAGCTGAAGAGAAGAAGATGCAAGTAGAAGTAGAAAAAGAAATTAAAAGGTTACAGATTGAGGCGGACAAAGAGGCTAGGGCATTGGAGGCGGATAGGGAGGCTGAAATTAAGAGGCTCCAATTTGAGGAAAAGAAATTGAAAGCTGAAAAAGAAGAAAGACGACAGGCTGCAGAAAGGGAAGCAGAAGAAAGAAGACAGGCAGCTGAAAGGGAAGACAAACGATTACAAAGGGAGCACGAGTTACGACTAAGGAGTTGGAATTATAAGGCCATGCTCCTGAAGGTGGTAACAGCCCTTCTACCACCGATGCCACTGCTAATCAGAGAGCCTCAACCTCCGCCATGGGGTTCCATTTAGACCATTTTGTGGAGAGGGATGATGACATTGAATCATTCTTAAGTAGGTTCGAGGTATTAGCCACTACTTATGAGTTGGAAAAAGAAAGGTGGAGTTTAAAGTTATCCCAGGGCCTTAGGGGAACATCTTATGAAGTGTTTGCAAAGATGAGTAAAGACGACCAAGACAATTATGACATGCTAAAGTAGGCTTTGTTGTTAAGATATGAAAAGAACGGAGAATTTTAACGTAAGAAGTTTAGGAATGCCAAGCTTTTGCCTGGGGAGACATACCACCAATACTCTGCCAAATTGGAAACCTATTTGGAGAAATGGACTGCTCTGGGGAAGACCCAAGATCTGAAAGAGATGATTGTGGTGTGTTTAGATGTTAAGAAGAATGGTGTGCATATAGTTGTACTTGAGTGAGATCAACTGTGAAGGTCTCTGAGGTAAACAATGGACAGCTGTGTTACAGAGTACTTTTCGTATTACCACCCTACGATCTCACTCTAAGTTATATTTTATTGACTAGCGTGACTGAAAGCTACATAAAGTGTCTAGGGTATTGTAAGAGTGTTGTTAAAGAATCTCAATACAAAAACATATACAAACATATACTAAATACTATGATAAACTCAACTAACTCCAGCTGTTAAATTTTATATTTAAAATTTCTTTTGTTAAACTTTATTGGTCCTGAGCCTAAAGTTGTTTTGGTCAGGACTACAGTCAATGAGAATCAATTTAGATGGGTAGATATATTTACAAATATATATAAAGATATTTACATACAACAGACAATATGTCCATAGTACTGTGGTAGGGTGGGCGAGATGATGATGATGATTATGTTGTGATTGTGATATCACTCTCTTGTCACACTCGCACCGACCCGAACAACAATAAAACTCTTGATTCTAGAGGCAGGGGCTATATTTATTTTTACAGCCCATTCAGTGACAAAGCAAACATTAAACAAATAAACTAGCGAACATCACAAAACCCAACAAAACAAAACACCCAACAGTGCCCGATGCTAATCTGAAGAAGCAAACAAAGCACAGAATAGTTAAAATCATAATATAATACTGAATGAGAAACACCACGCTCTCACCTGTCAAACTGTCCTACGCCGCCACCTGACACACTCAACTATCACACACACACACACACACACACTCATGCATGTCGTCCAATGAGACTAGTAAGGTGTTGTGCGTGGGGCTGGCAATCTCACCATGTAACACAGATTGCTACCGAAACACTACTGCCCTAGCATATGAATACTTAATATGGAGGCAAACCACACTGTTGGCCCCATGCTCCCTCAGGAGCGGAGAAGAGAAATATATACCTTGAAGTGAGCCCACGTGCTCTCACAACCCTTCCTCACATAACCATAATTAAATAATCATAAAATGGACATAAAATAATATTCAATTATATGTACAACAAATACTCTCAATCACGAGAATAAACCACCACCTCACAACTGGTCTATCTCAATATTCGTTACTGCATTCGGAAGCATGTCGTATGTGACGACTGGTGCGACTGGGAATCTCATCACATGAAACACATCGTTACCGAAACAACTACTGCAATAGCATAAAAATGCTTCTTGTCGGCTTGTGATAGACACCAGCCACATTGGTGTTTCCATGCTCCGCCGGGAGCAACCAGAGAAACACATGTCTCAACAAAGGAGTGGCCTCGCGCTCTCTAGAAATCTAAATACATATTCTCACCTCACAGTAACCCATTAAATATATACATGGCGTAACATTAAGGTTTAGTCCTCGCCACGTGGCTACAATCTTGCTATTGTTAATCTTATCTACATTCCCGTGAAATAGCTTCATACTATATCTGCCTTTCTGATAACATTTCTGTCCAGTTTCATGTATAAAACACTCTCCTACTAAATTTGCCCGGTCTGATGGATGAAATACTTGATACTAAACTCTTACATATGTGATTTGGTCTTAACACTAGTGAAATATATCCACACATTATTTCCACTCAATTATATTTCAAGACTAAATCCTAATGTCCTAAAAAGACATTTCCTTTGGAAACACATCTATCTATATCACTAAACATTAAAACAGACTCGTGCTGAATATTATATCAGAATTATATAAAACTAATTCTAATTTAAATTAACTCACATGTCATGTCTTTGTGTTCTTCTGTGTAGGTACACAGGGCGCTTCCTCGTTTGCTCTCTCGTGTGGGCTGAATCTTCAAATCGGCCTTTTGCCGATCGCTATTTCTTTTTATAGGCACTAGGCTAATCACTCACTTATCTGCGCGCTGGGCGTATTAATCTTGGCTACTTAAATATCACACGCGATTATCGCTTTAGGAATAGCGAAAACACAAATAAAACCTACAGCTATTTAATATAACACAATTCTACACCACAACTTAATTTAAATGCATTATTATGGCATTTTCATCAATCTTGTCATCATCTCGCCCACCCTACCACAATAAAACTCTTGATTCTAGAGGCAGGGGCTATATTTATTTTTACAGCCCATTCAGTGACAAAGCAAACATTAAACAAATAAACTAGCGAACATCACAAAACCCAACAAAACAAAACACCCAACAGTGCCCGATGCTAATCTGAAGAAGCAAACAAAGCACAGAATAGTTAAAATCATAATATAATACTGAATGAGAAACACCACGCTCTCACCTGTGTTGCAAGTGGTCTGTTGCAAGTAGTGGTTTGGTTAGCTCTGAACAATGTTCCATATAATGTCAATAAAGTAGTTATAAATTCTGGCCATTGTTTTATCTTCTTGATATTCTTGAGTGATCGTGTATCGTGCCTTCTATGTAAGATTACGCGAATGCAGGGGTGGAAGATTCTGAACGATAATTGAACCTTGGAATACGATTGATGTGACAAGTCGGTTCCATTGAGTCCACAATTATTTAATACAGATTACACGTCAAAACGATTCATGCATGTTGATCACAAAGGTACATATTATAACTTGAAAATATATGGCATAGATATGTAGATATCCTATCAGTCCTTGTCCAATAATCAAATTACTGTATGCAGATTGTCATAGCTGTATGCACGCGCGGTTGGGGTTTCCAACGGCCGACAGTGAGTCTATGAGTCTGGCAAAATCAAATACTATGGACTGTAATTCATCCTTCCTTAATTTTCACTTCGTACTGACCTTTAATCATTTCAAATCTTCGTAATAGCAATGGACTGACCCATGTCCGTACTTGCATAAAATATATCTGTATGGCAATACCATGCCCAACATTGGAAGGAAAGTCATACGCGTCTTAACAGCTTGACGGTCAATGTGAAAAGGGTAGCGTTTCTTAGTTACCGACTGTGTCCTAAACAACTCTATACACGTCATAATCGATCGTGTCTACAGCGTTCAAAATTGAAACCTCTATCGCAATATATTAAATGCCTTAACCTTTTACAATTGCACGTCTGGTAACCTTTAGCAGACGGCGTTAATATCATATACCGTAACAATTCCCTGTACACCGGGGAAAAAAAAAATCGATAGATTTTTTTTCAATATCTATCCGACTTAACAATTTTTCAAAAAAAAATTTAACACAATTGTGACATATGGCCGACGATGTTCTGAGTAGAACTGTTGCGGTCGTGTCAACTAACTATTTGTCATAGTCATCTAATGTTATATATCAACATTATACATATTATTATATCAACTAAATAAATGTCCAATGTTAATAGTGAATGATAGAATTAAATTAAAGTAAGGTCTGTCGTATTAGTATGTCATATAGGAATTAATTTGACTAATTAAAATTAAATTAATTAATTAAACTAAGAGTTAAATTATTAAGGTTCTAATGTAATGCGATGTTATGAGAGAAGAAAAGACAAACTAAGTGAGAAGAAATAGAAAGAAATTCGAATATAAGTTTTAACTTAATTGTGTGTGTTAAGTGTTAGTGAATAATAACTAACTAAATAATGTATAGGTACATTAAAAAAAAATTATTAATCTAATACTTGTGTGAGATTTATTTTCTCTTTTCATAATTTCTTCTTTTAGTATTTCGTTCTCTTTTTTTTTTTTTTTGTTCTTTCATTTCATTTTTTTTTTCTCACATTTCATTTTATTGATAATAATTCAATTAAGAAGTTAAGTTAACTAATTAATTAGTATAGGATATGATGATCCATCCGTAGTCTTGATCCTGATGAATTCTTTTAGGCAAAAGTGTTCAAATGTCCACGTCGGAAAGAAATGTCATTTATAACTGCATCGAAGAATTAAGAGTCCATAGGATAATAAGTTCGACTTGTCGTCAGATATTATTCCATGATTGTTCAATGATATTCGTATATCGTGTATGGATATTATACGAAGTTCGAATGTAAGTATATATACCTTGATTGTCTTGTCGTTCAATTCTGTGATGCATATAGTGTTTATAAAGTTTGAATTGAAGGCAAGGTTAGTTCCTTTATAGTTGATACTTCGTTCAATCCAATGTAGTTCTGATTGATGTAGTTTAAGAGTGTCAATGTTGATTATTCGTCGTCAATAGGATTACGTGACAACGCATCTGCCACACAATTTTCAGTGCCAGGTATGTGTTCAATGGAGAACTCGAATGGCTGTAGGATGATTGAATATCTGGCAAGTTTTTGGCTTTTGTGGTTGGATCGACGCAAGGATGCGACCGCACGTTGGTCCGTCTGTATGGTAAAGGGGGCACCGAGTAAGAATTTCTCCAGCTTCGTTATTGCCCAGATCACAGACAAAAGTTCCTTGTCGACTGTGGAATACTTTGTTTCAGCCGGCTTCAGCTTTCTTGATATATATAAGGTGGGGTGTAGAATGCCGTCATGGTTCTGGAGCAGGCATGCACCAATGCCGTAGTTACTAGCATCTGTTCGTAAGAAAAATCTTTTGGAAGCATCGGGAAGTCTTAAAATTGGTTCATGTGAGAACAAATTTATAATTTTGTTGAAAGTTTCATTGCATGTACCAGTCCATGTCACCTTCACCGGCATATCTTTTTTTAACAATGAAGACAATACAGCCGTGATGGATGACAAGTTTGGTATGAATCTACTGTAATATTGAACAAGTCCTAACAAACTCCTGACCTGTTTCTTCGTCTGAGGAATTGCTATGTTTAGAATTTTTGAGACTGTACTAGGTAACGTTCGGATATATCCCGATCCAATGATATGTCCCAAAAAGGTTATCTCATTACACGCGATTTGCACCTTTGTAGGTTTAGCAGTTAGATGATAATTCCTTAGAGTGTCAAAAACATATCTAAGTCCCGAAACATGTTCCTCAAACGACGAACTAAACAAGCATATGTCGTCAATATATGTAATAACGTCTGGTCTACCTGATAAAATTTGTCGCATCAGGCGAATGAAGGTAGCTGGCGCATTAACAAGCCCAAAAGGCATCACATTCCACTGGTATAGACCTTGTGGCGTGGAAAATGCGGTGTAGTACTTAGCCTTTTCGGTCAGTGGTATCTGCCAATAACCTTTAGTTAAGTCTATCTTACTAAATATAGTTGCGTTGGATAGACGTGGTAGTAAGTCGTCGATAAGTGGATGTGGTTCGCTGTCAACTATAGTCTTAGCATTTAATTTTCTATAATCAACACATAGTCTAATGTTATTGTCCTTCTTCCGGACAATCACTAATGGAGAAGAGAATGGCGAATTACTAGTCTCAATGATTCCCAGAGACAACATCTGTTCAAGTTCTTTAGTAGTTTTAGCAAGGAAATGTAAAGGAACAGAATAGGGATGTACACGAATAGGTGTATCGTCATTGAGAGTAATGTCATGACTGATAGCCGATGTGCGACCCGGAACGTCGGTCAACACATCTGGATAAGATTGTAATAGATTAGCAATCTGTAGACGCTGTTGCGGTGTAACCGTTGAAGAGATGGTTACATCCCGCCAAGATTCAGTAGGTTGAACTACTGGTACAGGTAACGGTAACTGTACCTCAGGAAAAGAAGATTCTTCTTCCTGGATGACAGATAAGTTAGTATAATGACAAGTGGATACTGTGTTGTCATCTAGTTCATGAAAAATTGACTGTAAGTGTTCAGGACGTGTATGAAATTGCTTGAGCATGTTAATATGAAATATCTTTTTGTGTCCCTTGATATCTAAGACGTAATCGACGTCGGAAATTTTATCAATGACTTTGTAAGGACCATTCCAAGATATCAATAATTTATTGTTATTGTGAGGAAGTAACACATAAGCCTCGTCGCCTGGGAATAATTGGCGTAATCGTCGAGACATATTTTGTAGAGATCGAGCCTTAGCTTTTGCAGCCTCAGAAGAAGCTGTTGCCAACTGGCAAGACTCAATAATGTTCTTCCGAAGATTAATCACGTACTCGTAAGATGACTGAGTGTCCTGAGTCATCTCGTCGTCGTCAATTAATAAGTCTTTTATTAGTCCCATAGGACCTCTTGGGGGAGCACCAAAAACTAATTCAAAGGGAGAGAAGCCAGTTTGTTCATGCGGTACCTCCCGATAAGCAAATAGAACAGCTGGGAGTGCTCTGTCCCAGTCATGAGGGTGCTTAGCAGTAACCTTATGTAGTAGTTGTTTAAGTGTACGGTTAAGTCTTTCAACCGCACCATTACTCATCGGATGATAAATACTACTTAAATTCCTATCAATGTCCCAAGTTTTCATGACTTCCTTCATGGTGTCAGATATAAACTGTGACCCATGGTCTGATAAAAGTTTTCTAGGAAACCCTATTCTAGAAAAGATGAGATGTAGTGCATCAGCTACATCTGTGGTAGTGGTGGTCTTTAATGGGATAGCTTCCGGCCATCGTGTGCACAAATCAATGCACGTAAGGACGAATCTATGTCCTCTGGCCGATGGTAGCAATGGACCAATAATGTCTATTGCCATCTTGTCAAAAGGTCTCACTGAGATATCGCAAGCCTGAATAGGCGCCGTGTGAAAAACTCCACGTGCTTTCACTTCTTGGCATGTAGTACAGGAACGTACATACTGCGAAATATCTCTTGACACCCCTGGCCAAAAGAATGAAGACAGTATTCGAGATCGTGTTCGAGTATATCCCATATGTCCAGCACAATGTGAGTCATGTGCATGTTGAAGAATGTACCGTCTAAAAGTATATGGGACCATAACTTGTTGTTTCATTTGTGATTTGTCATGAAAACATCTAATCAATATGCCATTTTTAATAACAAAACAATGTTTGTTATTATTACCTGAGGATAGATTGTCAACTTTATCAACCAACGTAAAAAATTTTTTAAAAGATTTATCCTCTTTTTGTTTGGTTGCAAATGTTTCCCTGTCAATAGGTGAATTGACTACAAATTCCTCTTGGTTGTCTGCATCCATTTTATTATCATCAACTTTCTCCATGAGTTGAGTCTGTGCTCTAGTCGTCACGGCGTTTCCAGTGCATAGGTTATGTTTCTCCCATTCTATAATCTCATCTGGAGTACAATCTTTACTGCCGTGTATACGACCAACCATCAAATCAGCTATAGGCTTTTTTAGCATACATACTTTTACGTTTCCTGTGAAGAAAGGAGTGTTGACATGAATAATAGCTGTGGGGTAAAACTCTATTGTTCCACCAAACGTCATGCAACGAACATATTCCCCCGTTGCACAGCTGGGATGTACCAGCGACTGTCGTACACCAATCGTTGTGGATCCCGAATCCCTCAATACTGAGACGACGGATCCATTAACTAATCCTCTGTTAAAAATTAGTAGGCCTGTTCCATCGTTGACTGCAAGACCTACCTGTGGTATAATATGTCCGCAGTTAAGCACTGTTTCTTTCGCCTTCTGAAAAATAAGATTGCATTGCTGGCAACTATTTGCCACATTATAATTAATAGCAAAACATGCAGCAGAAGACTGTGTTGTATTATTGTCAAGTGGAACCTGAGCTATAGGGGTAGTATTATTTGTAACTGCCGCCCCTGTATTATGGTTGTAATGAGATGATCCCCGAGAATGAGATCGATTCCGAGTATAATTGTTAGAATTATCTCGTCGTCCTCTATAGTAACTATTATCTCGATGTCTCGAGCCATGATTATTACCCTTCCAGTTACTATTATCATTGGGAGTATGTGATCGATTATAATGAGTGTTATGTTGACCATTGTGGTAGTTTGTTTGAGGTGAATAATTTCTATCTCGTGATCTACCTCTGTTGAACTCATTTTTATTGTTGAAATCATATTATGTCCCTTCTGAAAGTTAACATTGTGATTTCTTTGGAACCTGCTTCTGTCTACACTGTGATGTCTTTGTTTGTTATTGTGATTGTAGGCCATATTAGACGCCACAGGTAGAGGTTCTCTTAATGAGGAGTTAGAAATGGTTGCATTCGGGTGTGCCGAACAGTAGTTTAAAGAAATTTTTTCTAACTCATCCATAGTACCTGGTTTACGCTCCTGCAAATATGCAAAAAATGGCTGGCTAACTGAAGATAATACCTTATCTCGTAGTAGTAAATCAACTAATTTGTCGTATGATTTGTTGACTTCTGCCAGTTCAACCCATCTGTTAAATGTATTGCGTATATTCGCAATGAATCCTGCAAAATCCCTTGGAGATTCAGGTAAAATTCCCTTAAATTTCAACCTACAGTGTTCCTCGTCCAGGTGAAATCTTCGTAGAAGCAAGGACTTAATAGCACCGTAGTTATTAGCTATTGATGGGTCAGCATTTTGAGAAGCTGTCAGTGGTTCTCCAACCAAGAATTCATTTAACTTGAGTACCCATGACTCTTCAGGCAAATGGTTTGTTTTGCAAGTCTGTTCAAAACGTGCCAGGAACGATGAAAGGTCGTCGACGTTCAAGTTGAAAATGGGTAGTTTAAAGTTGTAGAAGTGTTTAGGCTGGCTGGATGATGATCCATTTTGTGCGTTATTATTCTGGTTTGCATCAGCATTTTGTGCTTGTAATCTTGCTGTCTCCAATTTAATACGCGCCAATTCCATTTCTTGTTGTAAAATAATTTCCTCTCGTTTCAATTTATTCTCTTCTTCCTGCCTGGAGATTGCTCTTTGCTCTTCTCTTTCACGTTGAGCAATCTCTCTCAACCTATTTTCCTTGGCAATTTGCTTCATCTCAAGTTCTGCTTCCTCTTTCTTTAATGCTGCCTTTTGTTCCTCTTCCTCTTTCTTTAATGCTGCCTTTTGTTCCTCTTCCTCTTTCTTTAATGCAGCCTTTTTCTCTTCTTCCTTTCTTTCATATTTTTCGAGTTCTGATTCAGCAAACTGACGAAGTTCTTGAGATTTATAACCGTATTCACGACCAATCTTAACGAAATGGTCTATAGTAAGCATTTTGACTTTTATCTGTAAGTAATTATTGATAATTACTGATTAAATTAGTCAATAGTAGCTTCAGAGTAATTATTATACTTACTCAACTTAGGAATATTCAATATAGATAATCACAATAGTACTGAACTTAATGTCTAAGTTCAACTAATAGACAATATTTTGTAACAATATTGTATCTAAATAATACTATATCATAAATAGTTATGATATCTGTTAAATATAATGTAATTATATCACACAATTAATTTCAATGTCCAATAATGTTGGGTATAATTCCTAGTAATGATATTGTTCAATGTACTAAGTCACTCTCTTAGTACCAGAAAAGTATATTAAATAATATACAATGGGTCTATTACCTCAAAGGTAGCTATAAGATTATTTATTTTGTCAATATATATATATTATATTATTATGCCCTAGGCATCTATGATAAATTGTAGTGCTACTTTCTTGGACTATCACTGCATAATTATGCAATGTCCCATATTACCCTTAAATTTCAGAAAAAATTAATTAAATTAGATTACAAGTGTATTATTGCATATAATAGCATATTATTAATGTAATATAAATATATATCATGAGGACAGACAAGCAATGATGCAACTAAAGGGTACAAACAATGTCAAGACGCAAACAAGACATTTTCACAATTAAAAATGAATTTATGAACTAAATAAAATAAGCGGAAATGTCACAGACCAAATGAAAGGTCATGGTCTGACCCGAGGTCAACTTAATATTCAAAGTACACAAAAAATAAAAATGACTGCGAAAAATGATGACGTCACAGGACTCATAACGGACGAAAATTAACAATCATAAAATAAATGATAGTCAGAAGAGAATGGACGAAATAGTGACGAACATGGTACAGAACTGAATAAAATTATTAACTGAATACGAATAAAATACACCAATTATCTACGGGACAGTACAGCTAACGCAAATTGTCAAACGGTAGCAAATTTGGACAGACTGTCCAATGGCAACCTCAATGGGCTTCCAAAAGTGCGATCGTTTAAGTTCCCTAAGAACGACTGAAATCTAGGTGGTCAGCTGTTCGCGACATTCCCAGAGATTTCAGTTCCCTCTCCAACCGGCCCACGAATTAACAACAAATACATACGATGGAAAACAAATTTAACATATATACATGAAAATACATAGACATGCCTAATCAAAGCGAAATGGACTCAGTATTACGGTTTTGCAATGACGACAATTTAAACAGCTAGACTTATCTTTCCCGTTGCTTCGGTCAGTGCTATAGGTCGTCAACAGCTAGGCTAATGCCCTTGACTGCCTGCTCCTGTAGTCCATTTCTTGTGTCTGCTTCAAATGACTTATTTTTCCCTTGGTTAGGCTTAAAAGAACGACTTCAGTTTTTTCTCCGATAGTTTCACCTACACGAATTTCAGTGACGTCGCGTTGTTAGGCATTAGACTGAGTACTGCGTCATAGGTCATAATTCAGCACATCATGTGATCGTAACTTGATCGTAAACATTTCATTCGAAAGTCATTCAGAAATTTTTTTGTCGATCCCCAGACACCGGACACCACTGTTGCAAGTGGTCTGTTGCAAGTAGTGGTTTGGTTAGCTCTGAACAATGTTCCATATAATGTCAATAAAGTAGTTATAAATTCTGGCCATTGTTTTATCTTCTTGATATTCTTGAGTGATCGTGTATCGTGCCTTCTATGTAAGATTACGCGAATGCAGGGGTGGAAGATTCTGAACAATAATTGAACCTTGGAATACGATTGATGTGACAAGTCGGTTCCATTGAGTCCACAATTATTTAATACAGATTACACGTCAAGACGATTCATGCATGTTGATCACAAAGGTACATATTATAACTTGAAAATATATGGCATAGATATGTAGATATCCTATCAGTCCTTGTCCAATAATCAAATTACTGTATGCAGATTGTCATAGCTGTATGCACGCGCGAGGACTGTTGCAAGTGGTCTGTTGCAAGTAGTGGTTTGGTTAGCTCTGAACAATGTTCCATATAATGTCAATAAAGTAGTTATAAATTCTGGCCATTGTTTTATCTTCTTGATATTCTTGAGTGATCGTGTATCGTGCCTTCTATGTAAGATTACGCGAATGCAGGGGTGGAAGATTCTGAACAATAATTGAACCTTGGAATACGATTGATGTGACAAGTCGGTTCCATTGAGTCCACAATTATTTAATACAGATTACACGTCAAGACGATTCATGCATGTTGATCACAAAGGTACATATTATAACTTGAAAATATATGGCATAGATATGTAGATATCCTATCAGTCCTTGTCCAATAATCAAATTACTGTATGCAGATTGTCATAGCTGTATGCACGCGCGGTTGGGGTTTTCCAACGGCCGACAGTGAGTCTATGAGTCTGGCAAAATCAAATACTATGGACTGTAATTCATCCTTCCTTAATTTTCACTTCGTACTGACCTTTAATCATTTCAAATCTTCGTAATAGCAATGGACTGACCCATGTCCGTACTTGCATAAAATATATCTGTATGGCAATACCATGCCCAACATTGGAAGGAAAGTCATACGCGTCTTAACAGCTTGACGGTCAATGTGAAAAGGGTAGCGTTTCTTAGTTACCGACTGTGTCCTAAACAACTCTATACACGTCATAATCGATCGTGTCTAAAGCGTTCAAAATTGAAACCTCTATCGCAATATATTAAATGCCTTAACCTTTTACAATTGCACGTCTGGTAACCTTTAGCAGACGGCGTTAATATCATATACCGTAAGTAAGGTGTTGTGCGTGGGGCTGGCAATCTCACCATGTAACACAGATTGCTACCGAAACACTACTGCCCTAGCATATGAATACTTAATATGGAGGCAAACCACACTGTTGGCCCCATGCTCCCTCAGGAGCGGAGAAGAGAAATATATACCTTGAAGTGAGCCCACGTGCTCTCACAACCCTTCCTCACATAACCATAATTAAATAATCATAAAATGGACATAAAATAATATTCAATTATATGTACAACAAATACTCTCAATCACGAGAATAAACCTCCACCTCACAACTGGTCTATCTCAATATTCGTTACTGCATTCGGAAGCATGTCGTATGTGACGACTGGTGCGACTGGGAATCTCATCACATGAAACACATCGTTACCGAAACAACTACTGCAATAGCATAAAAATGCTTCTTGTCGGCTTGTGATAGACACCAGCCACATTGGTGTTTCCATGCTCCGCCGGGAGCAACCAGAGAAACACATGTCTCAACAAAGGAGTGGCCTCGCGCTCTCCAGAAATCTAAATACATATTCTCACCTCACAGTAACCCATTAAATATATACAGTAGAATTATGATAAGTAGGCTATCGTGAAATACACTCAATTACTTTTACATTAGAAAAATAAAATATAATTATTCTCGACTTAAACCAAACTGGAACTAAATACACAACGTGTCACATGGCGTAACATTATAGGTTTACCACGTGGGGCGTGTTATTCGCCGCTTTTTATACAGTCCTCGCCACGTGGCTACAATCTTGCTATTGTTAATCTTATCTACATTCCCGTGAAATAGCTTCATACTATATCTGCCTTTCTGATAACATTTCTGTCCAGTTTCATGTATAAAACACTCTCCTACTAAATTTGCCCGGTCTGATGGATGAAATACTTGATACTAAACTCTTACATATGTGATTTGGTCTTAACACTAGTGAAATATATCCACACATTATTTCCACTCAATTATATTTCAAGACTAAATCCTAATGTCCTAAAAAGACATTTCCTTTGGAAACACATCTATCTATATCACTAAACATTAAAACAGACTCGTGCTGAATATTATATCAGAATTATATAAAACTAATTCTAATTTAAATTAACTCACATGTCATGTCTTTGTGTTCTTCTGTGTAGGTACACAGGGCGCTTCGTCGTTTGCTCTCTCGTGTGGGCTGAATCTTCAAATCGGCCTTTTGCCGATCGCTTTTCTTTTTATAGGCACTAGGCTAATCACTCACTTATCTGCGCGCTGGGCGTATTAATCTTGGCTACTTAAATATCACACGCGATTATCGCTTTAGGAATAGCGAAAACACAAATAAAATCTACAGCTATTTAATATAACACAATTCTACACCACAACTTAATTTAAATGCATTATTATGGCATTTTCATCAATCTTGAATAATTTACATCCAAGCATGCTTCGCGCACATCGAAAATATGGGCGATAAATCTGCCCAAAAACAGGTAGGGGGCGGGCGTCTCCTTTTCGGCCCCATCACAGTACATTAGTACAAATGTTCACTTTGATTTTATTTACTCTATTTAAATACTGGTAGTGGGAAGCAGGTTGAGGATTGTCATCATCCCACTGTCTTTTGTTTCACTATGATTGTTTATTTTATTCTTTGGAGTAACGTTTTGTCTACACAGGAGATTGTTCTTTATTCATGATAAGTTGTCTCAGGCCAGATATTGCACTTATCTGGGTCCTGGAATAAGCCGCAGTTGTAGTCGGTTTGGCCAAACACTTCAGTCTCCTCTGGACTTGAACTTCTTTAATACAAGCAGGTGCCAGTGACTCTTTGAAATCGTGCAGACTTCTTCAATGAGCGAGTACTAGCACCAGACAAGTGCCAGCAGGAACCCCTGTCAATGCAAGGGCCTCCTAATTTACATGTAAACATATATTCAATACAAAAGAACATGGTCAGCTCTCTCTGACAACCCTGCTTCTCCACTTTAGTTTGATGGAAGAAATGTGTACCAGTTTTTTTTCTCTTCCCTAATGGATGCTACGCCTCTGTGATTCCTGCAGTAATCTTTTCCATGCAATAAGATAGGTGTAATGTTCCTGTATGACCATCATATATATAATCCTGTAGTTCTAAACTTCTTAGATAGTCCCTTATATGATGGATCAACATCTAGGTCATGCCTAAATCTGCCATGGAACCATTTAATTACAATCTTTTACATGGCCTTTTCTTTTTTCACACAACCTTTTTTTTAAATAAAAAGTCAATAAAATCAATCTTACCACATATCAAGGAAATATAAACAAGTAACGATGAATTAGGCAATAGAATAAGGCACACTTTCATCACTGCCTCTGTTCAGACTGCTTTCTGTTGTATTTATTGTAAAACAAATCACAAGTCTGCTCATCGCTGCTTGCTCCTCTGAATATTTTTGAAAAAATGGCAGCGAGCAGTTTACTATTTCGTTAAAGTAAAAGGCTTTGGCCAATGAGACCAAGTATCTCTTTCATTAAATAAACTCTTTTTTTTTTAAATATCTCAAACCACTATGCGTTACTACTACCAACTAGATTTGTATATTTAGGTTAGCCAATAATATTTCGGCTTCCTTCAAATTTCATCCAATCCCTTTCATCGTACTATCTTAGCCTTCCTTTGACCTAATTTTTTTTCCAAAAAAATATGCTATCCAATCTAAGCAGATCTGACTTGACCTGACAGTATCTCCGATTCTCTATGTATTATTACCAATATTTGATTATCTAATGGACTATTTAGATAACTAACTACATATTCTTGGTTAGCAAGTCTTCAGGTACACGAATATATGATTTTTATGGGGCTAAGTGGCTTGGTTCAAAATTCTATCTTTTTTTCTATGTTAGTTGTTTATTTTTAAACTACCTCCTGTTCAATTCTTTTTCCATGTACTTTCGAGCTAATTACGAGAGTCTCTCGTAATACACGAGAATTACGTCATTCGCAATAAGAGCTAAGCGTGTTTTCATGACCGTAGTGTCCACTTTTTCTAACTTTTTCATCGTATTGTGAAAACCGCCAAAGGGCAATACTAGCAAGTTGGTTTTATTTTTAGAAACAATGTGAGACGTGATTTGCGTTGGTTATCTATCCGTGCCCTCTCCCCTCTACTATGTCTTTTAGGCAAATACTTAGTTGACCTAGGGAAGTGTTACGTTTGTCGTCAAGGACGAATTTGAAAATTTGGGTACCCTTTTTGTTCGGCTAATGTGTTCTCAAATAATAAGCTGAAGGCGTAGGCGACGCCAACAATGAAAATTTGTAGTACTATCCTATCTTTGACTTTATGCACTATACTGTTATATTCTAAATTAGCTAATGTATTTAGAAGTTCGCCACATATCTCCCCACTTAGAACAGACTATCATATGTCAGTTCCTACTTCCAAATACACATAGATAAATTTACTACCTATGCCTGGTGACTACTCTGATGTTCGTCGTACGGATGTCTGCTTAAAAAATCTGCACCTACATTGGTTTTGCCTGGAATATATTCTATGGTAAACTGGTATGGCTGTAGGAGCAACGACCAACGTAATAATCTAGCATTTTCATGCCTTGCTTGTGACAGACACACGAGTGGTTTATGATCTGTTTGGATCTTAAATGATTTACCATAGAGATAAATCTGGAACTTTTTAATAGCCCATATGACAGCTAAACATTCTTTTTCACTTGTTGAATATTTTTGTTCTGCTGAGTTCAACTTACGGCTAGCATAAGCTACTGGGGTTAATTCCCCATCAAGTGAATTTGACCTTTGTAATAGAGCTGCACCCAGACCTATATTACTAGCATCCGTTCTCACAATGAATTCTTGACTCAAGTCAGGTAATTTCAAAATAGGCCTGCTTGTGAGCTTTTCCTTCAACTCTTGGTAGGCTAATTCACACTGTGCTGACCAAGTAATTCTATCAGGATTTCCTTTGCGCGTTAAGTCAGTCAATGGAGCACATATGGAGTTAAAGTTTTTAATATACTTTTGGTAGAAACCACATAATGAGACAAAAGATCGCACATCTTTCTTTGTCTGTGGTCTTGGTGTTCTTTTCAACTTCTCCAGGTTCTTGGGGTCAGGGGTCATGTTTCCCTTATGTACTGTGTGTCCCAAGAATTCCAGCTCTTTACATCCAACACATCATTTTGTCGGCCTAGCTGTCAAATTTGTCTCTCTAAGTCGATTAAACAACATATTCAGAGAGTTAATGTGTTCCTCAAATGTTTCAGTCGCTATGAGAATATCATCCATGAAGTTGGTGATGCATGGATTATTCAGGGAATCCAGTAATTTTCTCATCATCCTCGAAAACACACTCGGTGCATTTTTCAGCCCGAATGGCAACATGTTAAATTCATAATGTCCTTCCGAGGTGCTAAAGGCTAAATAAGGTCTAACCTCCGGCTTTACTGGAATCTGATAGTAGCCTTTGCTCAGATCAACTTTAGAGAAATATTTAGCTTTATTCAGCCTGGCAAACAGCTGATTTGTATCAGGTAATGGATCCACCTGACCTTCTGTGGCAGCATTCAGTTTCCTGTAATCTATACACAGTCTGTGTTCTCCAGAGGGTTTTCTTAACAGAACTACACTGGAGCTGTAGGGAGATTCACTGTGCGAGATAATTCCTTCTCTCAACAGATAATCTATCTCCTCCTTCAAAGCTTTTTCCTTAGCGAACGGAATCGAATAGGCTCTCATACAGATTGGTGTTGGGTCTATGAGTTTCATATCATACTCTAATAAATTTGTATGCCAAGGTCGGTCCGTTAACACATCTGTATGATCATTCAGAACCTGTTAAACTCTCTCCCTCTGATTTTTCGTCAAGTGTGTACTGATTTTTACCTGTGCAGCGGTCTCACAAGGATGTAAAGGATATTCATGAGAGGTGAGTGGTTCCTTTTTCATTTCCATTGCAACAGACAAGGTCAGTAGGTGTGTCTCCTCCTGGTTTTCTCTGTCTAGATATTTTTTTCAAGAGATTCACATGATAGATATTCTCTTTCCCCTTCTTATCTATCTTATAATTTGTTCTAGACACCTTCTCTAGAACTGTATATGGACCTTGCCATCCAATTTGCAATTTATTCTGGCTGCCGGGCAGTAGAAGAAGCACCTTCTCTCCCACAGCTAATTCTCTGTCCTTCGCTTTCTTATTGTAATAGGCAGCATGCTTTTTCCTGGCTTGTCTCAAATTTTCATTGGCAAGTTTCCAGCCCGTTTTAAGACGAGTGGTCAGCTCGTTCACATATTGATATGATGAGGTAATATTTTCTTCTGCCTTTTCATCGGTCCATGTCCTTAACAAGGCTACATATGGACCTTTAATATTGTTGACCTATTTTTCCTGGCACCGGTATGGTCTTTTCCATTGGAGGCCTTATAGTGAGGACTTTTCTTCCTAGAATCATCATTCACAAATCGACCACTAGCAATTTTTTTCTTGGGGTTTTCTTCCCACTTTAAATTCCTTGTGAGAGATCTTCTCTCTCTTTTATCTTCACCCAGTTCACATAATTCCGACCGAGGGATTGTGGGCTTATTCTGGGGTAAAACATTTCTTTGTACTCGCTGCATAGTGGTTATTGTAATACATTCGAGTGAAGACTGTCTGTGAAAAGGGGGTTCCCATTCCCCTCTGTCCACTTTATTATAATTATTTTTCTTTCCAGGCCTAAGTTTGCCCCGTGGCGTGTCTAGGTCCTGATTCATTTTCCCACGTGTGGGGATTCCCTCCTTATTTTCTGGCCCATGTTTTCCATAATACTTCTCTCGCATTTGGTTATTATTTTTCCACCCTGTGGAATTTTTCTTATTGCACTGGTCGCAGGCCTCGACAAATTTTCTTATGTCTTCAACCACTCCTGGCCAGTAATAAGACATAGATGTCCTTGTACAGGTGCGACCCATCCTCAGATGTCCACCGTCGTGAACATGTGTTTGTCTCATAACTCGTTCCCTATATTTCGATGGCACTACTAACTGCGCACACCCGTATGATCCTGCTTTATCCGCCCTGTAAAGCAGTCCATCATCCAAATAGAATTCTCCTTTTCTAGGAGGGGTATGGAGTTTTTGGAGTTTGTCAAAACACGGCTTCAGTGATCTATCTTTAGCCTGTGCCTTCCTACACTCTTTACGAGACATAGTTTTTAATGGTTCCTCCTCCTTTCTAGGAGTCGACCTGACCTGAAGCGTGGCCATTACTACATGTTTCCTATTACAATTTTCGGTGTTATGGTTGTCCATCCGACAATTTTTACACCACCTCTTTCCTTGGATAAAAGATTTTCTTTCATCATATTTCCTTTCATTGAATTGTGGAGTTTTATTTTTATATTCATTGCGTGGCCTATCAAACTGGTGCTTACCTTTGTTCTGTTCTCTATGGTCAAACCTATTAAAGTTTTGTGGTACCTTAAAATTGTCTACCTGTTTCTTTTTATTACCAACTACCTCTGCTTGGGCTGCCTGATACCTCTCAGCGACATTGAGTAACTCACCCAGCCTCTCTGCACCTTGTTCCATGAGAAACTTTCTCAGGTCTGGAGCCATGGACTCTCTTAGCTGCTCAATAAGGCTCATTTCCTTAAGATCTTGGGTTTTCCCCAGAGCAGTCCATTTCTCCAAGTAGGTCTCTAACCGTGCAGAGAACTGGTGATAGGTCTCACCCGACAGTAGTTTGGCATTCCAAAATTTTTTTTCTATAAAATTCTCCGTTCTTTTCGTATCTTAACACAAGAGTCTGCTTTAACATGTCGTAATTGTCTTAGTCATCTCTGCTCATCTTGGCAAAAACTTCATAAGCCGTTCCCCTAAGCCCCTGGGATAACTTGAGGCTCCACCTCTCTCTCTCTCTCTCTAACCCATATGTAGTAGCCAAAAGCTCAAATCTACTTAAATATCCTTCTATGTCATCATCTTTCTCAACAAAATGGTCTACATGAAAACCCATAGCTGAGGTTGAGGCTCCCTTACTAGCAGTGGCATCTGAGGCAAAGGGGCTGGCACCATTTTCAGGAGCATGGCCTTGAAATTCCAACTCCCTTAGTCGTAACTCGTGCTCCTTTTGGTAACCTCTTCTCCTCCTTTTCTGCTTCCCTCTCTGCAGCCTGTCTCTTTTCTTCTGCTTCTCTTTCTGCAGCCATTCTCTTTGCTTCTCTTTCTGCAGCCATTCTCTTTTCTTCTGCTTCTCTTTCTGCAGCCATTCTCTTTTCTTCTCTTTCTGCAGCCATTCTCTTTTCTTCGGCCTCCAACTTCTTCTCTTCATACTGGAGCCTTTTAATCTCTACCTCCCTATCTGCATCCAATGCCCTAGCCTCCTTGTCAGCCTCAATCTGCAGCCTCCTAAGTTCTTTGTCAGCCTCTAACCTTCTTTCTGCTTCTAACTTCCTGTCTTCCTTATCTCGTTCAATAAATTTGTCACATTCTGAAGTTACATACTGGACCAGCTCTGGTCCATTCATGCCCATCTCCTTAGCAGTCTGCACAGCGGCAGATCTGAACTTGGCCAAATCAGCCATTCTAACTCAAGCAGGTCTAATAAGGTTCTAAGACAATCTTAAACTTAACTAAAATAAATACTAACTATAATTAACTAATTACTACTGGCTGTGACAACTCATCACTGTAAATCTCCTCTTAATTATTTTTATCTTCTTAGGGGTGTTTCTACTGCTAATTTTTATTTCTGGAGTTAGTTAATATATGCTGTATGAGATTCCTATTTCAAACATTCATCTATATATGCCGAATTCAAATCTCGGACTTAGAGACCCCAATATATGTGGTGGGTTTAGATGTAAAGAAGAATGGTGTGCATATAGTTGTACTTGAGTGAGATCAACTGTGAAGGTCTCTGATGTAAACAATGGACAGCTGTGTTACAGAGTACCTTTCGTATTACCACCCTACGATCTCACTCTAAGTTATATTTTATTGACTAGCGTGACTGAAAGCTACATAAAGTGTCTAGGGTATTGTAAGAGTGTTGTTAAAGAATCTCAATACAAAAACATATACAAACATATACTAAATACTATGATAAACTCAACTAACTCCAGCTGTTAAATTTTATATTTAAAATTTCTTTTGTTAAACTTTATTGGTCCTGAGCCTAAAGTTGTTTTGGTCAGGACTACAATCAATGAGAATCAATTTAGATGGGTAGATATATTTACAAATATATATAAAGATATTTACATACAACAGACAATATGTCTATAGTACATTAGTACAAATGTTCACTTTGATGTTATTTACTCTATTTAAATACTGGTAGTGGGAAGCAGGTTGAGGATTGTCATCATCCCACTGTCTTTTGTTTCACTATGATTGTTTATTTTATTCTTTGGAGTAACGTTTTGTCTACACAGGAGATTGTTCTTTATTCGTGATAAGTTGTCCCAGGCCAGATATTGCACTTATCTGGGTCCTGGAATAAGCCGCAGTTGTAGTTGGTTTGGCCAAACACTTCAGTCTCCTCTGGACTTGAACTTCTTTAATACAAGCAGGTGCCAGTGACTCTTTGAAATCGTGCAGACTTCTTCAATGAGCGAGTACTAGCACCAGACAAGTGCCAGCAGGAACCCCTGTCAATGCAAGTTATGGTCCTGTCTTAATATAAACTAATTCCTCCTAATTTACATGTAAACATATATTCAATACAAAAGAACATGGTCAGCTCTCTCTGACAACCCTGCTTCTCCACTTTAGTTTGATGGAACCAATTTGTACCAGTTTTTTTTTCTCTTCCCTAATGGATGCTACGCCTCTGTCATTCCTGCAGTAATCTTTTCCATACAATAAGATAGGTGTAATGTTCCTGTATGACCATCATATATATAATCCTGTAGTTCTAAACTTCTTAGATAGTCCCTTATATGATGGATCAACATCTAGGTCATGCCTAAATCTGCCATAGAACCATTTAATTACAATCTTTTACATGGCCTTTTCTTTTTTCACACAACCTTTTTTTAAATAAAAAGTCAATAAAATCAATCTTACCACATATCAAGGAAATATAAACAAGTAACGATGAATTAGGCAATAGAATAAGGCACACTTTCATCACTGCCTCTGTTCAGACTGCTTTCTGTTGTATTTATTGTAAAACAAATCACAAGTCTGCTCATCGCTGCTTGCTCCTCTGAATATTTTTGAAAAAATGGCAGCAAGCAGTTTACTATTTCGTTAAAGTAAAAGGCTTTGGCCAATGAGACCAAGTATCTCTTTCATTGAATGAACTCTTTTCTTTTTTTAAATATCTCAAACCACTATGCGTTACTACTACCAACTAGATTTGTATATTTAGGTTAGCCAATAATATTTCGGCTTCCTTCAAATTTCATCCAATCCCTTTCATCGTACTATCTTCGCATTCCTTTGACCTAATTTTTTTTCCAAAAAAATATGCTATCCAATCTAAGCAGATCTGACTTGACCTGACAGTATCTCCGATTCTCTATGTATTATTACCAATATTTGATTATCTAATGGACTATTTAGATAACTAACTACATATTCTTGGTTAGCAAGTCTTCAGGTACATGAATATATGATTTTTATGGGGCTAAGTGGCTTGGTTCAAAATTCTATATTTTTTTCTATGTTAGTTGTTTATTTTTAATTTACCTCCTGTTCAATTCTTTTTCCATGTACTTTCGAGCTAATTACGAGAGTCTCTCGTAATACACGAGAATTACGTCATTCGCAATAAGAGCTAAGCGTGTTTTCATGACCGTAGTGTCCACTTTTTCTAACTTTTTCATCGTATTGTGAAAACCGCCAAAGGGCAATACTAGCAAGTTGGTTTTATTTTTAGAAACAATGTGAGACGTGATTTGCGTTGGTTATCTATCCGTGCCCTCTCCCCTCTACTATGTCTTTTAGGCAAATACTTAGTTGACCTAGGGAAGTGTTACGTTTGTCGTCAAGGACGAATCTGAAAATTTGGGTACCCTTTTTGTTCGGCTAATGTGTTATCAAATAATAAGCTGAAGGCATAGGCGACGCCAACAATGAAAATTTGTAGTACTATCCTATCTTTGACTTTATGCACTATACTGTTATATTCTAAATTAGCTATTGTATTTAGAAGTTCACCACATGATAATGATAGAGCAATTAAGAGAGTCCATGGCTCCAGACCTGATAACGTTTCTCATGGAACAAGGTGCAGAGAGGTTGGGTGAGGTACTTAATGTCGCTGAGAGGTATCAGGCGCCCCAAGCAGAGGTAGCTGGCGCTAAAAAGAAGCATGAAGATAGCTATAAGGCCTCACAAAACTCTAATAAATTTGATAACAAAGATCAAGGTAACAAAGGTAAGCCAAAGTTTGATAGGCCACGAAATGATTATCGAGATAGAAACCCACAGTTCAATGACCAAAAATATAATGAGAGAAAACCTTTCCAGCAAGGAAAGTTATGGTGTAAGTGGTGCAAGAAGAACAATCATGACACAAAAGTTTGTAATAGGAAACCTTCTAACTTTGCTGCAATGAAAACGGGGAACCAAGGATTAAAGGTCAAACCTACTGGACAGCAGGAACCTTATCACCCCCCAGTTTGTGAGGATATTGTATGCAATGGGGTCACCGTGAAGTGCCTTTATGATACAGGTCTAGATTTTGATTCTATCGTGAGTTCTAGCCTAGTGAACCCAGGTCAGTATACCACAGAAACAGTGGAGATACAAGGGGCGACTAAGGACATACCACTCATGACACTTCCCATCGCAAGGATAACTGTGAAAACTCGCCATGTGGAAGGAGAAATCAGAGCAGCAGTGATAGACGAACCCATCTACCCTTTGATATTGGGATGTCGTTATGTCTTTTTGGGGAATCCCAAGAGACCTGTGATTATGGCAACACTGCAGACCAGATCACAGTCAAAGAAGGAGGAGGATAATCCTACAAATACTCATCCAGAGGAGATGAGGAAAGCGCAAGCTGAGGACAGGTCACTCAAGCCATGTTTTAAAAAATTTGCCTAAAAGTCACTCACCTCCAAGCAAGGGAGAGCACTATATGAAGAATAAATTGTTATATAGGAAGGCTGGAACAGGAACAAATGGTCATGGACAGCTGGTACTTCCAACTTCATATAGGGAGAAAGTGGTGGAATTAGGGCATGCGATTCTCTTCAGTGGTCATATGGGGATCAGCGCCACAGGACAGCGTATAGCTTGTCATTATTTCTGGTCAGGGATAACGGAAGATATAAAAAGATATGTAAACTACTGTCCTGCAACTCTAGGGGAAATGCCCATAGTGGGAACACCTTTTGAGAGGGTTGCAGTGGATAGTGTGGGACCTCTCACTCGTACCAAGAGGAGGAACAGTTACATCCTTACTCTGGTTGACACTTGTTCTATGTGGGGAGAGGCGGTAGCCCTGTCGTCAATCGATTCGAAGCATGTCGCCGAGGCATTACTTACAATATTCACAAGATTAGGATTCCCGCATCAAATCTTGACTGATAACGGCTCACAGTTCAAGGGGAAACTAACGGAAGAAGTTTTCAGGATCTTCCAGGCCAAGCACTTTCATTGTAGTCCGTATCACCCCAAGGGAACGGCTAGGTGGAGAGGTTCAATGGAACCCTTATTTCGATCCGGTGCGTTGTTTGCGTATCGGGAAGTTCCACATAATTCGACCGGTATGGCACCGGCAACCCTGTTATTTGAGAGGCCAATCAAAGGTCCATTGGAAGCCTTGTTAAGGACGTAGACAGATGAGAAGGCAGAAGAGACTGTTACCTCATCATATCAATATGTGAACGAGCTGACCACTCGTCTTAAAACTAGCTGGAAACTTGCTAATGATAATTTGAGACAAGCCAGGAAAAAACATGCTGCATATTTTAATAGGAAGCGAAGGATAGGGAACTAGCTGTTGGAGAGAAGGTGCTTCTTCTTCTACCCGGCAGCAGTAACAAATTGCAAATTGGATGGCAAGGTCCATTTACAGTTCTAGAGAAGGTATCTAGAACAAATTATAAAATTGACAAGAAGGGGAAAGAGAAAATCTATCATGTGAACCTTCTAAAGAAGTACCTGGACAGACAAATCAAGGAAGGAACACCTTTACTGACCTTGGCTATCGCAACAGAGATGAAAAAGGAACCACTCACCTCTCACGAGTACCCCCTAAAACCATGTGAAACGCCGGCACAGGTGAAAGTCAGTAAGCACCTGACTAAAAACCAGAGGGAGCTGGTTCAACAGGTTCTACTTGAACATACAGACGTGTTAACGGATAAGACGGGGCACACCAATTTGTTGGAATACGATATGAAGTTGATAGACCCAACACCCATCTGTATGAGAGCCTATTCTATTCCTTTCGCTAAGGAAAAAGCTTTGAAAGAGGAGATCGATTATCTGTTGAAAGAAGGAATTATTTCTCACAGTGAATCTCCATAAAGCTCTAGTGTGGTTTTGTTGAGAAAACCCTCTGGGGAACATCGTCTGAGCATAGATTACAGGAAACTGAATGCTGTCACAGAAAATCAGGTGGATCCATTACCTGATACAACTCAACTATTTGCCAGGCTGAACAGGGCAAAATATTTTTCGAAGGTGGATCTTAGCAAAGGCTATTATCAAATTCCAGTAAAGCCTGAGGTTCGACCTTATTTAGCTTTTATGAGTTCAACATGTTGCCGTTTGTGTTGAAAAATGCTCCGAGTGTGTTTTCAAGGATGATGCGAAAATTGTTGGATCCACTGAATAATCCATGCATCACAAATTTTATGGATGATATCCTCATCGCTACTGAAACATTTGAGGAACACGTTAACTCTTTGACTATGCTGTTTGATAGACTCAGAGAGGCTAACTTGACTGCTAGACCAACAAAATGTTGTATTGGATGTAAAGAGTTGGAATTCTTGGGACACACGGTATATCTGGGTAGCATGACCCCTGACCCCAAGAACCTTGAGAAATTGCAGAGAGCACCGAGGCCACAAACAAAAAAAGATGTGAGATCTTTTGTGTCGTTGTGTGGTTTTTACCAGAAGTACATTACAAATTTTAACTCTATATGTGCTCCTCTGACTGATTTAACCCGTAAGGGCCAACCTGATAGAATTGTTTGGTCGGCACAGTGTGAATTGGCATACCAAGAGTTAAAGGAAAAACTCACTACCAAGCCTATTTTTAAATTGCCTGATTTGACCCAGAAATTTGTGGTAAGAACGGACGCAAGCAATGTGGGATTAGGAGCCACTTTGTTACAAAGGTCCTCTTCACCAAATGGGGAACTGAACCCAGTCGCTTATGCCAGCCGCAAGTTGAACAAAGCGGAACAAAACTATTCAACAAGCGAAAAAGAATGTCTAGCTTTAATCTGGGCTATAAAAAAGTTCCAGATCTATCTCTATGGTAGGACATTCGTGGTCCAAACGGATCATCAACCCCTCGTATTCTTATCACAGGCCAAGCATGAAAATGCTCGTTTATTACGATGGTCGTTGCTCCTACAGCCTTATTCATTTACTATTGAATACATTCCTGGTTCACAAAATGTGGGTGCAGATTTCTTGAGTAGGTATCCTGTTGACGAAAATCAGAGTATTCACAGGCCTATTGAGCAAATTTGATCTATGTGTATCACTGTTCTTGAACTTGCATCAATGCATGTTCTTAAGTGGGGAGATGTGTGATGATATACATTGATACACCTATAACATTTGTAGTATTTATAAGTCAAAGTAATGTAGGGATAATAATGGTGAAGTTGTAACGTTTCGTTTTCTCCCACGCCAGCAATCGTATGGATTTTAGCAGGCCGTCTTGTAAAGTAAATAGTACTATCGTTTTCTAATGCCTTGGAAAACTATTTATAACATTTTGATACAAAAGGTTTATTCGTCCAGAAGGAATGCGAGAGAGAGAGAGACGGAAAAATGATACTTTTGGCACGTGTTGGTTTGAACAATAAAATTGTCAGCGAACGAGCGATATCGCTAGCGGCAGATTTAAAAATACAACGAGAAACCAATATTTGTTCGTTTGATAGTCACGCCGTTGGATATATATAACCACACACACAGCGCTGTGTCTGCCAAGTAGCATAATTTTCTGACGTATCCAACTTGTTGTTTCAGTTTGAACAACGGGAAGGAGGGGGAAAGATGGTGGATTTGTATAAAAGTAGAAATTGCCAAATAATATGGAAGATATATGGAAATCTTTATTACTAGGATTAGGACCATAAAACTTAGTTGGTTTGATAGAATATGATCTTCTGATTAATAATATGTTTTATTCTCCAAACACACCAAATTAATAGTAGAGATATTGGCCAAATACTATATTGGTTCGTACAGACTGACAAGCAGACCCTCGTTTTTGCATTCACTATCGGTGACAATTTTTTGCACGCGGTGTTGAAAAGAAGCACAAGAGGGAGGGTCAAAGTCCAAGTGGGGAACTTTAGGAGTGAGAGGCAAACGTATTAGGCCAAAAAGCAAGTCTTTTTTTAACTAACGCTAAGATCGGGACGGACCGACAGACAGAGGTACCCCGCAATTGGGCTGTAATTTTGGCTTTATTTTCAAATTGAAGTCAGAATTGGGAATCGTCCGATCCCATTGGCCAGTTTAGCTAATATTGAGAAAAAAAGTTGAGGACTCGACGCCATTTGAATTATTACTGTCCATTGAACAGGACGATTGAAAGTCTGTGAAGTGTGACTTGCCTTATTAAATATATATATAAAAGTAAAAGTAAAAGGCGTCATAGTCCAGCCAGTGGCACGTCTGAAGTTGTGCCAATTCAACGTACCTGTGTGTTTTCATTGAATTTATGGTAAGACAGAAATTATTAATATTTTATTTAAAAATGTGAGTGTGAGATACTGCCATATGACAAATATTACGACTGTAAGTACATAGACTAGGTCCCTAGCCGACTTCTGCAGGGCCTAGAGATTGATCCATCATATAACAAGCTACAAGAAATGTGGAACTAAAATATTTTATAGGTTGTCACCATGGATCATCTCACCTATCAAATTTAATAGAAAAAGATCATTGAGAATGGCAGAGGTAGTGCAGCCATTAGGGGAGAGGAATGTGAAACTGGTACTACTTGTTACATCATTTATGCGGACGAGCTGAGTTGGTCAGATAGAGCTGATCCATGTCTGTTATTTTAAATATATTATATATTAGTGTTTGTAAAATTGGTGAATTAGATATTATGTTAAGACAGAACATAATTTCATGTTACAGGGTTTTTGTCTGGCACTAGCCCAGTGCCAGATTTCTGGGTGAAGAATTTGAGAAGACTGTGTATTCCAGTAGTGATAAGTGTACACGCTGTCTACCCTATTACTTTTGGACAAGTACAACAGTGGCCGTTGGCCGGAAAGACAACTATCTTCTATCTTCAAGGGCCAGATAAGTACAACAAACCTGGCCCGAGGAGAATTCATCAACTATTCTACCGGATAATAACTGAACTGTATTAGTAATAAAGACTTTTCCACCAATAAACATGTATAAAGAGAAAAGAAACTTTAGGAAGACAGACCGGGTATGATGTGAACCACCATCCAGTACAAATTAAGAATTAATATAAGTTTAGTAACATCATTATTCAATTGTAAAGTATGTGCTTGGGCAGTTTGTCCTTTTTGTTTGATTGAATTTTATATATATATATATATATATATATATATATATATATATATATATATATATATATATATATATATATATATATATATATATATATATATATATATATATATATATATATATATATATATGTGTATATATATATATATATATATATATATATATATATATATATATATATATATATATATATACATATATATACATATATATATATATATATACACATATATATACACATATATATACATATATATATATATATATACATATATATATATATATATATATATATATATATATATATATATATATATATATATATATATATATATATATATATATATATATATATATATATATATATATATATATATATATATATATATTGATTTCATTTGATTTGACAGTCCTGACCAAAAGAATATTAGGTTCAGGACTAATAAAATTGTAAAAAAGATTTTCTAATACCAAACTTAAAACACAGTGTTAGTCGAGTTGATCATAGAACTTAATATTTGTGAGTGTCTTGAGTATTGGGTTACCATCACACCATAAATTCATTACCCTAGACCAGTGGTGGCCAAGCTAAGGTTAGCCGAGGGCCAGATTATGTTAAAGGGTAACACCCGAGGGCCAGACCTATAAAATCCTTAAAAAATAACGTTCTGATATTTAGTTATATATATATATATATATATATATATATATATATATATATATATATATATATATATATATATATATATATATATATATATATATATAATGAACCACGTACAGAAAGCAACTGCAAACTACTGTACTGCACATCTGCCAAGACATGCATACCAGTCTTCGAACTGAAATTACTGTTTAAAAAAATATAATGAATCTGATGTTTTAATTTGTTTTGTAATTTGTAACTTGACATGTAATTATTTATTTCAAACATACATTTGTGTGCTATTTCATTGTGAAGAGTGTGGCTTCAATCAACAATAAGAGGCCGACCAAAACAGGTTGGCGGGCCGGTCAAAACATTTTTTCGGTCCGGATCTGGCCCGCGGGCCGTAGTTTGGCCACCGCTGCCCTAGACATTAGACGTAGCTATCAGACATACTAGTCTAAAATAAGTCTGAGTGAGATCTTAGGGTGGTAGCAGAAAGGTCCCCTGAGAACACACCTCATCAATTGTCATACTCAGGGGCCTTCACAGCTTGACCTCACTCAGTTACACTATAAAAATAACACCAACATTCATAACATCTAAAACCACCACAGTATGGGTACTGCACTTTGTCGTAACACAGTCTATTACTCTCTCCATTTTTGTCTCCCTTTCCTTCCCCTCTTCCTCTCTTCTTTATTCTCAGTAATTTTCATGTTACACTACGGTCTTTTCGGCGCTGTAGTCAGCGTTTCTCTTTCTCAAACATCACGGCGTTTACTAATGGTCACTGAGCAAATATCGCAAATGCATTAACCCCAGGTTATAACATATGACCAGAGAATATACGTATACCGTTGTTAAGAGTATAAATGCGTCTTAAAGTCTGGAAGCCTCTATTGCTTTATTGTATCCTATCTGACGGACCTGACGGAAAACGCCGCAGTGTCAAATTTCATTGTATGGGCCAGCACGTGTGTGCCTGCGGAATAACCAGTAATACCGCGCAGGGAACCTTTCCCACGCGAGACGCTGGTCAAGATTGCGTCACAATCGCTCAGAGGCCGGAAAGAGAATTTACGTGTGATTACGTCGGAATGTCCACTACCTCCCCAACTCACTCTTCAGTAACGTGAGCAACGGTGAAAGACCAACGAACGATCTGAAGACATCCATAAAAGCTAGAAGCTTAGACCCAAACGCCATTTACACCCACAAACCATGGGCTGAGTGCATCTAAATGGCGAGGAAGTCCATATTACAAACTCTTGGTGTTAACAAAGCAGTGTACTGTGATTTCACTCTGTTCAGGTTCGTATAAACTTCGCAAAATATGTATGTAAAATATTCATTGGTGTAAGTGTATGTAATTCTTGAAATGATCTACACATCTGCTATGTGAGTGACTGTTGCTTGTATGAAAACTTATCACAACTAGCCCCACAGCAAAAAGATAACATCTACGAGTATCATATTAAATGCGCTATCTATTACAAAGATAAAGGCAGTCCCATTGCAGAGATTTCCATAGGGAAATGAAGTGTTAGAAGCTTCACAATGAAATATCCTGCTTTTACAAGGTTAGGTGACCACTTCCCTTCCTCGCTGCCTTTTTCTTCCCTAGTTCAAGAGCACAGCTGAGTGCTCATTTACAGCTGGTATACCAGAGTGTGCCACTGCCAGGTTTCAGTCCCAAAACCAGGTAATTGAGCCACAGAAGGATGCGATCTGATCGCTTGGCCAGTCGGTCACTCACTTTATCTATTTGTGTAATATAAATGTATTATATGTTATTGCTATTTATCATTGTACGAAGGAACGACTATCATTGTAGAACACAGTTCTTGGGAAAAGAGTTGGCTGAACTAATTAACTCCTAAGGTTACATAGGTCTATGTTTACCTATCATGTCTAGACTATGAGATGAAGTCAGATGAATATAATATTGATATGCCTGATTGTTGCGAGGAGGGGGGTTGTTGTGTTTCTTCTCTTCTTATATATATATATAATGTCACCACTGTTGCAAAAACCTCCTCTGTTTAAATGTGTGACCGTTGAAGATTTTCATTGAACGAAGGAAGCTTCCACTTCCATTGGCCAGTGCATCAATTCATTCATTTTATTTCTGTATCGTGCTTGATGGTGTATTACGCGAAGATGGGTTTATAATCTTGTGACTATCACAACTGTTAGAACTAGTCAACCTCAATGAATGTGATAAGTCCCTTTTGAGTCCAAACAATTTATTACACATTTTCAGACATCGTACGTTGATCATGAATACATCACATATATAATTTAGAATCCTCTATTGAATTAGCTATCTTTGCATATCAGTCCTTTGTCCCGTAAATCTGAATTACTGTAGGCAGAACGACATAACTATATGCACGCGTGGTTGGTGATCCCAACGACCGACAGTGAGATTATGCGTCTGGCCCTAATATAACTAAAACGGACTGTTAATTCATCTCGACTAGGTTTAGTCAATTACTAACCTGTAACATTCATCTTTCTTCATCATAACAGTGGACTGACCCATGTCCATAATAAAATACAATATAACTGTGTGGCACTCCATGCCCGACACTATAAGACTACAAGAACACGTCTTCTCAGTTCGACGGTCATTCAAGAAAGGGTCCCGTCTCTTGGTCACGGTGCGTGACTACCAACGATGAAACGTCACAGCGTTCAATAGGCTAATAATATTTTTACATTACATTAAACGTTGTAACCCCTAAAATCGCATGCTGCTAACCACTAGCAGACAATGCCAATTAAACTACCGTAACACTGATGTGAAGTATAAATATCTTATATAACATGGACAGTTTGCCTGTAATCTCTAGATTGTATTACATAATATTCCTCTTATTGAATGAAAGAGGATAATTCTGATATGCCTGTTGTATGCGGTTTGAATGGGAATGATAGCTGTTTCCATATGACAAGAAAACTCATGAAGCCACATTTGTGTCTTCAGACTTTTAGGTTTCTAATCGGACAACATTCGCAGTTGCAGAGTTCAGTGTCCGGTGCCTGACGGTAACAGACAGTCAGTCTTTTGACCGATGAGCAGAACCTAAAGCCAGAGATCTCGTCAACTCCTAAGCATAAAGGGGCATAGATCAAAGCTCGCATATGTAACGTCATTTCGCTGCTGTATGACAGCACCTAAGAACCTGCGCCAGGGCTGGGAACACAGGATTACAGCTAAGTCCATAAAGCATGAGGATTATTTTTCCTCGAGATATCTCAGAGATCTTACTCAGAATTTCAAACAGAACTTTTACCCACATAATAACCGAACTCTATTTAAAGTGCCTTGAAGATTATCAAAAGTGAACTTTACAATCCATAACGCTAAGCAACTCTCATGATAGTCACACCAGTGCTAATGATGATTAGTAGGACATAATTGGACTTTTTAGTTATTCAGTGTGTATGACCATATTATTATTTTCGTTTACCTTTTCATTTTTCTTTTTCGTTTAGGGATTTACCTTTTTCAGTGGTTTTTCTTTGTGTCGTATATATGTATATATATATATTTAGGGATTATAATATATCTGTGTGTCACAGTATGAAATTATATCATAATATTCAGTAAGAATAATAGGGGGAGATTTGTCGCAAGGAAACAGAATCCATTCTTACAGAAAGAAACTGCAACCTACTGTGAGTATTTATGCATAGCAAATCATTACTCAGAAACCAAATAAGGTGATAGTGAACAGCGTGTTCAAGGGAACCTCGCTCAGTAGGGAACTCCGTGTGCGACAGGTGGAACCAGACCGTTATCAAGCGACTGTCCGCAATCGTACATTTAACAAAAAATCGGAACATGGAATGGTAGAACAATGCTACAGAAAGATAAGCTGGAAAACAATAAGAAGGAAATCAAAAGAATGAACAAAAATATTCTCGGCGTATCAGAAGTCAGATGGAATGGAGCCGGATCGTTTTCATCGGATGGATTTACCAGACTGTATTCAGGTGGGGAGCAACATCAGAGAGGAGCTGGGATTATTTTGGACTCAGAAACAGCAAAAACAGTAGATTTAAGGCTGTTTATTTCTGCCTGAAGGTAATTGCTGAAATCTGTGCAAGTAAATGAAGTATTAGGAGTTGACGAGTCTGACAGATTTCGCTTGTTCCCTAAAGTGTTGACTGCTTTCCATATGTCTTTACTGTTTGTTTTGTTCTAAACCAAATTTCTAAAGTAATTTTTTTCTCTACGAATTAAATATTGCACGTTGTTCCTCCGTGCTCTGTATATGTTAAAGTCCTTGTTTTGTGAGCTTGATCTCTCTGCCTCATGGCTTCTAGCACTGTTTGTGTGATCCAAGGAGATTTGATCTGTCGTTTCACACGAACTTCTTTAGTTGGTGCGTGGTTATCAAACACACAATGAAAGATACGTGTCCAATGGGCTATGGCGTCATCGGGATCCTAAAGCTGGTAAATACTGGCTAGATGTGCAGTTCGCAAATCGTGTAAAGATAGTTCACTGCTGACATTTTTAAAACTTCTAAATTTAATACTGATATGTTTATTTCTTGGAGCTTTATATTTATTCTTTGACCACGTGCAACATGTAGGATAGTGGTCACTCATCGCGACAGTAGGAACAGAACATTCTATAATGTTTTCTGCACAGGTGACGAAGATGTGATCAATTGTTGTGGATGATGTTTTTGTTACCCTGGTAGGCCGGTTGACTATTTGTTTTAGGTTGTATGATAGTATGATGTTTTCCCACGTTTGGTTTGTGTTGTGCATGTCGATGTTGAAATCGCCTAGAAAAATAATTTCTTTGGCAGTGTTAAATACTTTATCCATCATAGTGGTGATATTTTCATACCACATGGCTCTTGCACTGGGATTTCTATAAAGATACCCGACTAAAAATTATCTCTGAGTCGGTAGTTTTTATTTCTAACCATATGCCCTCGGTCTCTGCTGTCTATAAATTGCTTCTGCGGCGATAACTAATAGAAGTGGAAATGTAAACTACTATACCTGTTTCTAGCTTTCTACTTTGGTCTCGCCGTATAGTTTTAAAGCCATTTAAGGTAATTTCATCATCTAATATTTTGTCGTTTAAACGACTTTCGAAAAGTCCAAAAACATGGACATTTTTATTCAGAATTCGTGTAAGCTCAGGAAGTTTGCCTAATAAATGGTAAATGTTCAGGTGGCCCTGCCGTAGACCATCCATAATTGGCCATTGTGTCTAATGGGTATGCATTTTATTTTGGCGAGTGGATTAAATATGTAAATAACAAAAGAAGTTTTAAATACGACACCCACGAAAATTTAAACTAATTAATGTCACCAAGTAAGTGAAAATACAAATGTTAGTACTTAACGAACGAACAATTGGTACAAGTATTGCTAAAAATTACAATTTACTGAAATTGTCAGTGTAAAGTCCACACACTGTAAAGTGCTCATACTAAAATGTCACTGTAAAGAAGTGTGGTGTATGGTGTGTTCTCTTTCTTCTGTAAAGCTCCACTATCAATCACTGTAGCATGTTGTTTGTGGTGCCACTACTGTATATGTCCATTGTAGTGTACAGAGTTGTTGAGATCAGGCATGCTCCAGTCTACCCAGCTGTAAATGGGTAACTCACCCTAGTCCTGAGTTAGGGAAGGCAAAGGCAGCTGTAAACAGTAGTTTCCCTCTAAGGCTCCAGGGGAAGCAGGCCCTAAACTTGGTCAATTCAACCGACGCAGGATGGTGTATATATGGAGTAGAAGTGTAGAGTGTGATTAACGCGAATGGTGTACTGTTCGTGTTCTGACCAATCTAAGCACTCATTCACTTGTGTCTACAAGGCACCAATGCAGACTGCTGGAATCCTTGTTTACACAGTTTATTTAGACGCACACACTGGGACATAACGAGTAAATCATGGGTATTATGTTGACACATCAATTTGCAGGCATACATAGTAGATCCCATGTCATGACACATTCATAAATAATAGGTAGTACATCAATAGCTTCCAATGTCATGATACATAATGGCCGCATCCCCTATCTGACTAAGCGCGTCAGTGAAGGCGGATCGGTAAGTAACTAAAGTTGCTTTATGTTCATAGTTTATATCATATTATGAAACCACGAAAAGGGGTTTCTATCAAAATTGAGATCTCCTTGCCACTGTCCGAATAATAAGATACATGCCCCGTTCTTTGGACAGTGATTCAAAAATATGATGACAGGAATGTAACATGGCCGCCTTCCTGAGTTGTCGCTCACTCACTCACAGGAGGGTATATATAAGCCAAAGTTAATTTGAAATGCATATGAATGATTTACTAAAGTTCCTCCATACAGTCCTACAGTAATCCAGTTACTTCACGTAGACATAACTGCTGTATGGAAGCCCGTCATCTTCGTCGATACAAACATGACCCTAGCGTTGCGAAGCAGAATATTCCAGCTAGGTCTAACCGACATGAGATCATCAAAAATAGGGTCTGGAATTACCTGGAGTCCGAATCATACATGGTACCGTACATTAGGAGAGTCTCTAACACAAACTCTAGTAGAGATACAATCTCCTACAGAAGAAAAATCACTTCACAAATCATTTTTACTTAAGAATGTACCAGCCCTGAAAAATGCGTAACCGCCATTGTAAACGTTACCTCGGAACTCATCACGACTTGTCAAGACAACTCCTACTTCCGCAAGAGCGGCATAACAAGAATATAGTCCTGCCTACCCATCCAAAATATACAATATAGGACTGATTCTACTTGTACTAATAATATGTAATACATATGAATTCAGGCCATAAACATAATAAGCAAATTAATCTATTTTCTGGCCCTAACAAATAAGTACGGACATGAGTGCCATATCCATGCGCCGAATCAATATCAAGAACGATTACTCCTATAATCAAAAGTGTAAAACAATCATGGATTATCTAGCTTTACCATAGACAGCATTTTCATATACAAATGAATGAATGTCTATATCTTTTCCATATTAAATAGCCATATCAATTTTTGTAATATGTGCGTCAAAATATGCACGCAACAGATTACCACACCCCTCGGGAAAAAAAAATGGTACATTTTTTTTTAAATACATCTAGGAGCAACATACAATAGGCTCACAACGCACCAATAACAATGCGCAGATGATAAGCATAAGTTTTATGACCTTAGAGAAAGTACTTCTCTAAGTATAAATATTTCCAGAGAGGTGTCACCAACGCATACTACAATATTAGCAATGACACAATTTGTACATTAGTTTATACATAAATTTCATCTAAGATATCTTAACATCATGATCATCAAAGACGAAAAAAACATTGAAAGATCAGCGGTGAATAAACATCAATGAACCGCTAAGTAGTGTTACAATCAATATATGATATATTAGATATGTGTACACATTTCAACATAGGAACAACTGTATCAAAGTTGTATAACAGTTATGAATCATGTGGGCATCTAGACAAAATATCTGCCATCACATTTTCTGACCCACGGATAGCTCGCACCGAAAAATGAAATGGCTGTAGAGCAATCGCGTATCGCGTTGATCTCGCGCTCTTCAGATTTTTACTCTGAATAGCCATAAGAGCTTTCTGGTCAGTTTCCACAATGAAATGCGCGCCAAGAAGAAATCTTTGCAGTTTAAGGATTGACCAAACCATAGCCAATAATTCAGGGTCTAGGACCGAGTAATTCTTCTCTGCGGCATTTAATTTCCGAGAAATATACATCACTGGATGCAGAGTTCCAGAGTACTCTTGCATTAGTGCTGCTCCAATCCCGGTGGATGAAGCGTCACTACGAAGAATAAATGTCTTATCCTTAGAAGGCAATACTAGGATAGGTGAAGTAGAAAACATAGTTTTAACCTTATCCAAAGAGGATTGACATTCTTGAGTCCAATGGACTACATTAGGAGACCCTTTCTTTAGCAAGGCAGAAAGAGGTGACATAATGGAGGACAGATTCGGAATGAATCGTCCATAAAATTGTATTAGACCTAAGAGACTTCGCACTTGCTTTTTAGTCTTAGGAATAGAAATGTTAAGTATCTTACTTGTATTATGGTCTTCTGTTTTTAGGAACCCATGACCAACACGTTGTCCTAAGAAAGATATTTCGCTAAAACCAATACATGCTTTCGATGGTTTCGCTGTCAGGTTATGCTCGCGTAAGATAGACAATAGTTCATTTATCCCATTATAGTGATCGTTCCAAGTATCACTGAAAAGACAGATGTCATCAAGATACGCAATGACATCTGAGCGATGAGATAGGATTCGACGCATCATGCGTACGAATGTTGCAGGGGCGTTCATAAGACCGAAAGGCATGAAATTTCATTGGAATAGACCCCAGGCGTCGAAAAAGCAGTAAACGGTTTGGCGTGTTCGGATAATGGAACTTGCCAATATCCCTTAGACAAATCGAGTTTAGTAAAGAAATGAGAATTCGATAGTCTCGTAAGTAGCTCTTCTAGTAAAGGCATAGGTTCAGCATCAAATTTCGTCACTTGGTTCAATTTGCGATAATCCACGCAAAGACGTATGTTATTGTCTTTTTTTCGTACAATAACCATCGGCGAAGAATATGCTGATGTGGATGGTTCAATAATTTTTAACTCTATCATCTCATCCAACTCTTTCTCTACCTGTGCTTGAAAATGTATCGGGATAGGATACGGTCTGACTCTCATAGGACTATGGTCAGTAAGAATAATGTCATGTTGAATGACATCAGTTTGACCAGGAATGTCAGTAATGACATCCTGAAATTGTTCTAACATAGTAGAAACTTGTTTCTGCTTTCCTGGAGATAATTCTGGAGAAATTGCAACATCTTTCCATGATTCATTAGAGTGAAGAGGAATCATTGGAAAAGGTAGATTTACATCCGAGAAACTCGTTTCCTCATCCTGTATTACTGACAGAGATGAGTACTGTCCATGTTGGACTGGAAAATCGTCCGTTGCCTGGAAAACAGGTTGTAAATAATCCGGACGTTCATGGAATTCCGTGAGCATGTTGATGTGGAAGGTTTTACGCTTCCCGTCAATATCGACGATATAGTCAACATCGGAAACTTTTGATATTATATCGTACGGACCTTTCCAAGAAATAAGAAGTCTATTTTCCCTACAAGGTAGCAAGACAAATGCTTTGTCACCTGGACAAAGTTGTCGCAAGCATCTCTTTTTATTGGCAAATTCCCTTGCCTTCTGTTTCGCAAATTCAGAAGAAGCAGTTGCCAATTTGCATGCTTCAATAATCTTGTGTCTAAGTGCGATGACATATTCATAAAAGGATTTTGTGTCATCGACAATATTATCAGCAGTTATAAGATCATGAAGTAAGGACATAGGACCTCGCTGTTTCGCGCCAAAGACAAGTCCAAAGGGAGAAAATCCTGTATGTTCGTTGGCGACCTCTCTATATGCAAAGAGAGCCGCGGGTAAAACCCTATCCCAATCCTGAGGATGATCTTCTGTTATCTTACCTAGTAGGTTTTTCAGAGTTCTATTCAGACGTTCCACCATCCCATTGGACATAGGATGATAAATACTACTCAGCGATCTCTCTATCTTAAGAGTCGACATTACTTGAGACATGGTATCCGATATGAGTTGGGTACCATGGTCGGATAATATTTCTGCTGGAAATCCCAGACGAGAAAATATTAACCAAACAGCATCTGCGACATCAGCAATAGTTATGCTCTTTAGAGGAACAGCCTCCGGCCAACGTGTGCACATATCAACACACGTCAAAATAAATTGGTGTCCTCTAGCAGACTTTATCTTAAATGGACCAATGATGTCTATCGCCATTTTTTGAAATGGTCGAATGGGAATGTCTGCAACCTGAATAGGTGCATCATGGCGTGGACCTCTGGATTTAATCTCTTGACATACTTTACAAGATCGACAATAGATTCGTATGTCCTTATTCACAGCAGGCCAAAAGAAAGATTCAAGAACTCTAGTTTTAGTACGGGAAAAACCCATATGTCCAGCACACTGCGAATCATGAGCGTGCTGTAAGATTTTAACTCTCATATTTTTAGGCACAAGGATTTGAGAATGAATGGACTTAGCGGAGTCTTGTACCATACGTACAAGTACGCCATTCTTCATCGTAATCCAAGATTTACGATTTGTATCCTTATTCGGATCACCTTTTGTTGCCAGAGTAAAGAATTTCTTTAGAGTAGGATCATCTTCCTGCTGTTTTATAAAGGAATCATGGGAAATCCCCAAGGAATCATCTTGGATCTGCGCCTCATTATCTTCAGAATGTGAAGATTGCGGCATATTAAGAGCTTGAGCCCTAGTGATTACTGCATTAGCAGATTGCATATTAACATTTTCCCAATTAGAAATTTGCTGTGGAGTGCATTCTTTCACTCCATGAATGCGACCGATGATAAGATCAGCGATCGGATTCGGCAAGAGACATGCTTGCACCTCTCCTGTAAAGAAAGGCGTAGCAATATTGATAATGGCAGTTTAGTACTTCTCCAATGTGCCACCAAATGTTACACATTTGACTACATTGCCTGTAGCTCGAGAAGGATTTACGAGTGATTGCCTCACTCCGATGGTAGTGCACCCCGAATCAAAAAGAATTGATACCGGAGTACCATCTATTAAGCCTCTATTGAAAACAAGAGCACCCCTTCCATTATGCGCGATTGACGCAGGGAGAGCGGGAAGCGGGTGACCGCAGCTTAAAGTAGAAACTGTGGTTGGATCGAATAATGTTTTGCATTGCGAACACTGAGATGCTCTAGCAAAATCGAAAGCGGAATTTGCTACACTATTGGAGTCTTTTTTTCATTATTCTGATTACCGGCGTCGTGGAACTCCTGTTGTGCAGAGTTAGCCTGGTAATAAGATTTACCACGTCTTTTGTGTTGTGATCTACCTCGGTTATAATTGTCTCTATAATTATTATTTCCTCTGTTATAACCCCTATTTGGGTTTGAATCATAATATTCATGATCATAATCATCACGCTCATTATACTGAGTATCCCTGTAATATTGGTTCTTTTCTCTCCATGAAGCACTTGGGTAGTTCCTATAGCTACTCCCCTTTCGAGAATGTCTAAAATTATGGGTACCCCTCGCGTGTCGAGGACTATCAGCCCGATTCCGGTTCTTCGAAGAAGAACCCTGATTTGAGTGGTTATCTTGGTTTTGATACTTATTCCAATTAACCTTTTTATCAAATTTATTTTTAGCTCCTTGGAATTTGTGTGAGTAATTCTGATTATATTCTGTTGCCGAAGCAACTGGCATACTCTCTTTAATGTTAGAGTTACTAAGAATCATGTCAGGGTGTGCCGTGGCATACTGGTCACAATATTCTTCCATTTTCTTTATTGTACTAGGTTTACAACTCCGCCAATGCCGGTCCCAAGCCCGGATGAAAAAGGAGGAGGGCGGCCTGCATGGAGGCCGTAAGGAGGCAGCCCCTCCACCATGCAAAGGCACAACAGGCCAATCACCTGTTTGCTTTAAATCATGATTACGCGAACTACAAGAGAGAAACCGGACTGATTCTAAAGGCGACGAACTGGAACGGACTACGGACTACGACTTATGGAACTTGGAACACAAGAAGTATAAATGGGAAGGAAGAGGAGCTGGTGGAAGAGATGAGGAAAGCAAAACTAGAAATCCTGGCTATAACGGAAACGAAGAAAAAAGGACAAGGAGTCATGGATCTCGATGGCAACACGTTGCTCTACAGTGGTGTACCCATATCTGAAAGAGCTAAAGGGGGCGTGGGTTGCATTGTGGCCCAAAATCAAAAAGATAGTATCAAGGGATGGAACTTTGTCTCGGAGCGCATTGTGGTTGTAAAACTAAAAGAAGGAGAAACCATAGTCAACCTGGTCATAGTGTATAGGCCAAATGAGGATGAGAGAGCAGAGGTCAAGGAGGAATTCTTCGAGCTGCTTCAAAGGACAGTGGATGACTGCCTAGATGAAGTTATTATGCTCGGAGATTTTAATGCCAGAGTTGGAAATGACCATGCTAGATGGGGTGGAGTTATCGGAAGATATGGAGAAGATACTCTCAATGACAATGGAAAGCGACTCCTTAGATTCTGCAGTGAGCAGATTCTGATCATTACAAACACAAAGTTCCCCCATAAGCGCATACATGCATACACTAGATGTGAACCAACCAAGAATGAGAAGTCAGTGATCGACTATGCCATTGTTCGGAAAAGCTCATTCAGATATGTCCGAGATGCAAGAGTCTGGAGGAGGCCAGAGATTGGAAGTGATCACTACCTGCTAACAATCAAACGAACAACTGAAAGAGTTGCTCAGCCTAGGAACTGCCCAACATCACGCAAGAAACCAAGTAAACGAGCAGGAGAAATGAGCATTAGGACCTACAAGCTGAGAGAGCCAGAAATTAAGACCAGATATCAGGGGCTTATTGCTACAGCAGTGAGCAACACAGAAGAACGACCTGATGACTTGGAAACCCTCTGGAATAAATTCAAGGATATCATAAAGACAGCTGCAGCAGAAGCATGTGGTGAAGTCCGACTTGGGAACCAGATAAAGAGGACACCTTGGTGGACAGAGGAAGTCAAAGAGAAAATAAGAGAGAAGAAAATGGCATGGAAACAATACTTAGGAGCTAAAAACACAACAGGACAAATGGAAAAATATAGAGAATATGTGACACTCAGAACAGAAGCAAAGAACAAAGTGCTAGCAGCAAAACAGAAGTCCTGGGAAGAATTTGGAGAAAAGCTAGAAAAAGATGCACAAGAAAACCAGAAATTGTTCTATAAGACCCTAAAGAACATGAGGAAAGAAAAACAATGCCCTCTCAAATTTATAAAGGACAAGCAAGGCAAATTGCTTACTGCCCCGAAGGAAGTAATGGAAAGATGGAAAGAATATTTCTCAGAACTCCTGGATGGCGAGCATGATGAAGCATCAGAAATGATAACCACTGACACAGAAGATGAAACCAATGATGGTGAAGATGACATAAAGATGGAAGAACTGAGGGCAGCACTAGAGAAAATCAAGATGGGCAAAGCAGCAGGGCATGATGGTATAACACCAGAAATGGTTAAGTACATGGGAGCATCAGGCGACCTATTACTCTTAAAGGTCCTACAGGCAGCATGGTGCAACAATACCATACCAAAGGATTGGGAGATTGCCATCATAACACCAATTTTCAAAAAGGGTGACAATCGACAATGTGGAAACCATAGAGGCATATCCCTTCTCAGTGTCCCTGGTAAAATCTACTCTAGAATCCTAGAGCAGAGACTCCGACGCCTAGCTGAGCCACAATTGGATGAGGTCCAGTGCGGATTCCGAGCAAACCGAAGTACTCAAGACCTAATCTTCACACTCAGACAGCTGAGTGAAAAGGCCCTTGAGTATAAGAGTGAGATCCATCTTTGTTTCATAGATCTGGAAAAGGCGTTTGACAGGGTCCCCTGGAGCAAACTTTGGGACTGTTTGGCAAGGAAGAATATTCCAGCACCTCTGATTCATGCTATACAGAGCTTCTACAAGTCTTGCAGAAACTATGTGAGGACAGCAAACCATAAGTTAGAAGAGTTCAGGACCACCACTGGTGTAAGACAAGGTGATATCCTATCACCTTACCTCTTCATACTCCTTATGGACGATGTCATCAAGGCATGTAAGGAGAGAACAAGAAAGTATTCAGTGGGGGTCTGGAAGATGAGACAGGTCTATATTTCGGAGCTGGCATTTGCTGATGATGTTGCCCTGATTGCTAAATCAGAGGCACATCTCCAATCCAACCTGCAAGTCTGGAAGGAAGAGCTGGAGAAGAGAGGGATGGTCATAAGCAGCTCTAAAACAAAATCCATGGTGATATCACGAGAAGAAAGAAAACATCAGATTAAGTTGGGAGAACAGGTCCTGGAGCAGGTCGACCACTTTAAATATCTCGGAGCTATTATAGACCGAAAGGGAGGCATCAAAGAAGAGTTGGCCACTCGAAAAGCAGCGGCTGGGAGACTTTTTCAGGCCATAAATCGTGGATTCCTCAGCAAGAAAGAGGTTGGTAAGAAAACGAAGATGGCTGTGTACCGCTCCACCTATGTCCCAGTCTTGACATATGGATGCGAGTCGTGGGCAATGACTACAACCCACAAAAGCCAGATCCAAACCTCAGAAATGAGGTATCTGAGGAAAGGGGTTGAAGTAACAAGAAGAGACATGGTCCGCAACCAGACGATCCGTCAAGGCCTAAAATCCCATCCGCTGCAGACCCAAATAGAACAGTCCCAACTAAGATGGTTTGGCCATGTCTGCAGAATGGGAGAAGATCGGCTACCACGACAAGCATGGGAAACAAAGAGCCAGGGATCCAGACCTCCAGGACGACCCAGAGTCCGCTGGGAGGACAACATTAGACAATCTTTGAAGGACCGAGGACTAGAATGGAACCAGGCCAGGAAGAAGACAGCTGATAGAATGGTCTGGCGCTCTCTCTTCCAAACCTCTACACCTCACGGTAGAAGGGGAACGACTAAGTAAGTAAGTAAGTACTAGGTTTACGCTCATGTAAGAACTCTAGGAATGATTTATTTACAGAAGACATGACCTTGTCTCTTAGCAATAAATCCGTAAGACCATCAAATGTTTTCTCTATTTTGGATAATTCAATCCATCGTGAAAGTGTAGTTCGTGCTTTTGAAATGAAATCTGAGAATTCTAAACCTACCTCAGGTCTCATTGTTTTAAACAAAAGACGATAACCTTCTTCTGACAGCTGATATCTCTTTATCAAAGCTGCCCTAATAGCATCATAATTATCCTTGTCGGCCTCTTCAAGGAAATATAACTTACTCAGAGACTCCCCTTTTAGATTTTCAGACAACTGATTCACATACTGTGATTTGTCAACATTATGAGCTCGACAAGCACGTTCAAATCTAGAAGGCCAAAATGTTATGTCATCACTGGTAGGGTTGAACGCTGGTACCTTGACCTTGTACACAAAGGGTTTACCATTACCACTAGATGCCTAATTAACATTACTCATACTTGTCAATCTTAATTTCTCTAACTCAAATTCATGTTCTCTTATTGCTTTTCTCTCTTCAGCTTCTCTATCCAATCTTTTCTGTTCTGCAGCCGCTTCTAATTTTTTCTGTTCAGCTGCAGCAGCAGCTTCTAATTTCTTCTGTTCTGCATCAAATCTCCTTTCCTCCACTTGCATCTGCAATTTCTTTAGTTCAGCAGCAGTATCAGCTTCTTTTTCTAATCTTTTTTCTTCAGCCAGAGCTTTTCTCTCTTCAGCAGCAGCAGCAGCTTTTCTCTCTTCAGCAGCAGCAGCAGCAGCTTTTCTCTCTTCAGCAGCAGCTTTTTTCTCTTCAGCAGCAGCTTTTCTCTCCTCTGCAGCAGCTTTTCTCTCTTCAGCAGCAGCAGCAGCAGCTTTTTTCTCTTCTGCAGCTAATGCTTTGTCATATTGAGCAACAGTCCATTCTTCTAACTGTTTCCCAGTCTTATCAAGGGATTTTCCTTGTGCAATAAAGTAATCTAATGTAGACATCTTGTCTTCTTAAATCAGAAACCTGAAAAAGTAAATAAATTACCTTATTTCACTTTAATGGGAGACAAGTCTATACCATAGACTTAGTCTTAGTGAAAAACTTGTATGGTTATTTTGTTTATCATATAACCAATGATAACTTGAGTACCTGTGGGAACAATAACTGTATATCTCAAATACTGTGGGAGACAAGCCTTACAAAGGTCTTGTATACCTTAATGTAATCAATGATCACTTGAGTACCTGTGGAAAATAATATTTCCTATACCAATCACTTTGGGAGACAAGCCTTACAAAGGTCTTGTATAACTTAATGTAATCAATGATCACTTGAGTACCTGTGGAAAATAATATTTCCTATACCAATCACTTTGGGAGACAAGCCTTACAAAGATCTTGTACACTTTGTTTTACAACAATAATAATCATAAAGTACTGATCTGTTCTATAATATAAGTGTATTCAACTATACCTCCTATGTCATATGTCAACTAAAGACATTACAAAGGACAAAGAAGAAAAGACAATCTGAAAACATTTGCAGAGATCAAATTAAATTAAATAGGAGAAATGAAAAAAAATGATCACAGAATCTGTGATAATAACTGCAATAAGATAACAAGACAAATAACGCCACAGTGTATAAACATAAGGGTGTAAAGAACTGAAATGAAAGGAAAGATGAGACCTACAATTATACAAACAAATCAAACAAAAATAAAGAACAGAAAAATATTACAAATACAAATATGAAACAGTCGTCACAGCTAACCAAATATTTGCAAACTATGTTGCATGCAAATTTCAATTAAGAAATTGCTCCCTATAGAACGCCAGAACAAGACCAATATCACTTGGTATTTCCTGTTCTAGTCACCTCCCATCCAGGCCCGCAAACACATAACAATCACACATATAAACAAATAATATATAAACATAAATACATATAAATCATAAATGTGTACATTAGACTACCACTTTATTGAGTAATAGATTTGCTTTCTAACTGTTACACTGTTAAATTTTTTTGAGCACATTAGAAGATCCACCGATGAAATTTGCACTTTATGTTCAACATTGCTCTTCTATTACAGCAGGATAAACAATCACTAGTTTAGAACACTGACTGTACTGTGCCAAATGTCAACAAGTGCTGACCCAGATATTGCTACACTTGTCAGAACAGGTCAAGCTGACATTGATTGTATAGCTGTCCTACTGGTGTTGATGTGGTCAAACAAATGTTCTTGCAACTGTAAAATGTGATTCTCAACACAAGACTGCGTAGGCTGGACCCAGGAATCTGGCCCACCACTGTAAAGTCCACACACTGTTAAGTGCTCATACTAAAATGTCACTGTAAAGAAGTGTGGTGTATGGTGTGTTCTCTTTCTTCTGTAAAGCTCCACTATCAATCACTGTAGCATGTTGTTTGTGGTGCCACTACTGTATATGTCCATTGTAGTGTACAGAGTTGTTGAGATCAGGCATGCTCCAGTCTACCCAGCTGTAAATGGGTAACTCACCCTAGTCCTGAGTTAGGGAAGGCAAAGGCAGCTGTAAACAGTAGTTTCCCTCTAAGGCTCCAGGGGAAGCAGGCCCTAAACTTGGTCAATTCAACCGACGCAGGATGGTGTATATATGGAGTAGAAGTGTAGAGTGTGATTAACGCGAATGGTGTACTGTTCGTGTTCTGACCAATCTAAGCACTCATTCACTTGTGTCTACAAGGCACCAATGCAGACTGCTGGAATCCTTGTTTACACAGTTTATTTAGACGCACACACTGGGACATAACGAGTAAATCATGGGTATTATGTTGACACATCAATTTGCAGGCATACATAGTAGATCCCATGTCATGACACATTCATAAATAATAGGTAGTACATCAATAGCTTCCAATGTCATGATACATAATGGCCGCATCCCCTATCTGACTAAGCGCGTCAGTGAAGGCGGATCGGTAAGTAACTAAAGTTGCTTTATGTTCATAGTTTATATCATATTATGAAACCACGAAAAGGGGTTTCTATCAAAATTGAGATCTCCTTGCCACTGTCCGAATAATAAGATACATGCCCCGTTCTTTGGACAGTGATTCAAAAATATGATGACAGGAATGTAACATGGCCGCCTTCCTGAGTTGTCGCTCACTCACTCACAGGAGGGTATATATAAGCCAAAGTTAATTTGAAATGCATATGAATGATTTCCTAAAGTTCCTCCATACAGTCCTACAGTAATCCAGTTACTTCACGTAGACATAACTGCTGTATGGAAGCCCGTCATCTTCGTCGATACAAACATGACCCTAGCGTTGCGAAGCAGAATATTCCAGCTAGGTCTAACCGACATGAGATCATCAAAAATAGGGTCTGGCATTACCTGGAGTCCGAATCATACATGGTACCGTACATTAGGAGAGTCTCTAACACAAACTCTAGTAGAGATACAATCTCCTACAGAAGAAAAATCACTTCATAAATCATTTTTACTTAAGAATGTACCAGCCCTGAAAAATGCGTAACCGCCATTGTAAACGGTACCTCGGAACTCATCACGACTTGTCAAGACAACTCCTACTTCCGCTAGAGCGGCATAACAAGAATATATTCCTGCCTAAAAGTTAGTTGCTTATCCTTTACAGGACGTGGCAATCAACCCCAGCTTTTATTGGCTGTTTGTGATTTTTCTAGGCAATTATTTTCATTCAGTAGTTTGCCATTGCTTTCTGAACGGTACGGCGCTTATACCATTGTTAAAAATCCACACAAAGCGATCTGCTACCAAACCGCCTGCAGCAGGTTTCGAACCTGGTATATCTGGATTATGAAACTGCGATCATATCCATTAGGCCACAGACGCCTACCCATCCAAAATATACAATATAGGACTGATTCTACTTGTACTAATAATATGTAATACATATGAATTCAGGCCATAAACATAATAAGCAAATTAATCTATTTTCTGGCCCTAACAAATAAGTACGGACATGAGTGCCATATCCATGCGCCGAATCAATATCAAGAACGATTACTCCTATAATCAAAAGTGTAAAACAATCATGGATTATCTAGCTTTACCATAGACAGCATTTTCATACACAAATGAATGAATGTCTATATCTTTTCCATATTAAATAGCCATATCGATTTTTGTAATATGTGCGTCAAAATATGCACGCAACAGTCAGTAGTATATTAAAATAGTCACACAAAAGTAAGCACGCACAGTTTCACACCACATCACTAAAATTCTAACAAAGTAATTTATGCAACACTGGGAGAATACGAATATAAAAAATCTTGCAAGTAAGGAAAAAAAACTGTTGAAGGCCTGTAGCCAATGAAATTAGAGTGTTTTGAGAAAGTTACAAAGTACTTATTACTTTTGGCGTTGCAGTAATTAACTAATTTTCCAGGGGAGAGACGGCTTTGGTCACAGGGATTAAGGCAATGAAAAAAATGAGTGTATTCATCATTGATGATGGATGTCTCTGCCAGGTATATAGTAGGGCCCGCGTTGCATAGACATCATTAGTGCTTGGCAGAGTGACGCAGGACTGAATTGCATTAGGTAGCCAAGTTCTGGGTTCCACTGAGCACGACCAGGAAGGCTACAGGAGGAGGCATGACGACTGTAGATTTCGTCTGTAGTGGTTCCAACACTTGTACCAGATTTTTGGATCTGGGACATTGTGGCACTGTTTGTTGAACTGTCATATAATGTGTTTGTGAGGGGCTGTCTTACAGATAGTGGAGGAAACATAACATCGTAACGTTCGGCTTCCTGGCTGTAAGTGGCGTTCTGTTTGTTGTTAGGTAATTTGTTGGCTATAGGAGCGCTTCTTTGAGGGGCGGATATGGTGTGTTGTGCATTTTCATGAAGGGCTGATCTCATGGTAGACCGGTTTGTGTTCTTTGTGTCTGGTGGGTTGTCGTGTCGTGTTCTTTGTGTCTGGTGGGCTGTCGTTTTGCGTTCTTTGTGTCTGGTGGGTTGTCGTGTTGCGTTCGCTGCAGGTACTTGATGTTTTTTTGCTAGGATGCTGCTACCTAGTTCATGGAATAGAGAATTGTGCTGTGGGTCGAACTAGACTAGACACACTCGCAAGCGAAATACGTCTGCATGCGTACCGTACATTTTCATAACCCCCAAAACAACTTGGGACTTACATAACCCGCAACAAGTACCATATTTCAAGTGCAAAGGTTAGGTAATTATATAGATTCATTGTAACAGAGGATTTTCAGTACAATTAAGAAAGCACGTGTGAATCTCTCAACTATACAGAATAAAGATTTTTTTTTCTAAAAGTCTTGCAGCAAATTTATATTTGTCATGTTCAGAAATTTAAAAGCCCACGTTTGAAAAATAGTATTTCTTATTTCGTAGAAGCCCTCTTTAAAGCGATCACTGATTCTCTACTTCCTAGCAACATTGTATTTCTAATTCATTCCACTGAGGTTTGTTTTTTCTTCAAGGAAAGACATTATTACTTGCCAGAGCAGTATTGATGGTAAGAAATACGTGTAAATCTTATGTACAGTAATTAAGTATTCTGTAGCTCCTTTAAATGAGCCTGCTGCGGTTTTCGACAAGATGTAGAGGATGAATGGAAATTGGAATATGTCGATCTACCTTGTAAGAGAGGCAGAAGAAGACCAAAGAAAACATGAAGAAGAGAACTTGAGACAGACATGAAGGGGATGAAGAGGACATGGAATGACCTTGAGTTCGTGGCACGTGGTAGCAAGACTTGGCATAAATTTGTTGAAGACTTATACTCCTTGTTGAGCTGATAAGTGATGATGGTGATGATGATGATGATGATGATTAATCCTCGTTGTCCCATGTAGTTCTCTGGGGTCTGACAAAGAAAGAGAGGACTGCTGCACCCTTAAGGAAAGTCATATGAGCCTATTTGAGGTTGTCCATGGAGCTGGCAACGTCATCTTGTAAAACAGATTGCCAAAGAAGTCACAGCTATAAAAGCATGTTAATGCTTGATGCAGGCTTCCTGCAAGGGGACCAGCTGTAGTGATGGTTCCAATATCGGTGGTGAGCACAAAAAAATTAATAAGCTAAATCTTCTTTTATCTTTGCCGTATGCCAGAAAACTGGTGGTGGGGGAAGAGACATATCATATGCAGTGCCAAAGCTATAGCCGTGACAGTTCCTAAAATTTAGTCCTGAGTCTTCTTTCCTTTGTAAAAACTTGTGTCTTTTGGATACTCGACTTTAAATATATTATTGGCATGAGTAAAGAATAAAAAACACCCAGCTACTTCACCATTATTTTAGCATGTCGTAATATGATTATGGATATGCCTGCGATGATTATGGTGCAGAATCCACTATTATTGTAACGTACTGAGCGCTTTTCAGCTGGTCCCACAAGCGCTTTTGAAAATCGTTTTCCACTAGAACTAAGATGCTTAATGGGAAAAGTCATTTATGTTGCCTTCAACAAAATGGGTAACACTTGTCTAAGTGGTTTTAGCAAAGACATAAAAAGTCGTCATGCTCAGATCGGAGCTCAAAATAATTTTTTTTTCTTTTGGTGACACAGAATTTATATTTCACATGGAAGGCCGAGCATTACTGACAGCTTCATAGCTTTTACAAATCTGAGGGCATATTTATTCCTGACAGCAAGGTCTAAAATATTTAAACATGCGCGCTAATATAATTGACCGACCCAGTGTGTAGGTGGAACCAAAAATGAGGCTAAATTTAATTTTAAACACAGTCAGAGGTAATCAGAGAAAGGAAAGACAAAGAGCCACATACAGAGGGCCACAAGCAGAGAGCCACAGGCAGGCAAACACAGACTAATGCAGTAACAGACAGACCGCGCCACCAATTCACCAACAGACACAGTCACAAACAGACACAGGCGCAAATGGTCAACGACAGGACAGCTGCAGACAAAACAGCCGAAAGCTAGCAGCCGCAGATACGGCTACAGACACGCACCCACAAACACAGCTACAGACAGGCAACCATACACACAGCTACAGAAGACAACGACAAACACAGCTACTACAGGCAACCATAAACACAGCTACAAAGAAGGCAACCATAAATACAGCTACAGACTGGCAACCATAAACACAGCTATAGACAGGCAAGCATAAACACAGTACAGACAGGCAACCACAAACACAGCCACAAACAGACATCTACAAACACAGATACAGACATGCAACCATAAATATAGTTACAGAAAGACAGCTACAAACACGGCTAAAGACAGGCAACCATAAACACAGCTACAAACAGGCAACCATAAACACAGCTACAGAGGCACCACAAACACAGCTACAGACAGGCAACCATAAACACAGTTACAGAAAGACAGCCACAAACACACCAGATGCGACATATATCTTTCTGTGTCAGCGACATGACATATTTAAGCAGCCATGTTTTGAGTCTAGTAATATTTTTGTATGTAGTTTCCGGGATCTGAAGATATAAAGAATATTTTTACTTTACCCTCAGGCATGACGTACAAGGTGACAAAATGAGATTACTCATGTCGGCTGGCAACCTCATCATGTTAAACAAATTGTCACAGAAACCACCGCTACAAGAACATATGACTGCTTGGTGCAGACTTCCTGTAAGGTAACCAGCTGTAGTTGTGGCTCCATGCTCCATAAGGAGCGAACGAAAAATGATCATGACGAAGTCATATTCATGTAGACATGCTGAAAGAAAAGTTACAAATGTTCGTCACATCATGTTGAAGTCACATTCTTGTTGATTTGGTGAGGTCATATTCTTGTACACGTGGCCCACACCCATCAGTATAAATATGTAATAGATAACATTTGTAAGAACCACGTGACTGCTTGGTGCAGGGTTCCTGAAACGTTACAAATGTTAGTCATCATCATCATGTTGAGATCATATTTTTGTAGACATGCTGAAAGAAAAGTTACAAATGTCGTCATCATCATTTTCATTCGCGCTCCTTACGGAGCACTGTAGCTTGTCTTCCTGCAAGAATCCTGCACCAAGCAGTCACATGCTGTTACACCAGTCAGTGTTACAAATGCTACAGATTACACATGTATGTTGATGGGTGTAAACCACGTGTTTCATAATTACTTTTTTGCTTCCAAAGTTTGGTATCCCGAACATTTTGCAAAGAAAGAAATAAAAGCCCAACAGGAAATCAGGCGACCATATAGCCAGTCAGACGATAGCGAAATAGGTTTTCTGTGCAGCAGCAAGGCTGGTTTAAGCAATCCGATATTGAGTCTAGTAATTTTTGGGCGATCCACAACCAGTCTATACGTCATTACCTCGATATACAGTCCCTGCATCCTCCAGGTGAGCAGTCCCAGTTGCGATAATTTGGCCACGTCTGCAGAATGGGAGAAGCCCAGCAACCGCGACACATATGGGAAAGCAACAGCCAAGGATATAGGCTTCCGGGACCACCCAGAGTTTACTGGGAGAACAATATCAGACAATCTCTGAAGGGCCGAATCCTAGACTGGATCCAGACCAAAAGGGCAGCATGGTGCGCTCTCTGGGTAACCTCTACTCTCCAAGGTAGAACTGGAACGACTAAGTAAGTAAGTAATATATTGGTTACTGCTCCATCACGCGTGTTTCACAATGACGACTAAACAGCCTGTGTATGGGGCTAACAATCTCATCATGTAAAACAGAGTGCAACAGAAACCAGTGACACAAGAGCTTATGCATGCTCTATACAAGCTTTCTGTAAGTGGGTCAGCTTCAGGGCTGGCTCAAAGCTAGTTAAAGAGTGACAAGGAAAATGAAAGAATGCAGAATAAATATTTGAGTACCAATATTTCGGTTACAATCTTGTGAAACACGGTACAGATTTATGTATAAATTTGATGTACTATGTGAAATCAAGATTTTTCCATCTCTGTAAGAAAAGCTCGTGTGGTTTCACGGGAGATAAATAAAGTATCGAACTAATGCTTCATCAGGCAGGCATGTCGTAATAGCACTAGAAATGTGGACATATTTGCAGTCAGGTCACTTTTTTGTGTTATGAATCAATATGGTCAGTATCTCTAAACAGGAGAAAGGACAATAACATGGAGAATTAAGGCAAGCTGAAATGGAAAACAAAGAGAAAGTCCAGGCAAAAGCAAAAGAGAAAGAACCACGAAAGAGAAAGGTAAAGAATGGAGAGATGAAACAGATAATTATTACTAAGAATTTGCAGGCTAAAACCTGTTAACTACATGAGTTGAAACTAAACATTTTCAAATCACATATTTATGTAACAAAACAGCAATTATGTTGCATATACGATTTATTTTCTTCATAAATTATACCGTGTGCCGATAGAATGGAATGGTTTAATGTGTGTATACTTTTAACTGTATAACAGTTAATCAATAAAATATCAAATGTACATGTTAGATAGTGCAATATTCAGCTATCACTACACATACTGAGATCAGAAACCTAACCAAACAATATATTGTTCAGGTTATTTAAGGGTACAAACGAAGAAATGGTTTTTCCTTCCTGCGTGATCAGCTACTCAGTTGGCCGCAAAACGGTTTGCCTATTTGCGTTAAGCGAAAGTGGCCATGACAACTGACTTCACACGCACTGCTCACTTCCTTGTCTCCATCGTGTCCACTATTTCCCCTAATCTTTGTCGCTATTTCGGTTGCGTCCTCTACTCTGACCACTTGCTCCAGGGTGTTCGGTACGAGTGTAACCGCGTCCTCTACTGTGACCTCCTGGGATCACAGCGCTATCAGCTGAAGAACGCCCCCTTCCAGTGCGGTAGCCTCCATTGCTACTGTCAGCATTGGGTGCGCCCTGTCCATCTTCTTGGCTGATGACTTCAGAAACCAGAAGACCTGAAGAAAAAAAAATGAAAAAAAAACTTTAGAGTTCATTTTGATCTCCGACCTCAGTTTATTGGCTGATGACTTCAGAAACAAGAGGACCTAAAAATAAAAACATTGAAAATTAAAAACCAAATTACAGTCCATTTTGACTTCCGAGACCATCGTATTGCCTTATGACTTCAGAGACCATCGTATTTCCTTATGACTTCCGAGACCATCGTATTGCCTTTTGGCTTCAGAGACCATCGTATTGCCTTATGACTTCAGAGACCATCGTATTGCCTTATGACTTCAGAGACCATCGTATTGCCTTATGACTTCAGAGACCATCGTATTGCCTTATGACTTCCTAGACCATCGTATTGCCTTTTGACTTCAGAGACCATCGTATTGCCTTATGACTTCAGAGACCATCGTATTGCCTTATGACTTCAGAGACCATCGTATTGCCTTATAACTTCAGAGACCATCGTATTGCCTTATGACTTCAGAGACCAGCGTATTGCCTTATGACTTCAGAGACCATCGTATTGCCGTATGACTTCAGAGACCATCGCATTGCCTTATGACTTTAGAGACCATCGTATTGCCTTATGACTTCAGAGACCATCGTATTGCCTTATGACTTCAGAGACCATCGTATTGCCTTATGACTTCAGAGACCATCGTATTGCCTTTTGACTTCAGAGACCATCGTATTGCCTTATGACTTCCGGGACCATCGTATTGCCTTTTGACTTCAGAGACCATCGTATTGCCTTATGACTTCAGAGACCATCGTATTGCCTTATGACTTCAGAGACCATCGTATTGCCTTATGACTTCAGAGACCATCGTATTGCCTTATGACTTCAGAGACCATCGTATTGCCTTTTGACTTCAGAGACTATCGTATTGCCTTATGACTTCAGAGACCATCGTATTGCCTTATGACTTCAGAGACCATCGTATTGCCTTATGACTTCAGAAACTAGGAGACCTGAAAAAATAAATTACATAATCTATGATGAAAGTATTATTTTCAGTGTTTGCAAGACGAGTGTGAGCATGAAAAAAAAACTTTTGTAGGAAACCCAGGATCAAGTAAATAATGGCAACGCTATGTAAGAGTGGGATCGTCGATTATCAGCGTCATGTGAGAACTTGCTTCGCGATGCAAAGTTACCGGGTTGAAACCTGGTAGCTAACGCTCCAGACTACCTAGCTGTAACTGGGTACTTGATTCTGCTCTTGAGTTCGAGAATGGAAGCGGTAACCATCACCTAATAAAAGCTGATATTAAAATAGTGAAGTCTCAGCTACTTCTTTCTCCTACGGCAGTATCTGCTATAGAACTACATTTACTTTTTACAGTATGAAATGTGCGTTTTCATTGTGAGTATATACCTAGCGTATATAAATCTGACACCTCGGAGAGGAGGACAAGATATCTTCACAGACTAGAAAAATAATAACATCATCATCACAATACTTAAAGGGAAATGAATTTTGTTGTTGTTAATTATTGGTCTGCTCCATTCCAGGTCAATAATACTACCACCAGCACTATGAAAGTTTTCTATCACATCACTTATAACATGATAAAACTCGCACTTGTTATGTCACGTCACTGACAACAAGATGAAGCGTGTACATTTTCTGTCACGTCACTTACAACAGGATAAACCGAGCTCTTGCTTTGTCGCGTCATTCACAACATGATAAAACGAGCTCTTGATCTGTCACGTCACTTACAACATGACGAAACAAGCTTTTTGTCTGTCACGTCACATACAACATGACAAAACTACTATTGGTCTGTCACGTCACATACAACATGCTAAAACAACTATTGGTCTGTCGCGCCACTTACAAAAGGATAAAACAAGCTCTTCGTCAGTCACGTTACTTACAACATCATAAAACAAGCGTTTTGTCAGTCACGTTACTTACAACAGGATAGAACGAGCTCTCGGTCTGTCACGTCACTTACAACATGATAAAACAAGTTCATGGTCAGTCACGTCACTTATAACAGGATAGAACGAGCTCTTGGTCAGTCACGTCACTTACAACAGGATAAAAACAAGCACTTGGTCTATCACAATGCAAATGTTTGCGGTGACGTTGGAACATTTACATTATGGAACGGTCATGAAATAGCATCAGATAGAATGTAATATTCTATTTGATTTTCTTGAGTAACGAACAACAACAACATCAATTTAAAAAAAAAAACAGTTGTTCATAACCAACACCCAAAAAATGCGAAAAACATTCTGCCAGTTTATAGTTCTCAGGAGATAACTCATTTAATTCACACATTTTCCGTTGTGCTTCTAACGAAGCATGGAACACCACTGAAGCTGATCCCCTTGCAGGAAGTCTGTACCAAGCATTCCCATCATGAGGTTGCCAGCCCATTGGGGAACCTCACTTTAGTCTACCTGTACGACATGTTTGAGTGTACAGTAGTCCTGATCATTCTTTGTCTCTTCAAAAAATCACAAGAAAACAAACTGATGTCGGTATAGAGCGAAAAACACGATATACGTTTGAGTCTGTCACTTTCAGAGTCACATTGGGCGTACGCCAGAGCGTATTACGTTTATGTTCATAACTGATGATTTAAAATTAAAATGACAATATCGGAAAATAAACATAATTTTTAAAGCATATTTAGAGTTCAGCAGCATGAACAAGGTATTGCCAACACCTGACAGTCGTATAGCGCAAATAATGAAGGGGACGGGGGAAGTAAATATTAGAGCAAAGAATAGATTTATCAACTTTCAGTCACACATTTTCCATGACCAGCAATCTTCCATTCCACCGCGCGTGAAAGTAGTAGACAGCTAAAACAACTACTAGACAGGGTAAGACATAGATACAATATAGATCCTAGGGCCAGTGGTGGCTATTTGGAAGCAGAACTCTGGAGTGAAAGAAAAAAAGATAAAGCAGGGCATAGAGCTAAAATATTTTGGGCATTTATAAAGACAAAACACCTTGCTGCAGACCATACTGGAAGGAAGAGGTGACAAAACGCGCAAGAGAAAGACAGCGCTGAAAGTGGGAAGATAACACTGAGAGATGGACAGGAAAGAGTCTATCAGTGTGTATACAGCACTGAAAGTGGGAAGATAACACTGAGAGATGGACAGGAAAGAGTCTATCAGTGTACTATCAAGACAAGAGGCAGAAGATGTTTGAGAGCCATCGCAACCGTCCTTCGATGTGAAACTGACAGCTGATGATGATGAGAGGTCCAAAGCAGAGTTTAGGCAGGTTTTCTAATTTGAATACGTTTGGGCAGAAGAGCAGTTAATAATTATAAGGATGATGATGAAGTCGAGGGGACTACATGACGCCACAGTTTGATCAATATATAAGCATGTACTTACAGACGCAAAGTACAACAAGGATAGTAACCTTCATTACGCTCTATATCGTGTATTTTCACAGTAGTAACGAGCTGAAATAACAGAGACGATCTTGATACTTCGTAAGCGAGGGTTCGGGTGATGAACGAACACAGATTGCATCCTTTTTATAAGGAGTCTTGGTTACGCACACAACGTCAAAACAAAATTCACACGGAAATAAAAAATGTAATTTAAGAGCTGTGTTTTAATCTTATTTTGTAAGATAAGAAAAGTATGCGCACAATGCATGTTTTCGTCTGGGTCGACGAAGCGTGAAGCAAAAATAATCCTTCTGCGATCTTGAGCAAACATAACATACAAGAACCCTACTTTTTAAAAAGTGGTCTTAATTCAATGTAGAAGAAAGAAAGTACTGAAGCTGGAACTAAAGACCAGTTTAGCTCATTCCAACAGTCAAGAAAACTGGTTGTAGCATCAGACATGTAGATATCAATTTCGTGGCCAATTATTGCAACAAGAAGTGTAAAATTAGTGAAATAAAAAAAGAAGTGTAAGATACAATGATTGTCAACAGGATTATCCAGAATAACAACGTATTTACAACTATAAATAGGTTGAATTATATAGTGTATTTGTAACAAATGTAGAGGTTAGTTTTACCTGGGACATTTAACAATTTGCACTTGTCAAGTAAGAAGAATAAAATCTGCTCGTTTATATATACCAATCCCCCGGTCTTACGCTATTCGATTAGTGCTTTTTCGATATAAGGCTGCTGTATTTTATGTCACACTTTGGTTATACGCTTTACAAATTCTATCTTAAGCAGTGTTGTAAACTCTTCGGGAGGTATGAATATAACTTTCACATGCTATGTTAAACCATAACATAGAACAACTTCTTAATTGCTACAAGGTGATTCTTGAAGAGAACAAGAAGGTGGCAAAGGAAGCTCGATTTTTTTTTAAAGTTTCCTGAATCTTCTGACCCCATTGACCAAACAGCCATCTGGAGCCAGACAAATGTTTTCAGCACCTATAGTACCTTCTGCTAACCAGTCGTCTTATGATAAAGACAGCTCTGCCGTGACAACTGTAGCCACAAGTGACGGAAGTAGCAGTGATTAAAGTCCTATAATATATTTTAAAGCACAGTACATACATAATATTTCGTTTGTGTTTAATATGTTGGATAATTTTATGTCGTTAATAAGTGTTGTTAACTAGTTTTACTTAATTTTTCTACATCTGTTTGGGCCTCGGTAAAGGATATTTGATTTCAATTAACTCTGATATGAAATCAGTTTTGGTTTATCTCTCAAGTTTACAAGAACGAATTAACAGCGATAAACGGGAGATTGCTAGCTTATATATATATATATATATCTTTATATATATATATATATATATATATATATATATATATATATATATATATATATATATATATGATAGACGTGGCGAGAGATGTTGATGCTCTTGTGATATGTGATCACTTTCTTGCACACTCGCACCGACCCGAACAACAATAAAACTCTTGATTCTAAGGCAGGGGCTGTATTTATTCATACAACCCTGTCAGTGACCCAAACCCACAAAGCAAACTAATGAACAAACATTAAACAAGTAAGCAAACAAACCAAACAAACAAAACACCCAGCCAGTGCTCAATTGCTAATGTGTTCAAGGCATCTACAGATCGACTCTGGTTTCTTACTCTGGGTGTCTCACATCTTGCCTCTACTGCGAATCTCACCAAACTGACCGCTTCTCCTGCGTTAGACTTTTCACACGCCAGCGATGAGGGCTCGCGCAGTCACGTGGGCTGGGGCTTTATTGTGGCCCTCGCGTAGTCACGTGGGCTGGCATATTCGTTGGAGCGCGAACATCGAAAAATATATGGGCCTTAAACACATAAATATGACATGAATTTGAGGGGGCCTCTGGAGTGTTTTTATGGCCCCATCACACACACACACACACACACACACACACACACACACATATATATATATATATATATATATATATATATATATATATATATATATATATATATATATATATATATAAGGTAAAATGTAAAGGATTCCGTTACACGCCCATTGAGGCATATTGGAAATATGGTGTTAGGCCCATATTTTCTTGACCATCGGCACACTAGAGGTGACGTGGTCAGCATCACGCCGGCCGCCTGAACCTTCCCAGAGTTGCTCTAATACCCAATTCATGAGACTGGGTCGACCCCGGAGCGGTTTGCGGTCTAAATAATCCCGCCTCAACTGGGGATCGAACCATGGACCACCGAGCTAGGATGCCAGTGCACCGGCCACTGCGCTACTGTGGTAGCGTCAGTAAATAAGGACTGGGTACGGCATCATTTAACAATCTTATGTGGCAGTGTTAATTATTTTGGGCTAATTGAGTTTGGTTTACTTGTATATTCCAAGTTAGAACTTTACTGGCTTGGAGTCCGCCAGAGATACAAATTTCTTGGTTTCAATCTTTTCATAACCCAGGTGGGTTAGTTCCTCTTATGGTGTGTTTGTGTTAGACTGTAGGGGTGATGATGATTGCTACAGCACGATACTTGACATAGATTCACAACTAAGGGTCTAGCTTATCGTGGTTGAGTTGGAGTGTAGAGTATTTGTCGAGTTGGACAATAGTAGTGAAATCAACAAGGGATAGTGGACTGACAGAGTTATAGATTACACACACAGAAAGGTGTAAATAGGAGATGGACTTGAGACAACCTGGAAGAAAATTTATCAAAATGATCTCTCTCTCTCCAAGCCTCAACTCACTTTTACTGTCTAAGCACCTCCTGCTCTCACTCTTTTCTCTTATCAAACATAGAGATTATAGTAAAGAGCTAAAACAAGTTAATTATGGATGAAAGGGTCGTGAACAGCGCATTAATAAATGTGTAAACTTTATTAAATGAAGAAGCATGAATGAAAATAATGCATTTCATCACCAACAACATAAAATTACATCAGTAATCATCAATAGTCATCAATAACCACAAATATGCAAATACACACCCACAAACACACACACCACCAACACATCCACCACCAGTCATAAGACCTGTTGAACACAGAGAAATGAATAAACTGAGTGTTAGCCTGTCCGCTTTCGTGGGACCAAATGCAATAGTCCAGAAAGTGTCTTACATGTAGATCCTTCAAGGTGAGGGAATAAGCCTACAAAACTTTCCTTGTTGGTACTATCATTGGTGACCTCTAATTGCGCGAGGTGGGCTGGAAGACTCTATTTACCTCTGGTTTACCAAATTAATAAACTGCGTGTCAGTCCGTCCGCTTTCGTGGGACCAAAAGCTAGCTCCAGAAAAGTGTCTTACATGTAGATCCTTCAAGGTGAGGGAATAAGTCTACAAAGCTTTCCTTTAGGTTCTAAACGTTGGTGACCTCTAATTGCGTGAGGGGGCTGGAAGATGCTGTTTATCTTCTGCTGACCAAATAAACAGACTGAGCGACAGCCTGTCCGCTTTCGTGGGACCAAAGGTGCTAGCTCCAGAAAAGTGTCTTACGTGTAAATATCCTTCAAGGGGAATGAAGTGAAATACAAAACTTTCCTTGGTGGTGCTATCATTGGTGACCTCTAATTGCGCGAGGGGGGGGGGAGCTGGAACTCTGTCTATTTCTCTTGCTGGCTGCTCCTAAGTGCGAGGTTTTACATAACCCAGGATTACACCAGATGAAGCTATTTGGGGACAAAGCGTCCCAGGCGCTCTTATCCGGCGCTATTGCTTACTTGGCATTAAATCCAGTTTGGGCTTGCTTGACTGTGGCTTGACTGAGTGCCCCGTTTAGGCACACAAAGGCGGGTGATATCAGATTCTGCTATAGACATGCTGGGCGGTTTTGATATTCTGGAAGCCGCAATGCTCTGACTGGTAATCCAATAGGCGAGTAGAGAACTACTACTGCATTAGATGATTTCAGATTTAGCGTTGGCTCGTTGCACTGCGTGAGCTTAACTTGGCGTTGACAAAGGGTTTAGGTTCAGGAATGGGGGTGACGACTCGTGATTGCTAGCTGTATTCAGAATCCCTCTAGAACGAAGAGTATATGACATTCTTCGCCTGACTGGAGACTTGGCTCTAGCAATTCGGTATCCCTGAAACTAAGACCCAATAAAAAGACACCCTTTACATCACGCAACAACAAAATCACTCTAATGTTTTATAACATAGTTATGCTCCGCTCCTTCCACTCTATCAATTACCAGCATGTGCCTGCATAGGCCTAATATATTTTTACACACAGGTACCTATCAGTAATCGTTCTGACAGCAAAATCTACTCCTCTTCTCCCAATCTCAACATACAGGAACCCTAACCCTGTAGTTATAGCTGCATGATTATGCTATCATCTTACAACATTAAATGAATTACATAAACAGATTACAGCATGTGATATTACACAAATTAATCATATGTCCCCTTGGGGAAATATATTAACATTCCACAAAATGAGTACATAGAAAATGCAATGTTCTTGCTATAATAATACAGTTGTGACTGTACATAAGATAGAATTATATCTATGGCGGGTGTCTGCTTTCTGTGAAAGTTATGACTAAAGTCTAGCTACACAAGTAAGCATATAATGATTCTCCCTTGCCACTAGAAATATCTATCAAAAAGGAATAAGTCACTATCTCCTATAATTCAGTGTTAAGTGAATGATCCACACCTCTGATCTTATCTTGCAGAAATGACAGTTAATTTTAACCCAATGGTAAGCATTGTATGAACTGATTCTACGCCTAGTATCTGTTATTGTAAGTTTATCATTTCCCATTATAAACCGTAACAGTTTAAGCACCACTTAACTAAGGCCGTAGACAGCGCTACCTTATCACTGAATTAAATTTACCGGGAGAAATCCTCAAAAATGAAGTAAGTCACCTTCCTATCAGATATATAAAAAGCTAACATGAATATTTATATATTAATAAGACATGTCAACTCACCCCGAAAAATGACTAGAGATAGGCCTTAACATTTAGTTCTGTGTTAAAGTCTGCCTTATCTCATGATGGTCCATCTCGGGCCAGGAAAATATTCACGAGTGTGTTAGACTTATTAACCCTTCTACTCTTATAGTTTACCAATAAACACCTGGCATGGCTTGTTTCTACAGATGTATCGGCGTGCAACGTAACAAGGAGTAAGACAAATGCCATTCTAGAGACCACATCAGAGACAACAGCCGCCAGAAGATTCCCCAGGTAGACAAATGCATAATATTATGGTCAGGGGCCACAACACATTTCTCAGAACGAACGTGAGTCGTTATCTCCCCTTTTAATCTCGCTACCAACTTTATTAGGCTAGCGGGTTTCCTTCAAAGAGCCTCTCGTATCGTGATCAAACACTTAAAGCGACGAGAGGAATGCTTCTCTGGTCAAACGAACCACAGGTGCGTTGATGTAACGTTACCGTTCGCTGACCGCTGAAGGAATTAGTACTGTAGGCCGGCCAGAACGTAAACAAACCTCAGGTGGGGTTTGAGAAGGTGAAAAATGAAAGAAAAGAAGAATACAAATGACGGATAAACCAGGACATTTAAAAGTAAAAACATGTGGAACGGAATGGTAAAATAAATTAAGTCACTGTGACACAGCTCAACTGTTAAAATTATTTTCAGCAACTCATTTGATAAATATCAAGATTTATTGAACCATGGAAGCTTTTCCACAAAACAGCAACATATGTACCATTCAGTAGTTATAATGGTTCTCGAGTACAGAATCCGTTTCATGAATTAAAGATCTTCCACTTTTTGCTTCAATCCAATAGGGATTATAATATTCCTTAACATCAGTATTTTCCTCAGCTTTCTTTTATTGAAGTTATTCTAGTACAGGGCGCCTTGGGTGGAGGCCCTCTACTTGTTATATCTCTACTTCCACTAATTTCATTTGTAGCCTTACTTAATCATAGCATGTCTCTGACTTAGGCTGAAATAAAAAGTTTGTTCGAGCTACTTATTTGTGTACCACAAGGTAGGAAAATGTGTTTCATACAGATTTTTCTCAATATGAAGGAAATACTTTCTTGCGTCTGCAAATACTTGAAGAGTAAGGAAATACACTAAGGTTCTTGTTGAATATCTCAACGTAGGAGCCTAGGACTTTTTGTGACAGACCGGAAGAAAGCCAGGTTGTTCACCACGCAGAGTTAGAATCATGTTCTTTATGAAATGGCTCTTTTCTACAACTGACTTTCAGAAAATTATTTCTGAGCGTCTTTCGGTGGTGTGCGATTTTGGCTACCGTTTCATTGGACAAGCTATTATTTTGTTAATTTATTTACTGGTCATTCTATCAAGCGATCTTACAGGGAGTAAGGCTATTCCTATTTGCGGCACTATTTTCTATGGTAACCCCCGCCGGTGTTAGCGTGGCTATGCCACGCTTGACATAGTTTCAGTACATCTTATGACATTCAATACTCAGTGTATCTCGTGTTAATGATTCACTACGAGATGTCGTAACTGCCCTGTTTACTTTCTATAGTAGTTAATTGTAATTTCTATTTTTTTATAATAACTAGTTACTAGCACGAATAAATGCTAAAGTAGTAGGTCACACTACGGCGGCTCATATATATATTGTTCAAAAAAAGAAACGCATAGCTACTGAAGGCTCACACATAGCCATAATTTTGACATTCAATAACTTTTTTAATTTAATGAGTTAATTGATCAAATTGCACACTAGAATACCTTAGGGTTCAACCAATCAATTGACAGTTGTTTTGCATCTGGGTTACGAGAGTTTTTTTGGCGTACGGGCTTTCCCGTTAGTATGGTGTGTGACCTCCTCTTGCATTGATCAGCGACTGGCATCTCCTGGGCATGGATGCGATCAGACGTCTGATGTGGGCCTGTGGTATGGCTGCCCACTCTTCCTGGAGTGCCTGGAACAGATCACGACGATTGGCTGGAGCAACGTCTCGGCGAGAAACACGTCTATGCAGCTCATCCCACAGGTGCTCAATCGGACTCATGTCTGGAGACAGGGATGGCCAGGGAAGGGTGAGAATGTTGTTGGCAGTCAGGAACTGCGTGGTCAACCGTGCACAATGGGGTCTGACGTTGTCCTGTTGAAACACAGACCTTTGGGCAGCCAAAAGTGGAAGGACATGGGGTCGAAGAATTTCATTGACGTATCGTTGCGCATTCAAGCCTCCTTCAATGTGCACCAATTGACTCCTTCCGTTGTAACGGATCATTCCCCACACCATTGCACCTCCACCACCGTGCAGCATAGCTTCATCAACGCAATTGTGGGCAAAACGTTCATTTCGCCTACGGTAGACCCTACGCCATCTAACATGACGCTGCAACAAAAAGAAAGATTCGTCACTAAACCAGACACGTCTCCATTGATTGTCAGCTGCCCAGGGACGATGCTGGTTGGCCCAAATAAGTCGATTTTGGCGATGGCGGCGCGTAAGGACAGGTCCTCGGTGAGGTCGTTGTGCCCAAAGTCCAGCGTCATGCAGTCTATTCCGGACAGTTTGATCAGACACATGACGTCCTGCAGGCAATGACTGGGCAGTTGAGGAAGCTGTTGTAAACCTGTCTCTGAGGTGACGAAGCCGCATAAAGTGATCCTCACTGCTGTTGTCACTCTGGGTCGTCCACTGCGATGCCGGTCTTCAACTGAGCCAGTGGCTTGGAACCGGTGCCAAAGTCGACTGATGGTAATCTGATGCACGTTTAGATGCCTGGCAACCTGACTTTGACTTTCGCCTGCATGTAGTCGGCCAATAGCAATGTTCCTTAAATTTATCGATAGAGACGCCATAAATGTCTGCTAGAAAATGAACTGAATTTTGTGTGTGTAGCGGTATCCTTTTATAGGGTTTCAGTTGCGTAGTCAGTGAATAGTGTTCACCCCAAATTTTGTTGCTTTCACATGCGCGCAACATGAGCTGTGGTCAAAAATTGCGTCATAAACACTATTGGCCCCTGCGTTGTAACGATTACAAAAACAAACGAAATTCAGGTTAACACGTGCATTTGACACTGTAAAGAACATTTGAGGCTGGTTTTTATATACCCTAGCACCAAATTTTACTTACAAACTCATAAAAACGCGCCCTCGGATAGCTATGCGTTTCTTTTTTTGAACAGTATATATATATATATATATATATATATATATGATATATATATATATATATATATATATATATATATATATATATATATATATATATATATATATATATATATATTTTTTTTTTTTTTTTTAATTATTTTTTATTTGTGAACACTGCTATAGTCTTCCATGCCAGATTTTTCAGGTACTATATAAATAGCCTGTATCCAATAGTCTTGCCTCTGCAACTCCCAGTATATCGAGACTATTGGATACAGGCTACATAAAAAGAGACCAATACACACTTATACACTCAGGAGGAGAAAAACATGATAGAGGGGTAGGAATGTTGATAAAGAAGTAGTTAGAAAAATACGTATGTAGATACTGGACACACTACGACAGAATGATGTTACTAAAGATTAGAGCAAAGCCATTCGACATATCAATCTTACAAACTTATGCACCAACTAAAGATCATAGCGAGGAAGAAATAGAAGAATACTGTGAAGAGCTACAACACACTTAAAACAGTCAAATCTACAGATGTGTTGATAGTAATGGGTGATATGAATGCAAAAGTAGGAAAAGGAAAAATACAAGAAAATAGTAGGACAGTATGGATTAGGGACAAGAAATGATAGAGGAGACAGACTTATCCAGTTCTGTGAAGAAAGCCAGCTGGTCATATGTAACACCTTTTTTGAACACCACCCACGGAAATTATACACATGGAAAAGCCCAGGAGATGTAACAAGAAATCAAATTGACTATATCATGATAAAACATAGATTTAAGAACAGTGTCACAAGTGCAAAGACACATCCTAGCGCCGACATAATTCAGATCACAATCCGGTCGTCATCAAAGTAAATATAAAGCTGAAAAGAACCGGAAACAGAAGACAGGAGGAACCCCAGATAGAAATATCAGCACTGAAACAACCAGATATAAAACAAAAATATCTAATCGACGTAAAAAACAAATATCAACAGTTACTGACAGAAAGCATGGAGCAGTATAGAAGAGAAAATCCAGAAAAAAAAGTAACCACAAAATGGGAATGCTTAAAAACAAGCATACAATCAGCAAATGCAAATTTACCTAAAAAGGAGTCTAAGAAAAATCAAATTTGGATGACAGATGACATCTTGAATAAAATGGCAGAAAGAAAGAAAGCAAAAAACACTCTAGAATATAAAACAATAGACAATGACATACGTACTATGTATAGACAAGCAAAAGAACGGTGGATAGAAACAAAATGCAAGGAAATAGAAGACTTGGAAGCAAAGCACATGACAAGAGATATGCATGAAGAAATAAAGACATTATCAAATAGGTCGCGGTTTGCACAAGGAGGAAGCTGTATCAAGAACAAAAACGGTGTAATCTTACTTGATGAGAAAGACGTATCAAACAGATGGGCAGAATACGTAAAAGATCTATTCGAGGACAACTGAGGTAAAAATCCATCACCAGATTCTAATGAAGGCCCAAACATTCTCAGATCAGAAGTAGAGAATGCCATACATAAGATACAAAAAGGAAAATCAGCAGGCACGGATAACATAAAAATTGAAATGATAGAAGCTCTGCAAAGCTTTGGTATAGATACAACCACAGATCTATGCACGATATATACAATACAGGATATATACCACACGACATGAAGACATAAGTTTTTATAACATTGCCCAAAAAACCTAATGCAACAGAATGTTCAGACTTCAGAACAATCAGCCTGATGAGTCATGCAATTAAGGTAGCCGTGTTGTAGAAACATGAATTTTTCTTATTTATAACTTTACATTTTGCCTATATATGTCAAAATGTTCCTTGGTAAGAGAGAAATCAAACCATATGAGTGATTGCATAATTATGCTAATTAGCTATTCAAAATGGCCGCCGCAGTATAAAAAATGCAGGGTTATTTTAAACCCACATAACATAATTATTTCTCAACATATAGAGTTGAAATTCTGCATACAAGTCCACAAGTGAGTGCATTATGTTCTAAACCAAAAATATTTGGGATATAGCATGTCCTATGTGTGACCATTTGTAAAAAAAGTAGAATTGGAAATTTATCGAACCTCATTAGTATGCAAAACATCTCTACAAATAAAACAAATTGAGAAAGCAAATCAAAGTTTGGTTCAGGACAAGGTTTAAGATATTAAGAAACACTCTGCAAAGTTTCAGAGCATTCCAACAATTCATTCTTGAGATATCGCGTCTCAAAATGTACCTGTCATGCTAAATAGGGAAAGTGAGAAAAAGAAGAAAAAAGCAGAAATTTTTTTTAACAAACAGTATTTTGTGCACTTACCTTATCTTAATGACCTCCTGGAGTATATATATCCCCTTCCTTTTCTTCTGCCTTGTCAGTAAACCCTTTTCTGATGCCTCTCAAAGTCTTTCTTCTTGCTTTTACTTTGTCAGAAGATTTTTTGATGGAGTTGGTAATTCTGTGTTGTTCTCCAGCTTTGCACATATTCACACTAAATCTACTCACTGGTACTCCAAGTTTTGTCATGAGCTTGAGAACTGATGAGTATCCATCATTAAAATAAGATACTGCATTCCACACAGCCTCTTCTACTGTGAATCTATCCACAAAATGTTCTTTTGCACATCTATCCCATATTAATTTGTTGAGACTTTCATTTTTGTTTTGTGTTCTTCCGTGGAGACATTTTGACAGTAGGGACTCATCCGACAGATCATCAAACACTGGTTGAATACATTCTACCACTGCCTGCGGTAGGCCATTCTTGTGCTTATAAGACAGTAAGTCCTTCTTATAGCCACACCAAGAATTATGTCCTTCTGGGCATTTTTCATGCATCGGCTTATCCTTTGTGGAAGCGACATGAGGCAAAACTGCTTTGACGGCAGCTTTCATATCCTCAAGGTTTCCACTGTTCTGTCGAATTGCTAGCCCATAATAGTTTTGAAGGGTATTAATTTTGTTGTCTGTAAGTCTCCCTAAGCCTCCTAAACCCTTTCCATCACTGAGTTTGAGCTTTTTGTTTTCATTCTTCAGTCTTCGTAATCTCGTACCACATCTTTTTTGAACATGCCCAACACATTCCAGTTTTGATACACTGACTGATTCCCCATAAGGCTTAGATTCTACTACTTTTTTAAAGGAAGCTGAATCTCCATCGCCAAGGTATTGACTGTATATAAGGCTGTGTTTCTCAACCGACCGAGAAAAGATTCGAACGCCTCCGGCTGCCTCCATTGCCCCTGCAGTACTAGCATGATTGACTTTGCAGTTGTGGGCTGCCTTCCACTTAAGATACTTCTCTGGCTCTCCATCTTTCCTTTTGTCCCATCGTTTGCATCCATCACAAATGTTCGACAGTGTCTCCACATCTAGACACGTCCCTCTGTCTATCGAAATGGAAGTTACTACACCATGATGACTGGCATGACCCCGTCGTTGCCAAGTTCCGTCCATTGAGACACCACACATGACTGTTCCATTGTTAGTTGCTTGTTTTTGCATTTTAATTTCTTTAGCAGCCTCAGACATACTTTCTTCAGCCACTGCTTTGCTAGCAGCATGCACATGCATAAAAATGTCTCTATAATTATGTCTTGTCATTGGTGGTGGGGCACCAGTGTGCAAGCTAAACTTTTCAAGCGCTGCATGTCCTCGGCCAAGTGATCGTACACACATTACCATCCTTACATTGATTTCCTTGTTATTTTTTGTGTTTATTCCTGTCTCCTCTACATTTTCTGTATCTCCTGATGTTGTGAAAGATGTTTCCCACATGCAGTTGCTACATTTGACAATGATTGTGTGACAGAAACCTTGCTTTGAATCTTTACTGAGCCTACACGACACCATAAACCCACAACATTCTACACATCTCATGTTTGCCGTTATGAAGTTATTCAAGTGCTCCATACTCATAAGAATAAAAGCATTATTTGTTTGTCCATCTTTTGTGTGGATTGAGAGGGTGCTTTTCCTCAATTTCTTCACAGAAGAAGGTTTAACTTCGTTATCAATAACAGCTGCTTCATTATTTTCGGTTGTGCTAACAGGGCGCTGGTTGCCAAAAAACTTTCCTTTTCTTAACTTCCTACTTCTTTTTTTGTCACCCATATTGTTCTTATTTAATAGATTTGTAAAGCTTACCACAAAAACGAAACTTTTTCACTCAAACAGGTGTAATATGAATGGTTGAACTCAAGATCTTTCGGAATTTTCAGCCCACGTTTTTCACATTAGAACATAAAGAACTGACTTAAGGAGAGTAATTTCCCTTCTCTTAAATGGTTCTTTGGTGTTTTTCTGGTACAGAAGAGTTATGGAATTATTATCATTTCACCTGTTTAGTGTGCGCATCATAATGTTTTAAAAAAGTGGTTAGTAACCAGAGGTAAACAATGCGTTGTCAAGGAAAATTAAGATCACCCCCTGGTCACTTATCCTTTAAAAAGTAAAGAACTATGCATCACTGGACAATATAAAGCTATGTATTGTGGAGAGAATTGGTTTGGCTTCATAAAAACATTAAAAAACAAAAATGCAGTATTTCATGAAATTTGATGAAATTCTGGGACACATTAAGATACTGCTCAAAATCATACAGGAAAGAATAAAAAGTAAAGTATACAGCGAAATCCAAGAAGAACAGTTTGCTTTTAGACGGAACAGTGGAACAAGAGAGGCAATATTTTGCCTAAGAATATTAGCAGAAAAATATACAGAGGTCCAAAAACGTATGTACATGTGCTTCAAGGACAATAAGAAGGCTTTTGACAGAGTCCATCATGAGAAAATAATTGAATGCCTTGAAGACATAGGTATTGATGGAAAAGATATAAGAATACTCAGTAACCTTTATTGGGAGCAAACTGCCACAGTAAGATCTGGAAGGAATTATTCACCATACATAGACATAAAAAGAGGTGTCAGACAAGGATGAGTGCTGTCCCCTTGCCTATTTAATCTATACACCGAAAAAATTTTCAAACAGATACAGGAAATACCAGGACTGAACATCAGTGGAAGGTCAATAAACAACCTCAGATATGCAGATGATACCGTGTTGTTAGCTGAAAGCGAACAGGAGTTACAAGAACTAGTTAAGCAAGTGAACAGTATAAGTCATGAATATGGACTCGACATTAATATTGAGAAAACAAAAACTATGATAATTAGCAAAACAGACGATAAACCCACATTGAAGATAAGCGTAAATGGGAAAATCCTGGAACAAGTCAAGAGCTACGTATATCTTGATCATATAATAACAGAAGATGGCAGATGTGAAACAGAAATCAAGAAGAGAATAGGAATGGCCAAAGCTACATTCGACAACATGAAACATATACTGACATCTAAACAGTTATCTCACAAATTAAAACTGAGAATCATAAAGTTTTATATATATTATGCATTTCTGTATGGTGCAGAAACATGGACGATGAATAAGCATTTGGAAGAAAGAACTGAGGCTCTTGAAATGTGGATATATAGAAGAATGGGGCGAATCACATGGAAAGAGAAGACAAATAAGGAGATACTAGAAAATCTAGGTATGTGTCATAAAATTGACCATGATACAACGTTAAAATATCTCCAATGATACAACGTAGGGATAAAAACTAATGCGTAAGCTGCTAGAATACATGATCGCCCACGCCGCGGGTCATCACCCGCCATGGAAATTAAATTGTTAGACTTGAAGGCAAAACGGAACGGGATGAGAACGGAGATCAAAAGGAAAAATCTGACTGAACGCGTGCTTGAAACTAGCAAGGCTAAAAGACGCAAGTGGTGGGGAAAGGAGGAAAAAGTCACGTTCCCCAAGTTGACATAAAGTAAAGAAATCGACAAAAGGGACCTTGGATATTATACGCCACAGTCATTTCTTGGACGCTTTTGCGATAACTTAGTCCGTTTATTTGAATGCAGTGATGAACGCATTCCAGAAGATTCTAGAAAATATTTGAAAAGTAACTTTTCTTAATAATAATGTTAGGAATATAAAACCTAGCTGGCCGGATGGCCCATCTTGAGCAGTGAAATAATATGCTTTCATTTATACAGTCGGACAGATAATAAGAAAGATATTGACAAAAGACTGTGTTGTTCATATCAGCGAGCGTCTGCATTGAAATAAAACATGTCACTAATTTTCAAAAAATTGTGGCCTTGAAGACGCAAGTGCTAAAATCTAGTTGGAATGAAGAGACGGGGTGGGATGGTGAATTGTAGCTAAAAATAACTTTAAAGGCAAAATTGTGTAGGGGAAGGCAGAGTTGGTTCAAAAAACAAGTGTGTTTTTTTGTGAAACGCAAGTAGAGACGGACGGACCAACAGACAATAAGGCATACTTGACTGAGGTATGACTGAAATGACTTTTGGTAGGATATTTGAATTTGAAAAAAGAAAAGGCAGTGATTGGCCATAGATGAATATATTATCGGCGCTCAGACGCGCATTTTGTGCCATTCATTATAAGTTGTCCTAGTAGACACAGTGAATTATTAAGTGGTGTAATTCCCAGAAGTTATTGAAATATTTAGAGGGACGCCATACTAAGGCCAGCAGCTCAGCTGAGTTTTGCTAGCATTTAACTGTGTTCTATATTCATAATTCTGGTAAGACTGAAATTATTTCTTTGTACATTTTAATATTTGTTTAAGGTTTCGAGTGATTTGATACTGCAATAGCATAATCTGTCCCTTACAACAAGTAAGGATTCGCTCTAGACCCCCCGCCCCAGTTCAGGGTCTAGAGACAAATAAAATACATAAACTCCAGCAAGGATTATGGAGGACAGATCAGGTGTTGAGATCAGTGAAACATATCACCTATCCTATTCTATGGCAGGAAGCTAATGAACATATTTCAGAATACGTAGTCTGGGAGAACTTATCCTATGTGAAACCAACTTGGTAAGATGTGTTGTTTGGTCAGAAAGATCTGACCCGTCTATGTGGTGTTGTTGTTGTGTAGTGTTGTGTCCAGAAATGGTTAGAGGATGGAATTCTGACACATGACTAATACTTTGATTGCAGAAATGTGAGTTTCAGTTGGCACCAATGCGGTGTCAAATGAGTTGTTGAATATTACCAGAGTGGACCCGTGCAGTGACATTTTGTCAGAGCAGCCTATTATAGCCCCAAGCACGGAGAGGTGGGGCCACCAGACTTCTGATATTGCCCCCAAGCACGGAGAGGTGGGGCCACCAGACTTCTGATATTGCCCCCAAGCACGGAGAGGTGGGGCCACCAGATCTCAGCACCAGAGCTGCACATTCAAGCTACGTGAGCGTCTGGTCTGCTGAGAATTCACCAACTCAACTTATTTGCTAACACACCCATAAAATTTCCATCAAATTACTGGACAATGTGTAGTCACCATAGACAGGGAGTGATGAGGCCACCCCAACATCACATCCATTAAGTGTTCTCCCAAATAGATTACAACTATAAACAGTAGTAATATTAACTAGTCTAGTAACATACATATGTACACACCTTGCATTTATTATGTCATATTCATGCATTTCTTTCATAATTGCAAAACCTTTCATATGTTCTGGCCAAAATAAAACCTTGGTTCAGAGCAAATAAATTTAAAGAAAATTACTATCCAAATTTTACACACTTGAGTTAGTTCAGTGTATTATAACATTTATTAATATTATTAGACTTAGTAAATATCTGTGTGTGTATGTATGTAAACTACCACAACACATTACATATCATTACCCTAGACATTTAACGTAGCCACATTCATTAGTAAAAAAAGATAGGTGTGAGGTCGTAGTGGTAGCAAGAAGGGCCTTCTGACAATTCACAGCTACATTTTATCTCAGGAGCCTTCACAGCTGACCTCATGCATCACACTTAGTAATATCACCATCATACAATACCATCAAATCCACTACATATATTGGGGTCTCTTGGTCCCGGGATAATTAGCCTATCAAATATATTAGTATCTCCTGGGGGAGAATTAGATTAGGGGAACACATTATAAAAATTAAAAGTGTCCCTTAAAATTAAAAGTGTCCCTGAAAATAAAAGTTGGTGAATCTTCACAGCCAGTGGTAGTTAATTAATTAATTAGAATTATTTTAGACTAGAGTAATTAGAAGTACTTTAGTGGTTGGAAATTTTATCTTGCACATTGCTAGATTTGTTTAAAAAGTATGGCGGAGCTGGCCAAATTCAGATCAGCTGCTGTGCTGACGGCAAAGGAGATGGGAATGGATGGTCAGATTTTAATTCAATATGTAACGGCTGAATGTGATAAATATATTGAACGGGAAGAAAGAAGATTAGAAAAAGAGGCTGAAAGAAAATTAGAGTCTGAAAGCTTGGCTGAAGAGAAGAGGTTACAAATTGAGGCTGAGACTAAGAGGTTACAAATTGAGGCTGACAAAGAGGCTAAAGCATTGGAGGCAGAAGATAAAAGGTTGACTGCCGAAAGGGAGGCAGAAGATAGAAAGTTGCAGAGGGAGCACGAATTACGACTCAGGGAGCTGGAGCTACAAGGCCAGGCTCCTGAAAATGGTGCCAGCCCTTTTGACTCAGATGCTACGCCCAGTCTGGGAGCCTCAAACTCAGCTATGGGGTTTCATTTAGACCATTTTGTTGAAAAAGACGATGACATAGAGGGGTACCTAGGACGTTTTGAGTTATTGGCTACTACATATGGGTTAGAGAGAGAGAGAGGTGGAGTTTAAAGCTATCATAGGGACTGAGAGGTACTTCTTACGAAGTCTTCGCAAAAATGAACAGAGAAGACCAGGAGAATTATGACATGTTAAAGCAGGCTTTGTTATTGAGGTACGAAAAAAATGGTGAATTTTATCGTAAGAAATTTAGAAATGCCAAACTGTTGTCTGGGGAGACATACCACCAATTCTCTGCCAGACTGGAAACCTATTTGGAGAAATGGACTGCTCTGGGGAAGACCCAAGATCTTAAAGAAATGATCATGATTGAGCAATTGAGAGAGTCCATGGCTCCAGACATGAGAAAATTCCTCATGGAACAAGGTGCAGAGAAATTGGGAGAGGTTTTAAATGTCGATGAAAGGTATCAGGCAGCCCAGGCAGAGGTAAGTGGTGCTAAAAAGAAGCACATAGACAATTTTAAAGCTCCACAGCAATTTAATAAATTTGATAATAGAGAGCAGGGAAATAAAGGTAGGACAAACTTTGAACGGCCAAGAAATGACTACCGAGACAGAAACTCACAGTTCAATGACCAAAAATCTAATAAAAGAAAACCGTTTAACCAAGGAAAAAGATGGTGTAAATGGTGCAAGAGAGATAACCATAACACCGAAATTTGTAGAAGGAAACCTTCAAACATTGCTGCAATGAAGTTGGGGACTCAAAGATTAAAGGTTAATCCTAAGGGACAGCAGGAACCTTATCACCCCTCAGTTTGTGAGGATGTTATTTGTAATGGGGTCACCATAAGGTGCCTTTATGATACAGGTTTGGATTATGATTCAGTTGTGAAGTCTAGCCTAGTGGACCCAAGTCAGTATACCACAGAAACAGTGGAAATACAAGGGGCAACTAAGGACATACCACTCATGACACTTCCCATCGCAAGGATAACGGTGAAAACTCGCTATGTGGAAGGAGAAATCAGAGCAGCAGTGATAGATGAACCAATCTACCCTCTGATATTGGGGTGTAGATACGTCTTCTTGGGGAATCCCGAGAGACCTGTGATCATGGCGACAGTGCAGACCAGGTCACAGAAGAAGGAGGAAGAAGGTGAACCTATAAATGCTCATCCAGAGGAGATGAGGAAGGCGCAGGCTGAGGATAGGACACTCAAGCCATGTTTTAAAAAATTGCCCAAATGCCACACACCTCCGAGCAAGGGGGAATATTTTATGAAGAACAAACTCTTATACAGGAAGGCCGGAACTGGAACAAATGGTCACAACCAGCTGGTTCTTCCCACTTCATATAGGGATAAAGTGATGGAACTCGGGCATGCAATTCCCTTCAGTGGTCACATGGGGATCAGCGCCACAGGACAGCGTATAGCTTGTCATTACTTCTGGCCAGGGATAACGGAGGATATAAAAAGATATGTCAAATCCTGCCCAGAATGTCAAAGGGTAGCTCCAAAGCACTGGACTGCTCCTGCAACTCTAGGGGAAATGCCCATAGTGGGAACACCTTTTGAGAGGGTTGCAGTGGATATTGTAGGACCTCTCACTCGGACCAAGAGGAGGAACAGTTACATCCTTACTCTGGTGGACACTTGTTCTATGTGGGGAGAGGCGGTAGCCCTGCCATCAATTGATTCCAAACATGTAGCAGAGGCACTACTTACAATATTTACCCGATTAGGATTCCCGCATCAAATCTTGACGGATAATGGCTCTCAGTTCAAAGGGAAACTAACGGAAGAAGTTTTTAAGCTATTTCAAGCCAGACACTTTCATTGTAGTCCGTACCATCCGCAAGGGAACGGCCAGGTAGAGAGGTTCAACGGGACTCTCATTTCTATCCTGAGAAAGCTGGTACACGAAAAACCGGATCTGTGGGATCAATTCCTGCCCGCCGCATTGTTTGCGTATCGGGAGGTACCACATAGTTCAACCGGGATGGCTCCCGCAACTCTGCTATTTGGGAGGCCAATAAAAGGTCCATTAGAAGCCCTATTAAGGACCTGGACAGATGAGAAGGCGGAAGAGACTGTTACCTCATCTTATCAATACGTGAACGAACTGACCCCTCGTTTGAAAGCTGGATGGAAACTGGCAAATGATAATTTGAAACAAGCCAGGAAGAAACATGCAGCATATTTTAATAGGAAGGCAAAGGACAGAGAACTGGCAGTGGGAGAGAATGTGCTGCTTCTACTACCCGGTAGCCAGAATAAATTACAAATTGGATGGCAAGGTCCATATACGGTTCTAGAGAAGGTGTCTAGAACAAACTATAAAATTGACAAAAAGGGGAAGGAGAAAGTTTATCATGTAAACCTGTTAAAGAAGTATCTGGACAGACCACTCCAGGAAAGCACCCCCTTACTGACCTTAGCTATCGCAACCCAAATGCAAAAGGAACCACTCACCTCACATGAATACCCATTACATCCTTGTGAAACAGCAGCACAGGTAAAAGTCAGTAAGCACCTGACTAAAAACCAGAGGGAGAGAGTTCAACAGGTTCTGGAGGAACATACAGATGTATTAACAGATAAACCAGGCCATACAAATTTGCTACAGTATGACATGAAACTGGTAGACTCAAACCCAATCTGTATGAGAGCCTATTCTATTCCGTTCGCGAAGGAGAAGGCATTGAAGGAAGAAATAGATTATTTGTTGAAGGAGGGGATTATTTCACACAGTGAATCATCTTTTAGCTCTAGTGTCGTATTGTTGAGAAAACCGTCTGGGGAACACAGACTGTGCATAGATTACAGGAAACTGAATGCTGTCACAGAAGGACAAGTGGATCCATTACCAGACACAAAACAGTCATTTGCCAGACTGAACAAGGCAAAATACTTTTCAAAGGTGGATCTTAGTAAAGGCTATTACCAGATCCCAGTGAAGCCTGAAGTGAGACCTTATTTGGCTTTTAGCACTTCGGATGGACATTATGAATTCAACATGCTACCATTCGGACTGAAAAATGCTCCGAGTGTATTTTCAAGGATGACGCGCAAATTGTTGGCTCCCCTGAATAACACATGTATCACGAATTTCATGGATGATATTCTCGTCGCCACAGAGACATTTGAAGAACACATTGAAGCTCTAGAAATGTTATTTAATAGGCTTAGGGAGGCGAACTTAACTGCTAGGCCAACAAACTGTTGCATTGGATGCAAAGAGTTGGAATTCTTGGGACACACTGTATATCAGGGTAGCATGACCCCTGATCCCAAGAACTTGGAAAAACTGCAGAGAGAACCTAGACCACAAACAAAAAAGGATGTGCGATCATTCGTGTCGTTATGCGGATTTTATCAAAAATATATCAAAGATTTTAACTCTATTTGTTCTCCTCTGACTGATCTGACTCGCAAGGGACTTCCAGATAAAATTAATTGGAGTGCACAAAGTGAATTAGCGTTCCAAGACTTAAAGGAAAAACTCACTAGCAAGCCTATTCTCAAACTGCCTGATTTGACACAGGACTTTGTCTTAAGAACCGATGCAAGTAATGTAGGACTCGGAGCGGCTTTGTTGCAAAGATCATCTTCACCTGATGGGGAACTGAAACCAGTCGCTTATGCAAGCCGCAAATTGAATAAGGCGGAACAAGGATACTCCACAAGCGAAAAAGAATGTTTAGCGTTAATCTGGGCCATAAAGAAGTTTCAAATCTATCTGTATGGTAGGACTTTTGTGGTCGAGACGGATCATCAGCCTCTCGTATTCTTATCTCAGGCTAAGCATGAAAACGCAAGATTGCTGAGGTGGTCTTTATTGCTTCAACCTTATCAGTTTAGTATCCAATATATCCCAGGCAAATTGAATGTCGGTGCGGATTTCCTCAGTCGGCACCCCTGTGATCAAAATTAGAGTAATGGCAGGCGTAAGGAGAGATTTTATCTATGTGTATCACTGGTTTTAGAACTTGCCGTAGGCATGTTTTCAAGTGGGGAGATGTGTCGTAAAATTGACCATGATACAACGTTAAAATATCTCCAATGATACAACGTAGGGATAAAAACTAATGCGTAAGCTGCTAGAATACATGATCGCCCACGCCGCGGGTCATCACCCGCCATGGAAATTAAATTGTTAGACTTGAAGGCAAAACGGAACGGGATGAGAACGGAGATCAAAAGGAAAAATCTGACTGAACGCGTGCTTGAAACTAGCAAGGCTAAAAGACGCAAGTGGTGGGGAAAGGAGGAAAAAGTCACGTTCCCCAAGTTGACATAAAGTAAAGAAATCGACAAAAGGGACCTTGGATATTATACGCCACAGTCATTTCTTGGACGCTTTTGCGATAACTTAGTCCGTTTATTTGAATGCAGTGATGAACGCATTCCAGAAGATTCTAGAAAATATTTGAAAAGTAACTTTTCTTAATAATAATGTTAGGAATATAAAACCTAGCTGGCCGGATGGCCCATCTTGAGCAGTGAAATAATATGCTTTCATTTATACAGACGGACAGATAATAAGAAAGATATTGACAAAAGACTGTGTTGTTCATATCAGCGAGCGTCTGCATTGAAATAAAACATGTCACTAATTTTCAAAAAATTGTGGCCTTGAAGACGCAAGTGCTAAAATCTAGTTGGAATGAAGAGACGGGGTGGGATGGTGAATTGTGGCTAAAAATAACTTTAACGGCAAAATTGTGTAAGGGAAGGCAGGGTTGGTTCAAAAAACAAGTGTGTTTTTTTGTGAAACGCAAGTAGAGACAGACGGACCAACAGACAATAAGGCATACTTGACTGAGGTATGACTGAAATGACTTTTGGTAGGATATTTGAATTTGAAAAAAGAAAAGGCAGTGATTGGCCATAGATGAATATATTATCGGCGCTCAGACGCGCATTTTGTGCCATTCATTATAAGTTGTCCTAGTAGACACAGTGAATTATTAAGTGGTGTAATTCCCAGAAGCTATTGAAATATTTAGAGGGACGCCATACTAAGGCCAGCAGCTCAGCTGAGTTTTGCTAGCATTTAACTGTGTTCTATATTCATAATTCTGGTAAGACTGAAATTATTTCTTTGTACATTTTAATATTTGTTTAAGGTTTCGAGTGATTTGATACTGCAATAGCATAATCTGTCCCTTACAACAAGTAAGGATTCGCTCTAGACCCCCCGCCCCAGTTCAGGGTCTAGAGACAAATAAAATACATAAACTCCAGCAAGGATTATGGAGGACAGATCAGGTGTTGAGATCAGTGAAACATATCACCTATCCTATTCTATGGCAGGAAGCTAATGAACATATTTCAGAATACGTAGTCTGGGAGAACTTATCCTATGTGAAACCAACTTGGTAAGATGTGTTGTTTGGTCAGAAAGATCTGACCCGTCTATGTGGTGTTGTTGTTGTGTAGTGTTGTGTCCAGAAATGGTTAGAGGATGGAATTCTGACACATGACTAATACTTTGATTGCAGAAATGTGAGTTTCAGTTGGCACCAATGCGGTGTCAAATGAGTTGTTGAATATTACCAGAGTGGACCCGTGCAGTGACATTTTGTCAGAGCAGCCTATTATAGCCCCAAGCACGGAGAGGTGGGGCCACCAGACTTCTGATATTGCCCCCAAGCACGGAGAGGTGGGGCCACCAGACTTCTGATATTGCCCCCAAGCACGGAGAGGTGGGGCCACCAGATCTCAGCACCAGAGCTGCACATTCAAGCTACGTGAGCGTCTGGTCTGCTGAGAATTCACCAACTCAACTTATTTGCTAACACACCCATAAAATTTCCATCAAATTACTGGACAATGTGTAGTCACCATAGACAGGGAGTGATGAGGCCACCCCAACATCACATCCATTAAGTGTTCTCCCAAATAGATTACAACTATAAACAGTAGTAATATTAACTAGTCTAGTAACATACATATGTACACACCTTGCATTTATTATGTCATATTCATGCATTTCTTTCATAATTGCAAAACCTTTCATATGTTCTGGCTAAAATAAAACCTTGGTTCAGAACAAATAAATTTAAAGAAAATTACTATCCAAATTTTACACACTTGAGTTAGTTCAGTGTATTATAACATTTATTAATATTATTAGACTTAGTAAATATCTGTGTGTGTGTATGTAAACTACCACAACACATTACATATCATTACCCTAGACATTTAACGTAGCCACATTCATTAGTAAAAAAAGATAGGTGTGAGGTCGTAGTGGTAGCAAGAAGGGCCTTCTGACAATTCACAGTTACATTTTATCTCAGGAGCCTTCACAGCTGACCTCATGCATCACACTTAGTAATATCACCATCATACAATACCATCAAATCCACTACAGTATGAAAAGAGAACTAATGAGGGAGATCAAAGTTCGGCAGCTAAAATACTTTGGCCGCATAAAAAGGCACACCTTGCAGAAGACCATAATAGAAGGGGGAGTTGAAGGCAAACGTACAAGGGGAAGACAGCGCTATAAGTGGGAAGATAACATCAAGAGATGGACAGGAAAGAGTCTGTCAGAGTGCACCACCAAGACAAGAGACAGAAGACGTTGGAGATCCATTACAGCCAACCTTCGTTGTAGAGATGGCAGCTGATGATGATGATGATATAAATAGTTTCCGCTGAATATCAGGGCCGGAAAGAGAATAGTAATACCCGTGACCTAGGAGGAATATTATAACAGGCAGTTACGAAGGCTTGAGTATGGAGATGGTTATCACATACTTTAAAACTTAAAAACAACAAAAACTTACACAGCTTGAACAAGTCATAATAGTAAGTAATTCAACTCAGCCGTCCAACATGGAAGAAGCACCCATCAACAGCGAGGAATAACTATGCAATACAAGGAAGCTGAATTGATTCTGGGCTAATGACTCACCTTCTCACACCTAGAATAACGTCTAAACTGGACATCGGGAATATCTGATAACCAAATGAACAAGGACGAACTGTATGGACTGCAGCATAATTTTATTTTTTTTAAACTCAATAATGACTATTTTTGGAATTGCGTAACACTAGATGGAAAAGGAAGGGAAGGGAAAAGATTAACACAAGAGAAATAGTGAACCTGAGCAAGAAAGCGTATCTCGTGATGATGGTGTAGCTCTAATGATGTCCACGCAGGCGCATAAGACACAAAATGTGAAGAGTTGGGGCCCATACTAATATATACAACATTGAGTCAGCAGCTGTTCCATATCTTAGCTTTTTGGCTTCTTTATATCTTCCTTACTTGGTTTTCACAGTTAGTTTGTTACTCCTTGCCAGTCATGTGCACAATCTCGTGTAAGTCGCCTTTTACGACATGCTAAATGGAGCAGCAGTTCTATTCTCTCTCTCTCTCTCTCTCTCTCTCTCTCTCTCTCTCTCTCTCTCTCTCTCTCTCTCTCTCTCTCTCCCTCTCTCTCTCTCTCTCTCTCTCTCTCTCTCTCTCTCTCTCTTTTCAGAGACACCCAGGAGGTACACGGGGTAGTTATAGAAACATGAAACACGAAACTCCAGCGACACACAAATACAGAGGTGTATAAAATACGCAAGAAAGTGACGAAATTAATAACACCAAGAAAACAAAAAAAAATCTCCTGAAATGTCCTGCCAGACAGAACAGATTGGAATAAAAGGGTCGAAACACTAATGGGTCGGGGTGAGGGGAGGCTGTTCCTCCTCATAATAAATTTATTTCTTTTGTAATTTTCTATACAAAGTTTTGTCAAATGGTCGTCCGAATTCGAAGTTGTTCACCAATTTAAATAAGGTCTACAGAAGGTAAGGACTATAATTATAGCGGTAATATTTTCATAGACAATTAATTAACATAATGTTGTACAAAATGCCACAGTGAACAATATTTAAATACTTGTAAGTTATTAACTAAGGAAACCTATTGGTAGCATTACCAGACAGTCCTTGTTCTGGAATCCCTAGGGTAATATAGGTAGAGAGAGAGACCAAGGAACACATGGAGAAGAGAACTGGAGATGGACATAAAGTCCACGAAGAAGACATGGAAAGACCTTGAGCTGATGGCACAGGACAGGAAGACTTGGTTTAAGTTTGTTGAAGGTCTGTGTTTCTTGGAGAGCTGATGAGTGGTGATGATGATGATGATGATGATGATGATGATGATGATGATGATGATGATGATGATGATGATGGTACAGGACAGGAAGACTTGGTTTAAGTTTGTTGAAGGTCTGTGCTTCTTGGAGAGCTGATGAGTGGTGATGATGATGATGATGATGATGATGATGATGATGATGATGATGATGATGATGATGATGATGATGATGATGATGATGATGATGATGATGATGATGATGTGGATGTGGATGTGGATGTGGATGATGATGATGATTAGAAAAATATGACTTTCATTAATTATTTTTCATATGTAGAAAAAAGACCCGTGGTCTATGTCACAAGCATATTATTCATCCACACATGTAAATCACCAGGAATTCGAGTCATATTCACACTAAAAAAAAAAAGTAAGACTGCATAAAACAAAGAGACTGACAACCTTTCTGTTTTGGCAATGCTAAACAAGCATTATCATTCATACCAGGTATATCGTATAGCTAACAGTAAACATATCGTATAGCTAACAGTAAACACATTGTGTAGATAACAGTAAACATATCGTGTAGATAACAGTAAACACATCGTGTAGCTAACAGTAAACACATCGTGTAGCTAACAGTAAACACATTGTGTAGCTAACAGTAAACATATCGTGTAGCTAACAGTAAACATGGGTTTGGTTGGGGTTTTTTTGTCACCGGAGGGCCTGTGTTTAACGTAAGATAACACGTTAACTGTATTTGTAACAGTAGTAAAAGAACTTGAGCAAGATTAGTTGGTAAATTAAGATAACTTCACTGGTCGAGCGTGACCAATGAGATTGGCGATAGCGATTTTTTTTACCACCGCGGTCAGAACACAGGTCAGTCACGGACTTCACTTTTAAGTGAGAGAGACGTGTTTGAGCCTTAGTGCGGCCCCGTATTTTTTATTAAAAGGTGGTGTAGTTAACCTCTGGTCAAGAAAGTATCTGACCACGGAAAGATTAAATGTTCTTTCCCAAGTATGTTATTCAAGGAGACAGAGTTTTTCTAGTTTTGTGGGATGTGTTCACCCGGTTTGTATGACAAACATTTTCCTATTAGAATTATTAGTCTGCTATGAAATGTATATGGTGACTCAAGGCAAAAGCCTATCGACATTTTAGCAGAGTCAAGCAGACATGTTGTTATGTTGATGTCTTGTTTTTGCAGAGAGCTCATGCTTCATGTAACCCACAGGCGTTCTGGCCGCTGATAGCCAGATTATGGAGATGTGTAATGAGCATTGCCTTTTAGTCCATTAATAAACCATTTTCCATGATTTATTGTTGTCCCTTACTCATGTATGGAAGCACTAGGGAGATATGAGATACAAATGATCACTGACAACTTACGTGAGTAGTAAGGACCTGGGTTCGAACCAACATTCATTTGGGTAACTCTACCTCTGGCAGTCGCCAGTTGCCACCCACAAGATCTAAAAGCAAATTTGTAAACCCCACGATCACTGGGAAATGCAATATCAATGAGCTCAGGATAAAATATAAACCACCTGTGACGAAACGTCTACCTGGGGTGAAGATTTGTCATATAACTTTGCTAGATTGTTATAACTGGTTACACACTATTTGGTCCCGTAACCAGCCCCACCGTCACATGTTTTGATTTGGTCCCGTTCTCAGCGGCTACATACTTTGATTTGGTGCCTCGTGACCAGCTCACGCCCTTGTCATTGTGATCGTACTTTGTAAGCAATAATTATCATAGATCTTCAAAGTGCTCATGAGGCCCTTGCTCAACAACAAATGCACCCACAGCAAATGTTAAAGCCACATCTGTCACAAAATCAACAGCAACAGGGTTTACAACCTCAAAATATAGCGTTGCCTAATGAATTAGAACCGACAATGCAGGCACTGATGCAGATCACAGAATCGCTTCATCAGGTAGATACCTATGCTAAGTTCCATTCAATTAGATCGATTGTTACACCATTTTCTGGAGACCCCGCACTATTCCGCAAATGGCTCATTGACATGGATAAGTTCTCATCCATCATTGACACAGCTACTGATTCCGACCGCAAGCGAATTGCCTTTTTATCTTCTGATGGGTTGGTTACAGACTTTCTACGTCGTCGCAGTAAAGCCTTCCCACAGGAAACGTTCGAGAGCCTTCGCAAGGAATTGGTAAGTCGATATTCAAACATCACAGACTGTCAGCATGCTTGGACGCTTTTAAGGAAGATAAAGCAAGAACGTCATGAGCCAGTACAAATGTTCGGAGACCGGTTGCTTAACTTAGCCGAAGATGCTTTTTTAGGAGGTTCAATCCCCAGGGAAGAATTAGAGCGACACTTAGTAGACATATTTATTGATGGTTTGTGGGCAGACAATTTGAAACTCCACCTATTGAGAAAAGACTCGAAGTCGATCACAGAAACAATTCAAACGGCTGTATACGAAGAGAACGTTCGGAAAAGATTTCATCAAAGGATCGGCAGAGAACCGCAATCAGACTATCTTCCCGAACCAATGGAAGTCGACCATTATCGTCCAAGATGGCGGAGAGACAATGCAACCTTCAACGATCATCAACGCTCATCTTATTCACACAATGTACGACAAAATGACTCATTTCACACGAACGAAGATAAGAGACACAACCGACACACTACCCCAGTGAATTCGCGTCCTTCTCCAGTTCACCATGTTAATCAGATTACATGTTACAATTGTGGAAGTTGCTTAAACATCGAACAACACACGTATGACAGAACACTCCCAAGTTTCAATAGCAACCATAGATCACGCTCAGATTGGAGTAGCCTCAACAGAAGGCAACATCGAATAGCTGTCAGGAATTTTCTGACACAAATTAAGAAAGGAAAGATATTTGAAATAAATAGCATCAACATAGACAACCACCAAAGATGTCGAATAAGAACTGAGAACGGCTGGAAGATAGACGTGAACCAAGTAAGATCATATGAGAACAGTAAGAACATATCCTACCATCCCAGAGTTAAAAGAGAATATGACAGTGATAGGTGTAGAGCATGGAGAAGTCATGTTAGAAAACATAACAACATACAGAGAGACATGGTCAGTGTTGCTACCCAGACAGAAATAAAGAAACACACCGGCACACAAACAGAAGTACCAGAGCAAAGCGACAAGTGTGTATCCCAGGTAAATACTCCCAGCGTAGAGCATAGACACCTACTAAGCAGTCAGATTGCCACAACGACAGCGATGCATGCAAAACACAAGATATCATCTGATCGGTCAACCCCACCCCCACAAAACACATACCAAGAGCGAGAAAAAGCAGAAGAGAAAGAAAACAGAAGTGTAATCAAGAAGAAAACGTACAAAACTATTGATGATTGGTTAGCGGCAGAAAAGCTTGATAATGGTTACAAAGTCTTCAAACAGATTGCTTCTACAGATTATATCCTATGGCTTGAGAGACAGAATGTTACTATGAAAGCTCACGTTTCTCAAATGAAATTAGATGATCACCGACCTGTTGAAATTCCACAACTTCGCTCCTCACGACCTGTCAGGAAATCCACCCTTTGCCATTATTCGTCCTCCAACTCACTTGCCTCTAGCATTGATGACATGTCACCACAACCAACTGCCCCCACGTTAGTCAGAGATACGATAGAACGATATCGACGCGAACGAGATAACTCATCTGAAGAGGATGACATTCCTTTACAAGAGCTCCGACAACGGATCCAACACCGCAACGACCGTTTACTCCATGACAATGAACCACAAACAGAGGATACATCTCCAAACGCTGAACACTCTGGTTTGATGCCATCCACAGTTACTGATCCACCACATTCATCAACTGTACATTCGGATTCGTCGGCAACCATCACAGAAAACTCATGGCAAGACATTACGCCTGACCAGACAACACATCTTGTAGCCTCTGATGATGATTCCTATATTGTTCCCATGGACACACATTCCAGAACAGCCATTAAACGCCACTATTCATCATCGTCTGACGACTCCGTCCCTTTAGCAAAGTTGATTCGTCCCTCACATGAACATGTTCGTGTACAGATTCGCAGGAAGCGTCGTTCTATGCATTCCAATCGTCAAGACAGTACTGAACCATGTACTGCTAGTCGTCCCGTTGCTCATTTCACAGCAACTGCTTCCCATCCTAAAGGACACACGTACGATCAGCGACTGTCATCGAAGGACATTGCCTTGTTGGAACTGGCACAAATGTTTCTTGACAAGCACTAACTTTATGCAATACTTTTTTTTCTATTACAGGTTGACAATGGTTGGTCCCTTTCTTCCCTTAGCCTTGCAGTTTGAGATAGTCGTCCGCACTCAGACGTACAGCCGACTACTGTGGCGAGATGCAACATTATTGGAGAAAGTCAAAGATGTCTCTGACGCCTTTTCCACATGGACTACTACTTTAGTCGCCTCCCTGCAACCACGAAGAACAGAGTTCCGAGACATATTACATTATTTTGTTATAATTGAATAGTATATTACTGCGACTATGCACTTTTATAGTAGATTGTATATTATTCCTTACGTTGATTTATTTTTGTTTTGGCCATTTCACGTAGAGAGTTAATACGGTTACGACAGACTCTCACCGCATTGCAAACTAGATTTCAGGATCTATGTAATGTACATAGATAGCGCATAGCTATCGTTCCTTTTGTAGGACAGGCTCTCCAACTTTTTATTTGGAACGTTCACGGAGGTTAATATTAATAGTCTCACTTTACAAGTGTGGACTATAGCTGCAAATCAACAGCTCATCTATCATGTTTTTTAACGCCAGCCTCATAATTGTAAACAACACTTGTACGGCTGTTAATTCAAATCGGTTAAGTATTAATTTCTAGCAGGTATTATTACACAACTTGTAAATTTTTTTTTCGGATTTTGTTATTTTTGAGTTGCATGATGCTACTCAACGTACTGATATATTTGTGCGACATTATTTTTTCTATGTATTATGGATAAGAACAGAGATGTATTTTTTTCATGTCACACTATCACTACTTTTGAAAGCCACATAGACTCATTATATACACATCATTTACCACATACACTATTACCTTACACGGACCTTCGCTCCTCTTCACACATATATCATCTATACTCCCACATACATTATGTAGAGCATTGCTCAAGGTTCACAATGTTTTATCTTTGTACGATGCTTTTGGTACTAGTGCACATTCATTTAATGGTTATTGATAATACGTTTGCATTATGTTGGATACATGACATTCCTACGCCTCTTCCATCTCACATATCATATGTTGCTACTTCTCGCTCGTGCCCCTTGCAACATACGACATCTTCACTTATGCTATTGCAATTAACCACGCACACACCCACTATGCATTTAATTTTGCCTTACAATGCTGCTGATGATATTACTAATACTGTTGATTTTTTTTTTTGTATGATATCTCAGTCATTGTATGATATCGGTAAAACATTTTTTATGTTTAATTGATGTTTGTTTTAATGCATAATTCTATACAATAATCATGTACATTGTATCATGGAATATTGTCCAGTTCGACGTCTATTCAGATTTATAGAGTTCAACCAGTCGTTGTCACTCCTCACTTTAGACGTTTCATATGGACTCAAAACTTAGGTTGTTTATTCGCTATTATCCTTTGTCATATTTCTAGGATATTTGCATCGCACTTATGGAGATTTCTGTTGATATGAAGTACGATATCCCTGGAGCTATTCCATTACAGGCTCTTCCTACTCCCCAACCTATGTCCACTGTCCTGACATGCTATCCTACATTGCCCTTTCATTAAATGTTTATATTATTAGACCCATTGATTTTGAATAGGTCTATGATGCCTTTATACTGACCATGATTGTTTTGACATGATATTTTGTTTTATGTTTTTTGGTTATATGTGAGTTTGCTATGTATATAGGTTTTTGGGTTTTGATAGAATTAAAATGTCTCCCGTTAGGATACATTTTTGTAGCCCCGGGACGTATGTCACCGGAGGGCCTGTGTTTAACGTAAGATAACACGTTAACTGTATTTGTAACAGTAGTAAAAGAACTTGAGCAAGATTAGTTGGTAAGATAACTTCACTGGTCGAGCGTGACCAATGAGATTGGCGATAGCTTTTTTTTTACCACCGCGGTCAGAACACAGGTCAGTCACGGACTTCACTTTTAAGTGAAAGAGACGTGTTTGAGCCTTAGTGCGGCCCCGTGTTTTTTATTAAAAGGTGGTGTAGTTAACCTCTGGTCAAGAAAGTATCTGACCACGGAAAGATTAAATGTTCTTTCCCAAGTATGTTATTCAAGGAGACAGAGTTTTTCTAGTTTTGTGGGATGTGTTCACCCGGTTTGTATGACAAACATTTTCCTATTAGAATTATTAGTCTGCTATGAAATGTATATGGTGACTCAAGGCAAAAGCCTATCGACATTTTAGCAGAGTCAAGCAGACATGTTGTTATGTTGATGTCTTGTTTTTGCAGAGAGCTCATGCTTCATGTAACCCACAGGCGTTCTGACCACTGATAGCCAGATTATGGAGATGTGTAATGAGCATTGCCTTTTAGTCCATTAATAAACCATTTTCCATGATTTATTGTTGTCCCTTACTCATGTATGGAAGCACTAGGGAGATATGAGATACAAATGATCACTGACAACTTACGTGAGTAGTAAGGACCTGGGTTCGAACCAACATTCATTTGGGTAACTCTACCTCTGGCAGTCGCCAGTTGCCACCCACAAGATCTAAAAGCAAACTTGTAAACCCCACGATCACTGGGAAATGCAATATCAATGAGCTCAGGATAAAATATAAACCACCTGTGACGAAACGTCTACCTGGGGTGAAGATTTGTCATATAACTTTGCTAGATTGTTATAACTGGTTACACACTATTTGGTCCCGTAACCAGCCCCACCGTCACATGTTTTGATTTGGTCCCGTTCCCAGCGGCGACAATGGTAAACTGTGATAGGCTTTTTTCTTTCCATCTTTAGATGTCATCTTCAAAATTACAGCGCTAACTTCCTCTTCCACGTTTGCCGTCAGCTGATCTTGCAATGCGATTCTCAGCAAGGTGTTTTTTTTTTAAATGACAAAACTATTCTATCTGCTTAAAATTGATCTCATAAATCTTCTCATTTTCAGCTTCTTTATTTGAGTCATTCTCTTTACATGAAAAGTGTGCCATTACGTCAGAAGATTATAAAATCAGCTTAGTCAATGACTTCTGAAACTTGAAATGTACTGAGAAAAGGATTTGCGTGTAAAACTTCAGCTCTTTACATTGAATGAAACAAGTAGATTTTGGTGTCAAAGACTTGAAACATAAATAATATAAAAAAGCTCAAGTGCAGTTAAATAAAAGTAGTTAGAAAGCCGTCACGTTAGAATGAGTGTCACATAAAGAATAGCAAAGACCCTGGCTAATAATACAACAGTAAAGAAAGTGTAAAAAAATATTAGACAAACATAAAGGTATGTTTTCAGGCACTCGTAAGAAATAAAGAAGTAGAACACTAGACAATAGAAAAACAACAGACGTGAGTGGCTTACCCAGGACTCGAACCCAGGACATGTTGTGCGACAACACCGCCTAGCTATGCAAGCGAATCACACTATCCTCCCTGCATCTAGGCATCACAAATAAATGATGCTTCGATGACGGGTCATTCCCTTTCTTATGTTTTATAAAGAAAGTGTAGCCAGTTTGAGAATTTGAAGTAGAGCTGATAATAAAATCTTTGAATTACGTCTGCAATTGTGGACAGGTACCTGACCATCTACAATAGTCACATTCATATACTTGCGAAAAAGGGTGTGAAACCATCGGATGGAGAGACCACTACAATTGGTCGCATGAGTCATGTGACCAAATTATTATTAGCAACCTGTCAAGAAGAGACGACAAGAAATTTTGGTTATGCGATTAGTGTCTCATGTCCTGAGGACGGCACCATTTCTACAGTATTCAGTGTTTTCCTTTTCATTTTGTTTTATACGGAGAAAGTAAACCTGTCATCATATAAGGACACTTGGAAACTGTAAGTAAAAGAAACACACTTATAAAAGCTAAAGACGAATGCATGCATTTTTTATGTGCCTCTGCCAGCAATCAAGTACAGAACGTTTACTTGGATGACAATCTTTCTAAATGCTAAATCACCGACTAGATGTATATTGTATTTTATTTTTTTTTAATTTTTTTTTTTTTTTGCAGCGGGGGCCCGGGAGGAGGGGGGGGGGGGGGGGGGGGGGGGTGGTGGGGGGTGGGGGGGGAATCATAACCTTCTTCAAGTATCTTTGTTTATACAATGTGTGCCCGTGTCAGTTAAATGTGCAAGTAGTTATCTTCATTTTTTTTTAAAGCTAATCCTTTTAATGTTATTCAAGTGGCTACAGGCCTTCCGCCTGAGATGGAGAATCTTGACAATACCTAATTTTCTTTCCAGGTTCGTTCTTACTTTTTTAGGTTCAGTGAGAAGCAAACAAATTTAGTGGTTTTTTTAAATTTTCCAACTGTAACTTTCCAAACAGCAACTTATATAGCGGAGTGAAATGCAGTAGTTTCAATCAGACGTTTATTGAACGTAATGCAACAAGAACTGGTATTTACACAATGTAAGCATTTATATACAACAAAGCTTCCGGTTACAACTTCAATCCATACAGGGGAAAAATGTGGTTTTTTTTCATTTTCAATTCCAATTTTAAAATTCTTCAATGTTTCCTTCCCTTCTACGCAAGGCGAACGAACGAACGAACGAACGAACGAACTTTATTTTCAAAGGGTAAAGAATTGGGCGCGCAGGCCCGTCTAACATTCTGCCCTTCCATTCTCACTTATCTTCCATACTATACCTTTTCATCAGAGGAGGACTCTCTACATTAATCTTCTCAACTTTTACTGTAGAAATGTTACTTGCTAGCTTATCTATTTCTGCCTGCATTTATTTTTGACTTCTACACTTCATAAAATCATGTCTAGCTTCTAACGAGGCATTCGATAGGCATGATCGTGTACTTACGCTTAAACAAAATCTCAGTAAGTTATATCCAAAGGGAAAAAAAACGGATCTCGATAATCTCAAAGAGGAAACTAGAGTCAGGAGACTATTGCTACAGACTGAGATGCGCCTCCATGGTCGAGCATCACTCAGTTGAAATAGCGTCCGTGCATTCTGGCTTGCCTAAACACAATGAATGCCTAGCAAATCTCTACATTTTCTCGCATTTCTCCAATTTTTATACACCTCCCTCTTTTTCCTGCCATTTTACACACGTCTCGCTCTTTTATACACGTCTCTTTTTTTCGACATTTTACACATGTCTCAGGGATCACAACTCTCACTTCACACTTCACCTGCATATCACCCATTCATTATTATTTTCTGGGACTGCTCTACGATGCCCGCTCACAGCCGTGACTGCTAACTGTAACTTTCCTGATTCTATATAGTATGATAGCACGTATAATGCTAGTGTAGGCCAGCCGGTCACAAATGCCGTATAGAAGCTAACAAAATGAGTGTATTCTTAGATTTACAATAAAGTGGAAATCGAATATTTGTTTAAATAAATGCCAAAAGTTAGATCTACAGCTTAATGTTTTACTCATGTTTTACTCACCTCATTATATATTTGAGATGTAAAAGTTTATATATCTTCCCCTCTAATGCATGAATTTTGAAAATCATTTGGTACTCAAAGTGATTGAAGTAACAAGAAGAGACATGGTCCGCAACCAGACGATACAGCAAGGACTAAAAATGCAACCCCTGCAGACACAAGTAGAACAGTCCGAACTAACACGGTGTTGCGTGTTGTTTTATACATCACTATTGGTTTCCTTGTGAGTGGCTATTATTTGCTCTAACTATTTGTTATTAGACAGAACAACGGCCACCAAAAGATATGACGTAGTTAATGATATGCAAGAAGACGTTGTAAGAATGCGCAAATGTATTGGTACGATCTTTTGGGGAATTCTTAGCCGTGTGTTCGAGGTGACCAGACCTATGTGTCTCAGCTCCTAGCTGTATATGTTATCCGCTGCCCAAGATATATTTTCTGAGGATATGTTCTTTTACTTTATGCTGGAGTTGTCTAGTAGAATGCATAGAAGTATTTGATCCTCGTGAAAATCAGGCACATCTCCAATCCAACCTACAAGTCTGGAAGGAAGAGCTGGAGAAGAGAGGGATGGTCATAACCAGCTCTAAAACAAAATCCATGGTGATATCACGAGAAGAAAGAAGACATCAGATTAAGCTGGGAGAACAGGTCCTGGAGCAGGTCGACCACTTTAAATACCTCGGAACTATTATAGACCGAAAGGGAGGCATCAAAGAAGAGTTGGCCACTCGAAAAGCAGCAGCTGGGAGACTTTTTCAGGCCATAAATCGAGGATTCCTCAGCAAAAGAGAGGTTGTTAAGAAAACGAAGATGGCTGGTTACCGCTCCACCTATGTCCCAGTCTTGACATATGGATGCGAGTCATGGGCAATGACTACAACCCATAAAAGCCAGATCCAAACCTCAGAAATGAGGTATCTGAGGAATGTGGTTGAAGTAACAAGAAGAGACATGGTACGCAACCAGACGATACGTCAAGGCCTTAAATCCTACCCCCTGCAGACCCAAGTAGAACAGTCCCAATTAAGATGGTTTGGCCATGTCTGCAGAATGGGAGAAGATTGGATACCACGACAAGCATGGGAAACAAAGTGCCAAGGATCCAGACCCCGAGGACGACACAGAGTCCGCTGGGAGGACAACATTAGACAATCTTTGAAGGACCGAGGACTAGAATGGAACCAGGCCAGGAAGAAGACAGCCGAAAGGATAGTCTGGCGCTCTCTCCTCCAAACCTCTACACCTCACGGTAGAAGGGGAACGACTAAGTAAGTAAGTAAGAGTATAAAATGCAAAACTAAAAGAAGGAGAAACCATAGTCAACCTGGTCATAGTGTATGGGCCAAATGAGGATGAGAGAGCAGAGGTCAAGGAGGAATTCTTCGAGCTGCTTCAAAGGACAGTGGATGACTACCTAGATGAAATTATCATGCTCAGAGATTTCAATGCCAGAGTTGGAAATGACCATGCTAGATGGGGTGGAGTTATCGGAAGATATGGAGAAGATACTCTCAATGACAATGGAAAGCGACTCTTTGGATTCTACAGTGAGCAGAATCTGATCATTACAAACACAAAGTTCCCCCATAAGCGCATACATGCATACACTAAATGTGAACCAACTAAGAATGAAAAGTCAGTGATCGACTATGCCATTGTTAGGAGGAGCTCATTCAAATATGTCCGGCATGCAGGTGTCTGGAAGGGGCCAGAGATTGGAAGTGATCACTACCTGCTTACAATCAAAAGAACAACTGAAAGAGTTGCTCAGCCTAGGACTGCCCAACATCACGCAAGAAACTAACTAAACGAACGAAAGAAATGAGCATTAAGAGCTACAAGCTGAGAGAGCCAGAAATTAAAACCAGATATCAGGAGCTTATTGCTGCAGCGGTGAGTAACTCAGAAGAACAACGTGATGACTTGGAAACCCTCTGGCTTAAATTCAAGGACATCATAAAGACAGCTGCTGCAGAAGCATGTGGTGAAGTCCGACTTAAGAACAAGAGAAAGAGGACACCTTGGTGGACAGAGGAAGTCAAAGAGAAAATAAGAGATAAGAAAATGGCTTGGAAACAATACTTAGGAACTAAAAACACAACAGGACAAATGGAGAAATATAGAGAATATGTGACACTCATAACAGAAGCAAAGAACAAGGTGCCAGCAGCAAAACAGAAGTCATGGGAAGAATTTGGAGGAAAGTTAACAAAAAATGCGCACGAAAACCAGAAATTGTTCTATAAGACCCTAAAGAACATGAGGAAAGAAAAAACAATGCCCTTTCAAATTTATAAAGGACAAGCAAGGCAAATTGCTTACTGCCCCGAAGGAAGTAATGGAAAGATGGAAAGAATATTTTTCAGAACTCCTGGATGGTGAGCATGGTGAAGCATCAGAAATGATAACCACTAGCACAGAAGAGAAAACTAATGATGGTGAAGATAACATAAAGATGGAAGAACTGAAGGCAGCACTGGAAAAAATCAAGATGGGCAAAGCAGCAGGGCATGATGGTTTAACACCAGAAATGGTTAAGTACATGGGAGCATCTGGCTATCTATTACTCTTAAGAGCCCTACAGGCAGCATGGTGCAACAAGACCATACCAAAGGATTGGGAGATTGCCATCATAACGCCAATTTTTCAAAAAGGGTGACAATCGACAATGTGGAAACCATAGAAGCATATCCCTTCTCAGTGTCCCTGGTAAAATATACTCTAGAATCCTAGAGCACAGACTCCGACGCCTTGCTGAGCCACAATTGGATGAGGTCCAGTGCGGATTCCGAGCAAACCGAAGTACTCAAGACCTAATCTTCACACTCAGACAGGTGAGTGAAAAGGCCCTTGAGTATAAGAGTGAGATCCATCTTTGTTTCATAGATCTGGAAAGGCGTTTGACAGGGTCCCCTGGAGTAACGTTTGGACGGTTTGGCAAGTAAGAACATTCCAGCACCTCTGATTCATGCTATACAGAGCTTCTACAAGTCTTGCAGAAATTATGTGAGGACAGCAAACCATAAGTCAGAAGAGTTCAAGATCACCACTGGTGTAAGAGAAGGCGACATCCTGTCACCTTATCTCATACTCCAAAATGGACGGTGTCATCAAGGCATGTAAGCAGAGAACAAGAACGTATTCAGTGGGGTACTGGAAGATGAGACAGGTCTGTATTTCAGAGCTGGCATTTGCTGATGATGTTGCCCTGATTGCTAAATCAGAGGCACATCTCCAATCCAACCTGCAAGTCTGGAAGGAAGAGCTGGAGAAGAGAGGGCTGGTCATAAGCAGCTCTAAAACAAAATCCATGGTGATATCACGAGAAGAAAGACGACATCAGATTAAGCTGGGGGAACAGGTCCTGGAGCAGGTTTACCACTTTAAATACCTCGTAGCTATTATAGACCGACAAGGAGGCATGAAAGAAGAGTTTGCCAATCGAAAAGCAGCAGCTGGGAGACTTTTTTCAGGCCATAAATCGAGGATTCCTCAGCAAGAGAGGTAGGCAAGAAAACGAAGATGGCTGTATACCGCTTCATCTATGTCCCAGTCTTGACATATGGATGCGAGTCATGGGCAATGGTTACAATGCACAAAAGCCAGATCCAAACCTCAGAAATGAGGTATCTGAGGAAGGTGGTTGAAGTAACAAGAAGATACATGGTTCGCAACCAGACAATACGTCAAGGCCTAAAATCCCACTACCTGCAGACCCAAGTAGAACAGTCCCAACTAAGATGGTTTGGCCATGTCTGCAGAATGGGAGAAGATCGGCTACCACGACAAGCATGGGAAACAAGGAGCCAGGGATCCAGACCCCCAGGACGACCCAGAGTCCGCTGGGAGGACAACATTAGACAATCTTTGAAGGACCGAGGACTAGAATGGAACCAGGCCAGGAGGAAGACAGCCGATAGGATAGTCTGGCGCTCTCTCTTCCAAACCTCTACACCTCACGATAGAAGGGGAACGACTAAGTAGTAGTAGAATATAAAATGAAAATGGAGCGTCGTTATGATGTCATTAAATTACAGTATTTGTGACACCACTGACTTATCAAATTCATCAAGTTATCTGTTGGCGGGTGGCAGTTGTGAGAGCTCTAGCAAATTTACGGAGCCAGGCTTAATCTACTATAAGCATACCTCTACATACAATATTAAAAACACCGCAACACATGGTTTGACATTGTCTGCAGAATCGGAGAAGATCGGCTACATCCCGCGTTGTGCAGACACCTTTAGGTGGAAGCTAGATTGTCCTCTCCAGGGCGCGAGCTTTGGCACAGTTATATAGATATCAAGCTGTTGCCCATGTAGCATGTTGCCCCTCTGCACGGAGTCGGGAGATCCAAAAGAACGGCAGTAGCTGATACAAAGAGAAGTGCATTTCAATGCGAAGTGCACACGTTTGAATTTATGATCGTAATTATAAATACAACAAAGCTACTAAAGTAATTGTTTACAGAAAAACTCAGTCGGGGCTCAGAAACGAGCTAATATATCTTTATCGTCATAGAAAGGGCGGACAGATGCAAAGTTCACAATAGCCTTGATAAATTCAGCGTTGTGCCTGATTTCTGAAATTTCCTATTAAGACTCCCTAAAATAGAAGCACCATCTTCCATTTACAACTCTGCCAAGAGTAATCTTGGGCGAAGATAGATACATGTTATACCCCTCATCCTGGAAACAGTCTGCAGCAGTGCAGTGTGGCTGAGCGAGTACGGATCGAAATGGGAAGGCAAACCCGGTCCCTAAAAAATGCCGTGCAGAAGTCGGATGTGCCGACCGAAAGGTGCAGATATCACAGCTTAGGCGTAAACAGACACAACGCAACCACCGTCCTTTTCAGGGCGAACGAGGAAGAAGAAGGAAGAAGAAGAAGAATGCCCCTCATTCTATACTCTACATTTTTTACCATTGTTGGACCGCCACTGCAGAGCAGGGGAGACAACCCATGACACTTGCAGGTGGCGGACTGGTTCATCTCGTCACTGGTCAAGTCTGGTGGCTATAACACACCCCATGAAGTATCATTTGGTTAGGTTTGGCTTAGTTTTTAAGGACTATCTTCATTACACACGGACAACTCTATCAGTGCTCCGATCTCTACCCTTAGATCACACAAGGAGGATCTCAGCGCAGTGCACGAACTCCGTAGCACCGGCGAGAAACACAATGTGTGTATATACGAATCACACATTCTATAAATATATTTGGAAGGTAGGTTTCTAATTTTTAAATTATGCCAGGGCAGCGGCTCTATGACCTACTCTTTACGATTTCCAACTACAGTGGGATTTTTAACGTGTTCAACGTGCACACTTTACCTTCAATTGTTTCACCCTTATCCGAGAGGGCTAGGCATCCGATCTCCCTACCCTTGAGACCAGAGGGAGTATGATATCATTAAGACAACTGGTTCTGAATAAACATTTCCATAAATTATATTCACTCTACTGGGAATCGAATCCGGTACCTTTAGAATTCGAGGCGGACGCCATACCTATTAGCGGACCCCGATCATGTGGTAAATACGAAGATAGTATGGCGACTTAAAGACACGTCTGATTTTGTTGCCTTGCGTTGGCCGATGGTCACTTATACCACACACTTGTTCCACAGACTAGTACCACCAAATGGTACCACGCACTAGAATCTTGAAATGAGAGAGAAACAAATATCTCTCCTGGGTATTGGGTCTTCGGATTCGAAAATCAGGTGTCCCTCCCTTTCATTCCACTAATCTATCGGCCCCAGAACTTTACCGTCTCTGAGCACTAATGTTAATCCCAGTGAGCGGAAAACACTCATTACATTTATATAAAACATGTTTACATATACATATGCACTTGTTAAAATGTTAATATAATAACTATGTTCATTATTTCTGTCATAATCCACTTCCTGCTCCATATGGAACTTGGGACTTCCTCTGCGTTTGGTTCTCTATGAGAAACCCGCATGAAGCAGTCACCAGCTCTTGCAGTGATGGTTCATGAAACCATCATTCTATACTGCCAATCTCGTATAAACTTAGACATCCACTCGTAATTTTCACACGTTAATATTTGCCATGTGTGTGTTGGTTTTAGAGATATTTGACGAGTTTGACAATTTGAGTGTAATCGACAATGTGAATGCACTGACATAATTATAGAGAAAACAAAGATAATGTGTGTAAATAGGGTGAACTTAAGACAACCTGGAAGAAGATTATATTATATTTATCTCTCTTTCCAAGCCCACACCCACTTGTCTTACGAATCCCCCGCTCTCTCTTCTTTCTCACAGACAGATAGAGAATATAGTAAGAGCTTAAGTATGTATGGACGAAGGTCTTGAACAGTGTGGTAAATTTCTCTTTGGCTTGTATAGAAGGGAAAGAATAAAATCTCAGCAACTAATATTTGATTAAAGAACATAGTTAACAATTACATCAACTCTTACATCCAAGAACAAACCGATTATTAAGTCCCGACAGGGAAAATAAACAAGAGTTAACAATCCTTCCGCTTCTGTGGAAACACTACAAATAACTTAAGTCAGTGTCTTTATATCTCTGCTCCTAAAGATGGGGATACTTTATAAATCCACTGCAGACGCTATCCATGCGCCGTCTTCACACACAAAAAACAAGATAGGATGTAGATTAACTCTGTCTATATTCTGCACACCACTAATACGCAGTCGGGTCAGTCCTGACCATAAAACTTAACAAGTCGAATTTCACCTGAGGACGTTGAGAACGTTATGCGATGAACGTTGAAATTTCAGGTATTAGGTGACAACTCGTGGCTTTAGTTGCTTAATTAAACCGAGAGATCGAAGAGAATGTTACATTCCTCGACTTGGATCCTGCTGTAGCAGTGAGGTACCCTGGAACTAAGACCAAACAAACAACGATTACCTTAAGCGAGGAATATTAAAATCATAACAATTGTGATAAAGTACATTGATACAGCGATAAAATTATTAATTATAAGTATAACAGTTAAAATAATATGAGTAGAAATAATAATAGTATAGTTGTAACGCGTCTTCTTTTCCCGCGCCAGTCATCGCATTGAGATAAGAACGTAGTATGAAACCTTATTGCCGCGCTACTGGTATTGGAACGTTTGACGCGCCCGTCATAGGTTAACGGTAAAAAGTTTGAAAAGACAAGCTTAGTTGTTCCCCACACAAAAAATAGTAAGAATAAAAACAGGGGAGGCATAAACGAACGCATAAAAGTGAGAGAGAGAGCGAACACATGCCACAATTTGTCAAGCGTTAGATTCTTGGGAATAGCTAACCCAAGACAGCAGTGCGAGACGATACCGCGGCAGGTGTTCGGTAACATTGTCGCAAGCTTTGTAGAATTTAAAAATACCCCGCAAAACCCACTACTTGTTCGAATTATAGGCCCACTGAGAAAATATATATATAAACACACAGACAGCGCTTTCGCTGGAAAAGAGTCCATTTTATGACGTAACAGACTAGTAGTTTCAGTTTTGGACGACGCGCGAACGGAAAAAAGATGGCGTAATTTATATAATAGTGGAAATTGAAACTAACTCTGGAAAAAATATGGACTTCCTTATTAATAGGTTTAGGATCATAAAAGTTAGCTAGTTTAAGAGCTTATCGTCTCGTGATAAATAATATGCTTGAAAATAGAAAATCCGACAGATAATAAGTAAGATATGGACAAAAGACGGTATTGGTTATGACAGACAGACCAACACATGCTCGTCTTTACTTTCACTAACGTTGATTTTTTGACGCGTCCTTGAAAAAGGCAGGAAAAGGGTACATGTATTCTATTGGAGGAGGGGTAGGCAAGGGGAGAGAAATTATGGGATGGCTTAACAATAAATATATTTTAGCAGTGGAAATCTAAGAATGAGTGAGGAGAAAACTTGTTATGTCCAAAAATCAAGTTTGTTTTTAGCTTTTACTGCCAATATTTTCAAGTTCAAACTAAAAAAGCTTAGTAGTTGGATCTCATTGACCAACGCATTTTATATTAAGGAAAACTTAGATGGGCTAATCGCCATTTGCATAACACAGTCCCTTGAACAGGACGCTGTAATTCTGTGAAGTGTGACTTGCCTTAGTAAATTAAATATATATATATATATATAGAAAGTAAAACAAAAGGGCATCACAGTCCAGCCAGCAGGACATCTGAAGTCTGCTAATCAACGTACCTGTGTTTATTCATTGAATTTATGGTAAGGCAAAAATTATTCATATATATATATATATATATATATATATATATATATATATATATATATATATATATATATATATATATATATATATATATATATATATATATATATATATATATATATATATATATATATATATATATATATATATACAGTACTTTGCAAAAAAAATGGCAGTCATATTTTCGCAACGCAGCACACTCATAGACGAAAATAATAATAAAAACTGTATGTCCAGAGGAAGATTGGTATCTCCCCTATCTATTAACAGTGGATTCAGTACAATATAATGTTGCCTTCTCCAGCAAGGCAAGCCTGGATGCGGCGAGGCATACTTCTTGCAAGTGTTTGTAGGTAATTGTGAGTCAGACTGTTCCAGTATTTTTCAGCTACCTTCTTCAATTGTTCAACGTCTCTGAGTCCACTCTTTTTAAAATGATTCTTGAGTAGTGCCCAAACGTTTTCAATTGGGTTTAGGTCGTGACTGTTGCTGGGCCACTTCAGCACTATCACATTCTTCTCTTGCAGCCATGCTTTGGTGGTATGAGCTGTATGCTTTGGGTCATTGTCATGTTGAAATGTGCACCCATCGGGGTACATGACCTGCATAAATGGCAGAATGTGTCCCTCTAGTATGTCGATGTACCTTTCTTTCGTGAGAATTCCTGTGAAAACACACAGTGGGGTGGCACCTCTTGCTGCCACCCCTCCCCAAAGATGGAATTTATGGGTATGTTTCGGTCGCTGGTACACAGGCGTTACAGAGTCTTTCATCCAAATATTTATTTGAGCAGGATAAGACCAAACAGAACATTCATCTGAAAAAATCACATTGTCCCATGACAAATTTTGGTGTTCGTGGCACCAGTTCAAGTGCATCTGTTTGTGAGTCTCTGTGAGAAATGGTGACGAAATTACCCGCTTTTTTGTGTAATTCATCCTGTGTAGCTCCCAGTTGACAGTAGCATTAGATACCTCTGGGCTTCCCATCTAGATCATGCGCTGCCGTATGTTTTCTACACTCTTCATTGGCCCAGCCCGAACGATTTGGGCGAGACGCCGATGGTCCTTTGTGTCCAAAATTCTTGACCCCCCACTACCTTCTTTTCGCTCGATTCCATTACCTGCTTTTAATTTACTCACAACTCTGTAGATAGTCCGCTCAGGAATGTTCAAGGTTTTAGAAATGTTGGAACATGTTTGATTTCCTTCATTCGAAAGCTGTGAAATTAACATACACTTTGACTTTGTAAAATGCACATGTTTTGTGAAATAAAAATGTTTTCTTAGGTGGCCAGATGGTAACAGCTCACCTATCTTATTGTATGGATGAAAAGAAAGATTAATAATATTATTGCAGATGTAGGGCCGCCTTGAGAGGAGAGACATGTGAACAACACTGGTACTCTTTGTAATGGATGAGCTGGGGTGGTCAAGTAGATATGACCCAGATCTTTATTTTCATGTATTATAACTTGTAGAAATAACAGTTTAAGTATGATATCAACAAGGAGGCATTATTTCATTGTTACGGGGTTTTTATCTGGCACTAGTCTGGTGCCAGATGTCTGTGAAAAGCAGTTGAGAAGTCTTTTCATTTCCAGTAGTGACAGGGGTCTACAGAGTCCACCCTGTTACTTTTGGGCCAGTATCAAAGTGATCATTTTTCCAGCACGAATACGGACAGTTCAAGTTGTGCCAGCTAAGTATATTATCTGGCACAGGACGCTTCAACAGCACCAAAGACTAGTGACCCTTGTATAATATAATAAAAATATTCCCCAAAGAATTAGACACTGAAAATTGTGTATTTAAGAACTGGGAATGATTAAAGATTCCCAAACAGCCATCCCATGTTAGAAACCAGTAATATTAAATATTTAGTAACACTATTAGTATATTTCAACAATATATGTTTGGACAAATTGTCCCTTTGGGTTAAAACTTTGCATTTTCTGTACATATCTTGAGTTCTTTTAATTTTGAAAGTCCTGACCAGAAGAATACTAGGTTCAGGACCAATAAATTGTATAGAAGATTTTCACATATAAAAATTTAACCCAGGTGTTAATTCATTTGATCATAGACTTTAATATTTGTTTATGTGTGTGTATTAAGGTTAGTGTTAAATTATCATCACACCACACTGGCATAACCCTAGACATTGGACGTAGCTATTATACATACTAGTCAAGAATAGGTCTGATTGAGGTCATAAGGTGGTAGCAGAAAGGTTTCCTGATAACTAAACCCAAACTTTGTTATAATCAGGAAACTTCACAGCTGACCTCATTCAGTACAATAGTACTACAGAACAACAACATTGCATAACGTCCAAAAAAACCACCACAATATTGTGGGCTCGTCCGGGATTTGAACTTTTACAGATATTGGGGTCTCCAGTCCCGGGATTTGAACTTGTTATTTGTATAGAAATTTAAATATTGTAGTACAAGTGTCCCCTAAAGTTATAAAAATATTTAAAAGAGAAAATAATAGCTGATGAACTCTCAAGAGCCAGTAGTTAGTTAATTAATTGGTTAATTAATTAGTTAGTGTTAGTATCTTGCTAACTAGAGTTTTTAAATTTGTATTAGAACATTTTAAAGATTGATATTATGGCAGATTTAGCAAAGTTCAGATCTGCTGCTGTGCTGTCTGCAAGAGAGATGAATATGGATGGACCAGAGTTGGTTCAGTATGTAACCTCAGAGGTTCATCAATTTATTGAACGTGATAGAGAGGATAGGAAGTTAGAAGCAGAAAGAAAACTAGAAGCAGAGAAAGAAATTAAAAGACTGCAGATTGAGGCTGACAAAGAGGCTAGGGCATTGGAGGCGGACCGGGAGGCTGAAATTAAACGGCTCCAAATTGAAGAAAAAAAGGCCGAAAGGGAAGCAGAAGAAAAAACATTAGAAAGGGAAGCAGAGGAAGAAGACAGGCTGCAGAAAGGGAAGCAGAGGAAAGAAGACAGGCTGCAGAGAGGGAAGCTGAAAAGGAGGAGAAGAGATTACAGAGGGAGCACGATTACGACTAAGGGAGTTTGAGTTTCAAAGCCATGCTCCTGAAAATGGTGCCAGCCCTTCTACCTCCGATGCCACTGCTAGTCAGGGAGCCTCAACCTCAGCTATGGGGTTCCATTTAGACCATTTTGTTGAAAGGGACGATGACATTGAATCATTTCTATCCAGATTTGAGGTATTAGCCACCACCTATGGGATGGAGAAGGAAAGGTGGAGTTTAAAGTTATCTCAGGGTCTTAGGGGAACATCTTATGAAGGGTTTGCAAAAATGAGCAAAGATGACCAAGACAATTATGACATGTTAAAGCAGGCTCTTTTGCTAAGGTATGAAAAGAATGGAGAATTTTACAGGAAAAAGTTTAGAAATGCCAAGCTACTGTCGGGTGAGACCTATCACCAGTTCTCTGCACGTTTAGAGACGTACTTGGAGAAATGGACTGCTCTGGGGAAAACCCAAGATCTTAAAGAAATGATCCTTATTGAGCAATTGAGAGAGTCCATGGCTCCAGACTTGAGAAAAATTCTCATGGAACAGGGTGCAGAGAGGCTGGGTGAGTTACTTAATGTCGCTGAGAGGTATCAGGCAGCCCAGGCAGAGGTAGCTGGCGCCAAAAAGAAACATGTAGACAATTATAAGGCTCCACAAAACTCTAATATATTTGACAACAAAGATCAGGGTAACAAGGGTAAGCAAAATTTTGATAGGCCACGCAATGATTATGGAAATAAAAACCCACAATTCAATGACAGGAAATATGAGGAAAGAAACCCTTTTTATCAAGGTAGATTATATTGTAGATGGTGTAAGAGGGAAGGACATGACACCAAAGTTTGTACTAAGAAACCCGATGGATTTGCTGCTATGAAGCTGGGAGAAAAGGAAAGAAAGGTAAAACCTACTGGACAGCAGGAACCTTATCACCCCCCAGTGTATGAGGATGTTATATGTAATGGGGACACCATTAGGTGCCTGTATGATACCGGTTTAGATTTTGAGTCTGTTGTGAGTTCGCACTTGGTGAACCCAGATCAGTACACCACAGAAACAGTGGAGATACAAGGGGCGACCAAGGACATCCCACTTATGACACTTCCCATTGCCAGGATAATGGTGAAAACTCGCTATGTGGAAGGAATAATCAGAGCAGCAGTGATCGACGCACCCATCTACCCTCTGATAGTGGGGTGTCGTTATGTCTTCCTGGGGAATCCCTAGAGACCTGTGGTCTTGGCAGCCGTCCAGACCCGATCACAATCCAGAAAGGAAGAAGATGAACCAATAAATACTCATCCAGAGGAGATAAGGAAGGCACAGGCTGAACATAGGACACTCAAGCCTTGCTTTAAAAAATTACCTAAATGCCACACACCTCCAAGCAAAGAGGACTATTATATGAAGAACAAATTGTTGTATAGAAGACTGGGACTGGAACAAATGGCCATGGCCAGCTGGTACTTCCGACTTCATATCGGGAGAGAGTGTTGGAATTAGGACATGCGATTCCCTTCAGTGGTCATATGGGGATCAGCGCAACAGGACAGCGTATAGCTTGTCATTATTTCTGGCCAGGTATAACGGAGGATATAAAGAGATATGTAAAATCCTGCCCAGAATGTAAAAGGGTAGCTCCAAAGCACTGGACTGCTCCAGCAACTCTAAGGGAAATGCCCATTGTGGGAACACCTTTTGAGAGAGTTGCAGTGGATATTATGGGGCCTCTCACTCGGACCAAGAGGAGGAACAGTTACATCCTTACTCTGGTGGACACACGTTCTATGTGGAGAGAGGCGGTAGCCCTGTCGTCAATCGATTCGAAGCATGTCGCAGAAGCATTACTTACAATATTCACTAGGTTAGGATTCCCGCATCAAATCTTGACTGATAATGGCTCACAGTTCAAGGGGAAACTAACGGAAGAAGTTTTCAGGATCTTCCAAGCCAGGCACTTTCATTGTAGTCCGTATCACCCCCAAGGGAACGGCCAGGTGGAGAGGTTCAACGGGACTCTCATTTCTATCCTGAGAAAGCTGGCACATGAAAAGCCTGATACATGGGACCAATACTTGCCAGCTGCGTTGTTTGCGTATCGGGAAGTTCCATATAATTCAACCGGGATGGCACCCGCAACCCTGTTATTTGGGAGGCCAATCAAAGGTCCATTGGAAGCCTTGTTGATGACATGAACAGATGATAAGACAGAAGAGACTGTTACCTTATCATATCAATATGTGAACGAGCTGACCACTCGTCTTAAAACTGGCTGGAAACTTGCAAATGATAATCTCAGACAAGCCAGGAAAAAACATGCTGCCTATTTTAATAAGAAAGCTAAGGATAGAGAACTATTGGTGGGAGAGAAGGTGCTTCTTCTACTGCCCGGCAGCCATAACAAATTACAAATTGGATGGCAAGGTCCATATACTGTTCTAGAGAAGGTGTCTATAACAAATTATAAAATCGACAAGAAGGGGAAAGAGAAAATATATCATGTGAACCTTCTAAAGAAGTATCTGGACAGGGAAATCCAGGAAGGAACACACTTAATGTCCTTGTCGATAGCAACGGGGATGAAAAATGAACCACTCACCTCCCATGAGTACTTCCTGTAAACATGTGAGACCCCTGCACATGTAAAAGTCAGTACACACTTGACGAAAAAACAGAGGGATCAGGTTCAAAAGGTTCTGACTGATCATACGGACGTGTTAACGGACAAACCGGGGCACACGAATTTGTTGGAATATGATATGAAACTAGTAGACCCAACACCGATCTGTATGAGAGCCTACACGATCCCGTTTGCCAAGGAGAAAGCTTTGAAAGAGGAGATTGAGTACCTATTGAAAGAAGGGATTATTTCTCACAGCGAATCTCCGTATAGCTCCAGTGTGGTTTTGCTGAGGAAACCCTCTGGGGAACATCGTCTGTGTATAGATTACAGGAAACTGAATGCTGTCACAGAAAATCAGGTGGATCCATTACCGGACACAAATCAGCTATTTGCCAGGCTGAACAAGGCAAATTATTTTTCTAAGGTGGATCTTAGCAAAGGCTATTATCAGATTCCAGTAAAGCCTGAGGTCCGACCGTATTTAGCGTTTAGCACTTCGGAAGGACATTATGAATTCAACATGTTGACATTTGGGATGAAAAATGCTCAGAGTGTGTTTTCTAGGATGATGCGAAAATTGTTGGATCCCCTGAATAACCCATGCATCACAAATTTTATGGATGATATCCTTATTGCTACGGAAACATTTGAGGAACACATTAACTCTTTGACTATGCTGTTTGATAGACTGAGAGAGGCTAATTTGACGGCTAGACCAACAAAATGTTGTATTGGTTGTAAAGAGTTGGAGTTCTTTGGAAATACTGTATATCAGGGTAACATGACCCCTGACCCCAAGAATCTCGAGAAATTAAAAAGAGCACCGCGGCCCCAAACCAAGAAAGATGTGAGATCTTTCGTGTCCTTGTGTGGATTCTATCAGAAATGTATCAACAATTTTAACTCTATTTGTGCTCCCCCGACGGATTTAACTCGCAAGGGAAATCCTGATAGAATTGTTTGGTCAGCCCAGTGTGAATTAGCGTACCAAGAGTTAAAGGAAAAACTTACAAGCAAGCCAATCTTGAAATTACCTGATGTGAGTCAGGAATTTGTGGTGAGAAGTGACGCAAGCAATGTAGGCCTGGGGGCTACTTTGTTGCAAAGGTCATCGTCACCAGACGGGGAGCTGAACCCAGTCGCTTATGCTAGCCGCAAATTGAACAAAGCGGCGCAAAATTATTCAACAAGCGAAAAAAGAATGTCTAGCTTTAAACTGGGCGATACGAAAGTTCCAGATCTATCTATATGGTAGAACATTCGTGGTCCAGACGGATCATCAGCCCCTCGTATTCTTATCACAGGCAAAGCATGAAAATGCTCGTTTATTACGATGGTCGTTACTCCTACAGCCATATTCATTCACTATTGAATATGTTCCCGGGTCACAGAACGTGGGTGCAGATTTCCTCAGCAGGCATCCCTGTGATCCAAATCAGAATATTCGTGAGGCATAAGGAGTTAATTTTATCTATGTGTATCATTGTTTTTGGAACTAGCATCAGGCATCTTCTTAAGTGGGGAGATGTGTGATAAAGTACATTGATACAGCGATAAAATTATTAATTATAAGTATAACAGTTTAAAAAATATCAGTAGAAATAATAATAGTATAGTTGTAACGCGTCTTCTTTTCCCGCGCCAGTCATCGCATTGAGATAAGAACGTAGTATGAAACCTTATTGCCGCGCTAGTGGTATTGAACTTTATAACGCGCCTGTCAAGGGTTAACGGTAAAAAGTTTGAAAAGACAAGCTTAGTTGTTCCACACACAAAAATAGTAAGAATAAAACAGGGGAGGCATAAACGAACGTATAAAAGTGAGAGAGAGAGAGAGAGAGAGAGAGAGAGAGAGAGAGAGAGAGAGCGAACACATGCCACAATTTGTCAAGCGTTAGATTCTTGGGAATAGCTAACCCAAGACGACAGTGCGAGACGATACCGTGGCAGGTGTTCGGTAACATTGTCGCAAGCTTTGTAGAATTTAAAAATACCCCGCAAAACCCACTACTTGTTCGAATTATAGGCCCACTGAGAAAATATATATATAAACACACAGACAGCGCTTTCGCTGGAAAAGAGTCCATTTTATGACGTAACAGACTAGTAGTTTCAGTTTTGGACGACGCGCGAACGGAGAAAAGATGGCGTAATTTATATAATAGTGGAAATTGAAACTAACTCTGGAAAAAATATGGACTTCCTTATTAATAGGTTTAGGATCATAAAAGTTAGCTAGTTTAAGAGCTTATCGTTTCGTGATAAATAATATGCTTGAAAATAGAAAATCCGACAGATAATAAGAAAGATATGAACAAAAGACGGTATTGGTTATGACAGACAGACCAACACATGCTCGTCTTTACTTTCACTAACGTTGATTTTTTGACGCGTCCTTAAAAAAGGCAGGAAAAGGGTACATGTATTCTATTGGAGGAGGGGTAGACAAAGGGAGAGAAATTATGGGATGGCTTAACAATAAATATATTTTAGCAGTGGAAATCTAAGAATGAGTGAGGAGGAAACTTGTTATGTCCAAAAATCAAGTCTGTTTTTAGCTTTTACTGCCAATATTTTCAAATTCAAACTAAAAAAGCTTAGTAGTTGGATCTCTATGGCCAACGCATTTTATATTAAGGAAAACTTAGATGGGCTAGTCGCCATTTGCATAATACAGTCCCGTGAACAGGACGCTGTAATTCTGTGAAGTGTGACTTGCCTTAGTAAATTAAATATATATACAGAAAGTAAAACAAAAGGGCAACACAGTCCAGCCAGCAGGACATCTGAAGTCTGCTAATCAACGTACCTGTGTTTATTCATTGAATTTATGGTAAGGCAGAAATTATTCATATATATATATATGTATATATATATATCTATTGTTTAAAAAATGTGAGTGAGAGATACTGCCATGACGACAGTAAGTATGGGTCCTTAGCTGATTTATGCAGGGCCTATAGGTGGATTTATGCTATAACACATTGCCATTTTTGTAAAATGCACATTTTTGTGAAATAATAATGTTTTCTTGGGTGGCCAGATAGACACAGCTCACCTATCTTATTGTATGGATGAAAAGAAAGATTAATAATATTATTGCAGATGTAGGGCCGCCTTGAGAGGAGAGACATGTGAACAACACTGGTACACTTTGTAATGGATGAGCTGGGGTGGTCAAGTAGATATGACCCAGATCTTTATTTTCATGTATTATAACTTGTAGAAATAACAGTTTAAATATGATATCAACAAGGAGGCATTATTTCATTGTTACGGGGTTTTTATCTGGCACTAGTCTGGTGCCAGATGTCTGTGAAAAGCAGTTGAGAAGTCTTTTCATTTCCAGTAGTGACAGGGGTCTACAGAGTCCACCCTGTTACTTTTGGGCCAGTATCAAAGTGATCATTTTTCCAGCAAAAATACGGACAGTTCAAGTTGTGCCAGCTAAGTATATTATCTGGCACAGAACGCTTCATCAGCACCAAAGACTAGTGACCCTTGTATAATATAATAAAATATTCCCCAAAGAATTAGACACTGAAAATTGTGTATTTAAGAACTGGGAATGATTAAAGATTCCCAAACAGCCATCCCGTGTTAGAAACCAGTAATATTAAATATTTAGTAACACTATTTGTATATTTCAACAATATATGTTTGGACAAATTGTCCCTTTGGGTTAAAACTTTGCATTTTCTGTATATATCTTGAGTTCTTTTAATTTTGAAAGTCCTGACCAGAAGAATACTAGGTTCAGGACCAATAAATTGTATAGAAGATTTTCACATATAAAAATTTAACCCAGGTGTTAATTCATTTGATCATAGACTTTAATATTTGTTTATGTGTGTGTATTAAGGTTAGTGTTAAATTATCATCACACCACACTGGCATAACCCTAGACATTAGACGTAGCTATCATACATACTAGTCAAGAATAGGTCTGATTGAGGTCATAAGGTGGTAGCAGAAAGGTTTCCTGATAACTAAACCCAAACTTTGTTATAATCAGGAAACTTCACAGCTGACCTCATTCAGTACAATAGTACTACAGAACAACAACATTGCATAACATCCAAAAAAAACCACCACAACAATGTTATAATAAACTGTTATGCCCCACGTCTAGAATGGGTATTATAATTATTGTTAGGTTAGTCTCGGTACTGTCTTTATCCACATGCGATGTCCTCCTGTTAATTCCAGTCTATCAATTACCAGCATAAATGCGCATAGGCTTATATATCTTGTACCTACATGTACATCTTAGTATATGCTCTGACAGACAGAGTATACTCGATGTTCTCTTCCATCTCAACATATGGGTTGTCCAACCAAGTAGTCTCGTTAAGAGGACGAACTATTAATAATATATTATTACTTGAAATTACAAAAAATATTAGCATTAAATACATTACACAACCAATGTGCATGTTCTCAGTGGGGTCGACAGAAAAAGGCATAAAATAATCATCCCCACAATGGAGTAGCTGATCATGCAATGTTTATGCCAGTATATCACATGGTGATTATAAAACAACCATATCGATTGGAGGCAGACCTCTTTGCAATCTACGTTTTGCTGATGATATCGATCTTATAGCTGGAACAGAATCAGAACTTCAAGACCGTATCTCCAGACTGGAGAAAATAACAAGAACGTATGGGGTGGAAATTAATATAGAAAAACGCAAGATATTGGTGAATAGTCATAAGAAACATGTTCCGACCAACATTACGTTAAATATGCAAACGTTAGAAGAAGTGAACACCTTTAAATATCTGGAGTCCACTATATGTAGTGATGGAAGATCAAGTAAAGAAATCAAGACAAGACTTGAGATGGCCTCAGCTGCCATGACAAGGCTGAATGTGATCTGGAAAATTAACATCAGTTTTCCTGTGAAGATCAAATTATATAAATCACTTGTATTATCTATTATCTTGTATGGGTGTGAGGGCTGGGCACTCACTGCAGATACGGAACGAAGGATTCAGGCTTTCGAGTATAAATGTTATAGAAGAATTTTGCGCATTTGCTATAAATAACACAAAACAAATGTCAATGTTAGAGAGACAATAAACCCGTTTGCAGGCCACCAAGAACCACTTTTGTCAGTATTGAAACGTCGAAAGCTTGCATGGTTTGGGCATGTAACTCGTCACGTCTTCCTGTCGAAAACGATCCTCCAGGGAACAGTGGAAGGTAAGCAGGGAAGAGGAAGGCAAAGAAAATCCTAGGCTGATAACATCAAAGAATGGGCAGGGGCACGGTTTTTCCACATTTGTAGCATTGCTGAGGATAGAGAGCAGTGGAGGAACCTGTCTGCTGATGCATCCACAATGGCATCCCTACGACCCATGACGGGTTACGGATTGAGATGAGATGATGATTACATGGTGACTTTACTTAAGACAGAATCCTATTACTGGCTGGTGGTTAACTTCTAGACTGTCGTGTAAGTTTTAACTGTCTGACTACACAATAGGCATATTATAATCTCCCCCCCCCCCCCCCCCAACCACGAGAATTTTCTCTCACAGATTAATGACTGACTGCCTCTTTGTCAGAGCCAACTTATGCTGTGGATTTATCACAACAACGATACTATTAATTATAGGCTCGCTCCCTATGAGCATGACCACAACACAATGGCTGACATAACAAAATTAACACCTTCGACAGGTACTTCCCTTTACTAATGTAAGCAAACACAATAAAGCCTCACACGGTCAACAAAACGTATGGAATACATATATATATATAAATGCCAGAGAAACGTGCCTCAATAAATTTATCTAATAGTCTCATACGTACCAGTATGACTACACTGTACAAACACTGTACTGACTATCGCTCATCCTAGCGATCCAAAAATCTATGACAAAGCAATACTCAAATCATGAACAACTCGTCATATGCGGCCTGAAGATAATATCCACTGGACACTACACTAATCCAGAATTACACATAATATCCAACAGACCCAAATATGGCAATCTCTGGCTAGAATTATGTACCAAGAATCGCAAAACTCTTGCTGGCGAAAGGGAACAAATATGTCCGTCCACTCGGAACGCTGGCTAGAAACTCACTGTCCTTTAGCGCCTAGACTTCTTCCGGCTTCCGTCTTGTCAATTGACCTCGACGGTAGAGTTATCTCAGTGTTGCCAAAAACACAATGTAGCCAGTCTGATATTTCGGCGAAATACCGCCGTGACATCCCCCCCCCCCCCGCGCTTAAGAAAGAAAACGTAGTTTTCTTCCATCGGAGGAGGCTCCGCCTGACCCCTTTTGGTGTTGGGACGACCATATGCCATAAACAGCTTCTCCTCCTCTGAACCGAAAGAAAGCCATAGTTCTATTCTGCCATTGTCAATACTGCATTCTCCAAGCTATCCCAAAACACCACATACGTATGAAGTAAGCTATCCCAGGTTCTCGCCGTCGTGAAAAATTACAACGACTATCCTCGCCTGATCACCCACAAAACAATCACCAGTACATCCATATTTACTCTTATATAAGCATCCATAACAGTAAATAATCTCATAGAATAAACAATCATTTGTAACATGGTTTAAATATCCATTTCATTCAACTCTATAGCAAATTACCTTTATAGCACCATGATACATAAAAACAAAGTACAACATAGTACAGTTGACATTCAAAAATCCGGCAACCTCCGGACCTGAGGAGTGCCGGATTGTTGAAAATGCCGGATTTTTTTAGGTTATATGCTGTATATATTTAACAGAAAATGACTACCTGTACAGTCCTTTAAAGAAAGAAAATTAAATGTTTACGTTTTACACCACTTCTTTTTTTTTTTGCTGAATCCATAATGGGGCTATACAGCAGCAAATAAATGATAAAATGAGAAGGAATGAGCAGGAATGCCTGTTAACACGTGCAAGCAAGACCCAAACAGCTGCATCAAAACATAAACGGTTCCAGAAAACAGTGACGCGCCAACGAGGTAAATTAAAAAATGCGCTCCGAAATCCATTCCGGAAAACTGAAGGAACCGGATTATCGATGGCCAGATTTTTGAATGTCAACTGTATAGCATAACAATGATGTTTTAAAGTTTACAAAACATTTTTGACGAGGTTGCAAATAATTGCTACCCACTATCTCATGTAAACAACTCTTTCGTTCTCCTCACTATATTATAAAGTTGTTCAAAACTACTTATATTTCTCAGAATAGTACTGGTTGCGTGGGTCAGACTCTAAGGTTCGGTTCGCGTTTACAGAAATATCCTACTACACGCAAATCCGATACCTATCTCTTGCTATTGCTGAACTATCAGCAGGTGGTTATGAAGCAACGACATGTGCTTCCACCTGACTGCATCACGCGCACCACACCTATTCGCGAAAGTAACACGTGCCACTTTAGTATTGTCACGCAATGACAATACCTCCACGGACCTAACCGGCGCGATCTCATTAAACACTCGTCTGAGTGTGCGCCAACTAGCACTCAGGGGAACATTGCGAACCCATTCTGTGCGATCGCCAGCCATTGGGCCCTCGGATATGCCTCTACTGTTCTTATTCGTTTGCCTTGGCATTTGCCGAGAACCCCGTCTCGGATGAACTTTCTTGTCTTGTGGTGATACTTCGACTACCTGATCGTCTGCCTCAGGACTTTGGTGTTGCTGAGTCTCTGCTCCAGCCACACCCATGTCCTTATGCACTCCCCGTACATTGCCGACGATTAAATCGGCGATCGGGTTCTTGAGGACGAACGAGTTCACTCTACCCCACAGGAACGGGGTGTCCACATTAATACACGCTTGGAGGTAAGACTCAACTTTGCCCCCAAATATAGTACACTTTACGGTTTTGCCTGTAAGGCAGGACTCGTTGATACGCGACCGCCGTACCCCGATTGTGGTACATCCCGTGTCCCTCAATGCGGAGACTGGTTTTTTTTTCTCCACTGTGCCCTTGTGGAGAGCTACCTATCCAGTCTCATGGACTGCCGAAAGACATGGTTCTGCATGACAGCAGTGTAGCACTATCTTCTCGTTCGCATGGAACAGAGGATGACACCTCACACAGTCCTCGCTGTTGACTGTGTCCAACACAAACGCGGAATTCACGTGTTCGATTGGGGTAGGACACCTGTCAGCGCAATGATTATTGGCACCACAATTGGTACACAGGCGCTCCCTCTTCGACTCATCGCGTGGACTCTTGCTAGGGCTTTTAGCTGGTGATAATCGCGCATCGGAGTCGGAAGTTCTACTCTCTGAGGAACCACTCCTCTGCCTGGGATGTTTTGTTTTGTACCAAAACCGATCTTGGTCCCGAGATTCCCCGAAGCGTACCTGCTTTCGCGTTTGGCAATCTCTTCCATCGCTATCACTTTTAAATTGTCGATTATGCCAGTTCGACCGGCCATATCCGATGGGATCGGAAGTTCCCATAATTTCCTCTTCATGGCTGATAGGGACTGGGGTACCTATCGTGCCTCTGCTCTTGGCACCTACCTGCCTTGCCTGCCTGATCTTTCCATGGTTGGCGTTGTACTTTGCCGACATCAGCAACTAAGTCGTCTGACAGACCCGACTTCTAGATGGGTTTGCCCGGATGGGCCAGGACATAATGGTGCCTCAATTGGGCCATTGAATCAATGTCTTTTGGCTGGCGCTCTTGGAAAAACACTACCAACTCAGTTGAACATGATGACAGCACTTTGTCCGGAAGCATCAAATCGAGCAATCCATTATAGTCCTTAGTAATTCCTTCCATCTCGATCCATCTATTTAACAGAAGTTTGATCTTCGAGATGAAGTCCTCGAAGTCTTGTCTGCACTTGGCATAGCGCTTCTAAAGCGCGTCCGGTACCCGTCAGACGGAACTTCCGGAGTAACTGTTCCTTCACCTTGTCGTAATCTGCCCGCTCTTCCAGCGGGAGGCTATAGAAAGTCTCCATCGCAGGCCCTACTAGCAACGTGGATAACAGAGATGGCCATTGATCTCTGTCAGCACTTCCAGGCCACGCATGCGGTCTCAAACCTCTCGAGGAAAAAATCTAAACTGTCGATTTTGTCATTAAAATTCGACAGATGCAGCCTAAAGGGACGATGAGACCCCCAGGAGTCGAGTTCTGACCACTCGCACCCACTTCTAATCTCTTCAATTGTATTTCCTTATCAATCTTTTTCTCTTCCAGGGCAATTCTCATTCTCTCCTTCTCTAATTCTAACTCTCTCTCTCTCTCTCTCTCTCTCTGTGTGTGTGTGGGTTTCAAATCGTTAGCTTCTTTCATCTTCTTTTCTTGTAATTCTCTATCTTCTTTCATCTTCTTTTATTGTATTTCTTTATCTTCTTTCATCTTCTTTTCTTGTATTTCAAACTCTCTTGTTTTGAGCTCTAACTTTTCAGCGCGAAGATCTCGCTCCCGCGTCTGTTTCTCGATCTTTTCCTTCTCTTCCTGCTTCTGTTCTTTCTCCAAAGCTTTTTGATTTTCATCTGACTGGAATTGTGCCTTGGCAAAATCTAACAGTTCTTTTCCAGTGTACCCACATTCTTTTCCTATCCGAATGCACCCCTCTAGGTCCATGATGTACACTCAGAATACTCACTATTCAACTACTCAATACCATGTACTATAAATACCTCACTTATATCAACAGATACCTCTCTGCTTACAAGGTATGTAGTAATGATATATAAATGGCAATATTACTTCTTAAAGTACAAACATATGCATGTATATATGATCCACTTCACCTCTCAATGTATAAATATAATCCACTTCAACTGTTATTTACTGTCTCCTTACTCACTAGATTTTGGTCCTTCCGACCACTTAGTCTCTGTGATACAACTAAAAGACCCTTACTATAGTCGAAAGTTGTATGTATTGGTGCTATGTCCCCTCAAAACTGTAAGGTTGTGGCCCCGCCACAAAATTGAAAAATAACACAGCTTCTTCACCACAGTATATTACTAACACCCACCTTGGTGTTGTACTATGACAGTGTTTCAATTATTTATATTCTATGTAATACAAATGTTTACACTGGCAAAACGAACACTCCACAGATGAAAAGACACGCACTGAACGCAACTATAAAACACCAGTCACAGTGAATAAGAGATAGCAGGTTTGAGCAGAGATAGATTGATATGTACAATACGTGACTGACAACGCACGAAAACAAGGGCTACCTGTTACCGTATTTACAAGATAGCAAGAAGAAACGAGAGATCACACCACTTAAACACAACAGAAGAATTACTGCATGTACAGGACAATGTAAATACAAACCCCACCAATACACCTAAAACAAACAGGGCTTGGAATGTTAAGTAGGGCAGTCGCAGGAAACGCCTCTGCCTTACTCCACCACTAAACATTCACAGCCACACTCTAGAAAGGAATCAGTCTAATCCAATATTTCCCCACAATTAAGAAAAGAAAGCATTAAACTCGCCACCCGTCCCCCCTTGAATTCACAAATATAATATTAAACACAGTAGATTGAAAAACAACTACACTTAACAATGAAGTGTTGAGAGCTCTCTCCTGAACTAGCCACTACCAACTGACAAAGGACAAAAGGCAAAGAAAATAGCTAGCGTTGCGGCCACAAGGCCTTCGTCAGGGAAAGGAAAGAAGTGAAGGCTAGATAGGACACATAAGAACCTAAATAAATATAAAAATTAAACCTAGGTACTTCCTTGAAGGCATCGAAAACCTACCACTTTTGCTGCCTGCGAAAGGACGAGCTTGCCCGGGAAAGGAAATGACTGCCAACACCGGATGTACACAAGAAACTAAAAAACGAAACTGAACAATAAACTATCCAAATATAATAGTAGTGGGGACTGGAAATAGAAGAGGACAGAATGAGTTGGAGATTAAAAAAATATGAAATAAAAATCATGACATATTAAAAACAGTGTATTATATATTTATAATATGTCATAATTTTATTTCATATTTATTTATCTCCAACTCATTCTGTCCTCTTCTATTTCCAGTCGCAACTAATATTATTTTTGGGTAGTTTATTGTTCAGTTTCGTTTTTTAGTTTCTTTGTATGTATTGTGTACATCCGGTGTTGGCAGTCATTTCCTTTTCCGGGCAAGCTCGTCCGTTCGCGGGCAGCAAAAGTGGTTGGACTTCGATACCTTCAGGGAAGAACCTAGGTTTAGTTTTTATATTTATTTAGGTTCTTATGAGTCCTATCTAGCCTTCACTTTCTTTCCTTTCCCTGACGAAGGCCTTGTGGCCGTAACGTTGGCTATTGTCTTTTGTCCTCGTAAGACGAATCACCTTTTTTCGATTTTTTTTCACACCCGTCCATAAGCAAAACTAACATTACAACACATCAAAGATATATTATGTAAATACCCCGCGTAATAGGACTTCTAGTGAAAGATCCCACTTAACTCACTAACACCCTATAAAAATACAGACTAAATTTCTACAAAGAACGCGAGGAAAAAGAACATAACAAAAGGAAAGAAAACAGAATTTAGAGGAAAAACAAGAAAAACATAAATATAACAAATCATATAAAGATTTACAAACAAAAAAAACTTAACTGATGGTCCAGCGACGCTCGTCCAAGTAGCTCCTCAGCACCGATGATGAATATGAAGGCAGAACAAACGGGTCTCCACACTTGAAAACGTCCAAACGAAAAAAATGTTCCAGAAAACCAGACTTCTACGCAAGTCTGTGTGCCAGCTTCGAACAATATTGTCCTTTGGCACGGTACTGCGAAAAATATCCAATCGTATACACTGTTCTACACGGTGCTATCACAGCACTGTCCAAAATAGAACCCACTGTATTATGTCAGATATCAAGACTTATACACAAGTCTATATGCCGGAAAAATACGAGTATGTCCCTTGGCACTATGATGCGTAAAGAAATATATGTCCAAGCACAGATCCCTTCACAGTTCGACACTTGAGAAATCCAGCAGTCTACAGCACAGAGTACCACAGGGCCACTCAGATCAGCAGGCTTCAGTCTTCAACACAGTAAATTTCCCGGGTCACGACAGAGGCGTTAGTAGGCACCCACTGAACAGGCACATCAGTGAGGTATGGTCACAATAGAACGTCGCAAAAACCCCGGAAGGTAAAGTTCCCAGGTATGTAGAGCAGTACGAGTGATGACACTGCTGCAGGTAAGCTACACGAACAACGTTGTCAAGAACCAGTCCACTACAGCTGCGTTCATCAGGACCAATAACCAGATATGTGTAGTTGCATACACCCTGGGATGCCACCAATACTACTGATACTAACTATACCATCAATTATAGACGATCTATCTTCCCTCCTGACACAACCTGTCACTCGAGCCAACCTGTACCAAGCAATAATGACACCCTAATCTCCGCTGCTCCAACTGGATCACTACCCTCTTAGTACTATACTATAAAGTACATCTTGTAATATCTCAAAATGTCAAGCCGGACGCCAGCTGCAACCTTATTCTATCACTGTAGACACATCTTCTAACAATAATTGCAACTTAGCACCAACATTACCTTGCAAAACAGTGTCAAACACAATAACTGTCAACAATTCTCTAAGCTGAAAATAAAAATCTTTCACTGTGACCTATTTCTACTCTAGGTCACTACCCTTAGCGGGTCAGCACTAGACCGTAACACAGCACACTAATACTGACTGACAAACGCATTGCCGTGAAACTGGAAAACTAAAATAACTCACTATCGTGAACACTGTGAAAGCTGAAGGCGGGAACATAATGCCACATCACCTTCTAACACACTATGTGCATACTAATGTCTAGCCTTATACTGAAAATGTAGGCCCCATGGCCTTCAAAGAATGGGACAGAGCCACTGTAGAGCCCTTTTCGTAGACAGATGAAGGTAGTATCATATTGTTAATATGTTGTCCTACCTCTGTAAGTAACTTTGCGCACCGACTCACATGAGAGTAAGTCTTATTGGTGAGTTTGATTTCATTAGCGCACGGTTGTGCACTAAGGCGTATAGGGGGTTATGTAGACCGCACGTGTATCTAGTCAGTTGTTGCGTGATAAATTCTCGCAACATCGTTTATTTCAATATCTGTTTTATAACGCAAGGGCAACAACTGCTTGTAATCTATAGTCACTTTTCTCGGTAAGCATTTGTCTTCTCGCGTTAGTATCGAATGCAGTTAACTTTTGAGCTGTGGTCATTTTTGCGCTGGACTGCGCATGACTTGTCTTGTTGTTTGGTCGATCGGTTTCCGCCCACCACTAGTGGGAGTGAGCGATTTGGAATGGCGAAAGAGATGCCTCGTTGAAGAGGGGATCTCCGCTATTTTTGTTCTGTCAGGGATGTGTAGTCCTCTTATGGATATTTCGTTTAGTCGAGATAATACCTCTAGTGTTTTCCCACATGTCGGGAGGCGTGATATTTCTGTGTATTTCATGAAAGCAAGGTAAATTGACTTTTTCATTAACTCTATCGATTTTGGGTCGTGAGCGATTTCGATTCATAGCCTGTCTCCGAAAGTCGTCGTCACGAGATGTTCTTTCCCAGCTCACATGTCGCTGCATTGTATTGCATCGGTTGATGCATGTACCAAGGACCATTACTTGCTACTTTGTTAAATGAACTAGGTTTAGAAAACCTTTATTATCTAGAGGATATTCTTGAGGACCTTATTTATACTTCGGCAGACGTGTCTGTCTTGCTGAAGTCAAACTAAGGAGAGTGAACTGATCTCATACATCTGGTTATCTCCTGGCTGTTATAGAAAAGGATGGAGTTGTTCACCTGACTACATTTACAGCACTATGAAATATAACATGCATCTGACTCATCATTGTAATGCTGTCTACCGTTTATTGCTGTATTGAATGTTGCTGTGATAATGACTGTTTGATGTGCCTACACATTTGCGTAACCATTTTGTCACTGTGGCGTCCACAATAAATAATGAAGAAAAACGTCAACGGCTGTTTCAAGACTCATTGACTTTATACGTCGTGAGTTTACTGACGTCCTATGTGGATTGCCCTGTTATTGTTGCATGAACATTGTTTTGACTGAACACATCTACACACTACACAAAACCAGACATGCGGATGCCATCCATCATCATATGGCATCACGCATCATTTGGTGGCCATAAGCTGGTTTGATTCTGGTACTAGCAAACACGGGGTCCCTTACCCACTTCATTTTCAACAAGAATTCATCAGCATCCTTCAAGAAATTAACATTCTTCAATACAGTCAACATCTTCAAAATTTTCAAAGTACTCGGCGTTGCCCGGTAAAAGTCAAAATTTCAACTTTTTGACGGAAACAAGAATTTGACAGTACCCGGCGTTGTTACATGTTGCCGGATAACTCGGACTGCTGTTATCTTTTACGCAAGTCAAGCAAGTTGCTGCTGTCAAGGTTCCAGTGCTGTCGTTTTTTGAGAAGGTCAAGTGCCGGTTGAAGCGGGTTGTCTTCTGAAGAAGGCCAAGTACCGATTTCCATCAACTTACTTTTGGATTAGAAGGTCAAGTGCCGAAACAACTCAACACACAGTATTTCAGAAGCTCTTGTACCATCGTGTTAGCAGTGGAAGCAGTTCAGATGTGCCATCATCGTTGGAGCTTCGCTCTTTAGGACGTTGATTGACATCCGTTTTTCTGCTGTTCTACGATTGGAAGCCTTTAAGTTAAGTGGCCTGTTTGTATGTAAACTGTGCCCTTATACTTCTGCTGAGTCTTCTGTGTATCATCTCATTCTATATGTTATATGTCTATATGTTATTTGTATATTTATATGTTTATATTTCAGCGGGTTCTCGGTTGGGTGGTGTCTCCGTTAGATTATGCCACGTCATAGAGGTCGTCTATTGTGAGCGTTTTCTGTAGGGTTTGCAAATTTCCGATACTGGAATTTGCTAAGCGACTTCTGTTGCTATTTATGTTAGCTGTGATGACATGTTTTAATATTGTTTTCGTTATTATTTCACATTCTTTAGTTTTGTTGTGATTTGTTTGTATTTGTTAGCCTACTCTTGTCTATAATTTAGTTTCATACAACATTTTTGTTTATACACTGTGGTGTCATGTATTTTGTTTAATTCTATCGCAGATATCGTCACATTTTTTGTGATATTTCATTAATTTCTGCTTTATTTTTAGTTGATTTCTGCGAAAGTTTTTGTATTGTTGCTGATCTTTGTTATTGTTTACATTGTTATTGTTTACATTGTTTGTATTGTTTACATTTTCAATGTTTACATTCTGCATGTGTTTACATAGTCATTGTTTACAGTTATAGTAATTAGTTAATGGGCTATGCTAATGCACTGTTACTACTATACTGATGATAAATGAATGATGAATAGTGTCGTGCACTATTGAATGAGAAGTGCACTTATGATCAAGATTTGAGTGCTGATATTTCATATACAAGTCTTTGATTGGAGACTTGTTTCCCACAGAGACTGGGATAATATAATGTGATGTGAATATACAAGGGCTTAATTAAGACTTGTTACACTTAGGTTTGAAATAAATTAGTTAATTATTTCAGGTTTTGGACTCATATGTTAGACAACATGTCTACATTTGAGCACTTTATTGAGCAGGGTAAATTGCTTGGGAAGACTGGTGATAAGTTAGAAGAATTTGCAACTGCTCGATATGATAAAGCAATGGAAGCTGAACAAAAGAAACTGCATATGGAAGCTGAACAAAAGAAACTGCAGATGCAGGTGGATGAAAAGAGATTCCAAATGGAAATGGAAAAACAAAAAAGGGAATCAGAAGCTGAGGAAAGAAAGCTACAGCTAGAGGCTGAGAATAAAAGACTTGAAAAAGAAGCTGAAAATAAAAGACTTGAAAAAGAAGCTGAAAATAAAAGACTTCAAATGCAGGCTCAAGCTGAAGAAAGGAAGTTACAAAGAGAGTCTGATGAGAGGAAAGCAAAAATGGAACATGAAGAAAAACTCTTAGCTTTAGAGTTGGAGAAATTGAAATTGACGAGCATGAGTAATGGTAATGATTCAAACAAGGGTTCATCTTCTGGGAAGGCTAATAATGATACTTTTAAGATTAAGTTACCAACATTTAGTCCTTCCAGTGATGACATAATGTTCTATCTGGACAGATTTGAACAAGCATGTACAGCTCATAACATAGACAAAGCAAAATATGTTTATCAGTTATCAGGGATACTGACAGGTAAAGCTCTAAGTATATTAAATATGGTGGATGAACCTGACAAGAGCAATTATGAGGTTGTCAGGGCCGCTTTGTTAAAGAAATATCAGCTTAACGAAGACGGCTATCGTCTACAATTTAAAAACATGTTACCTGAAAATGGAGTTGAATTCTCCGAGTTTATTGCAAGAATACGCATTACTTTCTCACGATGGGTTGAACTATCTAAGACGGAAAAAACTTATGAAGGACTTATGGACTTAATACTTAGAGACAAAGTCATGTCGTCTGTCAATGAGTCTTTCCTTGCTTTCCTTCATGAACGTAAACCTAAAACAATAAAAGAAATGGAAGATTTCTGTTGCCAATACGTAACTGCGCACCCACACATAACCATGGGTAACTCTAAGGTGAAAGAAGGTTTACCAGTTGCTTCGGCAGCTCCGTATGGTCAAAACTTTGCTCGTAGATTCCAACAAAATTTTGATAGAAAGAGTAGCGGTAATTTCTGTCAAAATCATGGAAATCAATTTCATGGTGATTCTTCGTCGAAGAATTGGAGACAACCTGATAGTGGTCGTTACTATCACCCTAATAATTATAAGCATTTCAAAAGAGGATATGGTAATAGAGGTTATTCCTGCCGAAGACCTCAGAACCAAACAAATAGATGTTCGCATCAATGTGAACATGATAGTAATCGTGGAAACTGGAATTCGAACCAGTATAACAATTACAATAGAGACAATAATAACTGCAGAGATAATAATAACTCTGATAACTTCAGAGGTAATAATAGTCGGGGTAGATCTCAACACAAAAAAAAAGAGATATCAGCAGGCTAATGCTGTACAACAGGAAACTGAGGGAGCCTGTAATCATGTTGTTGATAGTAAAAACTTTGACGCTGTCACTAGTTCTGCTTTTGACTTTGAAAGAGCAAACAAATGCCCCCAATGCAGTACTTTATTCGAACCAGGTACCATAACTACTTTGAGTTGTGGTCACCCACTTCCCGCTCTTCCTGCTGCTGTTGCGCATGACGGGAGGGGTTCTTTAATCCTACATAAGGGTCTTGTTAATGATACTCCGGTCTCACTACTTTTCGATTCCGGATGCACCACTATTGGTGTTAGACAATCGCTTGTAGATCCATCTTGTGCTACAGGAAGGGTTATTAAATGTGTCACATTTGGCGGCACTCTAGAAAAATATCCTACTGCTGTAATTCGCATTGCCACTCCTTTCTTTACTGGAGATGTGCATGCTTGTCTCTTACCTAATCCTATTGCGGACCTTATTATTGGTCGTATTCACGGAGTTAGGGAGTGTACCCCACAGCAGATTGCTGCTTGGGAAGATAATAACATGCAAGCTACAAATGCAGTAGTTACAAGAGCACAAGCTCTACAAACACCCGAAACTTCACTGAATAGTGATAATGGAGTTGATAGCCAAGATAGTCACTTAGTAATCACTCGTGACTCTTTCATAAAATTGCAAGAAGAAGATCCTTCTTTAAAAAAATTCTTCGTTCTTGCGAAGAAAGGTGATCCGAATCAGGATACAAATAGAAAATCTTGGATTGCAATGAGAAACGGCGTACTTGTACGTATGGTACAAGATTCGACTACGTCGGCACATTCGCAAATTCTTGTTCCCAAGAGCATGAGAGTCCAAATATTACAACATGCTCATGACTCGCAATGTGCTGGACATATGGGTTTTGCCCGTACGAAGTCGAGAGTCCTTGCGGCTTTCTTTTGGCCTTTTGTCAATAAGGACATTCGTATTTACTGCCGATCATGCAAGGTATGTCAGGAGGTCAAATCTAGAGGACCACGACATGCTGCGCCTATCCAGGCCGCTGACATTCCTATTCGGCCGTTTCAGAAAATGGCCATAGATATTATTGGCCCTTTTAAGGTCAAGTCGGCCAGAGGACATCAGTTTATCCTTACATGTGTCGATATGTGCACACGTTGGCCAGAGGCTATTCCCCTTAAGAGCATATCTACTACAGATATCGCAGATGCTCTTTGGTTGATATTTTCTCGCTTGGGGTTCCCCAGAGAAATATTGTCAGACCATGGCACTCAACTCATATCTGACACTATGTCACAGGTAATGCCTACCTTACATATTGAACGATCTCTCAGTAGTATCTACCATCCTATGTCTAATGGGTTAGTTGAGCGTCTGAATAGAACGCTCAAGACTTTGCTTGGTAAGATAACTGAAGATCATCCTCAAGATTGGGACAGGGTTTTGCCCGCGGCTCTCTTTGCCTATAGAGAAGTCCCTAATGAACACACAGGATTTTCTCCCTTCGAACTTGTCTTTGGCGCGCGTCCACGCGGCCCTATGTCTTTATTACACGATCTCATCACTGCCGATGATATTAGCGATGAAACTCAATCCTCATATGAGTATGTCATTGCTCTTAGACAAAAGATCATTGAGGCATGTAAGCTAGCAACTGCTTCATCAGAAATTGCTAAAGAGAAGGCAAGGCAGTTTGCTAACAAGAATAGATGTCTACGACAACTTTGTCCAGGTGACAAAGCATTCGTCCTACTCCCCAGTAGGGAAAATAGACTTCTTATTGCATGGAAAGGTCCGTATGCAATAGTCTCTCGGATTTCCGATGTTGACTATGTGGTCGATATTGATGGAAAGCATAAAACTTTCCACATAAACATGCTTTCGGAATTTCACGAACGTCCGGACTATTTGCTGCCTATTTTCCAGGCAACGGATGATGCTCCTGCACCTCACGGTCATTATTCATCCCTGTCTGTCATTCAGGATGAGGAAGCTACCTTCTCTGATGTCAACCTTCCCCTTCCAGTGGTTCCATTACATTCCACGGAATCTTGGAAAAACGTTTCTGTTTCTCCTAATCTTTCTGGTGACGAACATCGACGAGACTTGTCGATGTTACAAACATTTCAGGATGTTCTCACTGACATTCCTGGACACACAGATGTCATAGAACATGACATAATTCTTACCGACAATAATCCAATTAGGGTTAGGCCGTATCCTATTCCTATACACTTTCAGTCGCAAGTGGAAAAGGAATTGGATGAAATGATTCAATTAAATATAATTGAACCATCGACTTCACCATATTCTTCTTCCATGGTTATTGTCCGGAAGAAGGATAAGAACATACGAATTTGCGTTGATTATCGCAAATTGAATCAGGTCACAAAGTTCGACGCTGAACCGATGCCTTTGTTAGAAGATCTACTGATTAGACTTTCTAATTCTAGATTCTTCACTAAACTTGACTTGTCTAAAGGTTATTGGCAAGTGCCTTTAGCAGAGCATGCCAAACCTCTTACTGCTTTTTCTACACCTAGGGGTCTATTTCAATGGAATGTTATGCCTTTTGGTCTCATGAACGCCCCTGCCACTTTCGTTCGCATGATGCGTCGAATTCTGTCACATCGTTCGGATGTCATCGCATACTTAGATGACATCTGTCTCTTCAGTGATACCTGGGAAGATCACTATTTAGGGTTATATGACTTACTGTCCACTCTACGTGAGAATAATTTCACAGCAAAACCTTCTAAAGCTTTTGTTGGTTTTGGTGAAATCTCTTTCCTGGGTCATCGTGTTGGTCATGGTCTCTTGAAGACAGAAGACCACAATACTTCCAAAATACTGAACATCTCTGTTCCTAAAACGAAGAAACAAGTTAGGAGTCTCTTAGGTTTAATTCAATTTTATGGGAGATTTATTCCAAATTTATCTTCGATCATGGCACCTCTATCAACATTGTTGAAGAAAGGTTCGCCTAATCTGGTCCGTTGGTCTGAAGAATGCCAATCTTCACTAGACCAAATCAAGAATATATTTTCTTCTCCTCCCATCTTAAGATTACCTACTCTTGATAGGACTTTTGTTCTTCGGAGTGATGCTTCATCCACTGGGATTGGAGCAGCACTGATGCAAGAATATGCAAATACTCTGCATCCTGTTATGTACATTTCTAGAAAACTAAATGCGGCAGAGAGGAACTACTCGGTTTTAGACCGTGAGTTGTTAGCGATGGTTTGGTCAATTCTAAAGCTACAAAGATTCCTCCTGGGCGCACATTTCATTCTAGAGACTGATCAGAAAGCTCTTACAGCTATTCAGACTAAGAATTTGAAGAGTTCGAGATCCACTCGATATGCTATAGCTCTTCAACCTTTTCACTTCACGGTACGAGCTATCCGTGGTGCTGATAATGTGATGGCTGACATTTTGTCTAGATGCCCACATGACTCCAATTAATACTTCTGTCCTATATTCCTATATATTACAGAGTCATAACACACCTATATTACTACAATAGATTAGCACATCTGTACTTACTTTATATGTACACACTATCGTGCTTTGTTGTCATCTTCTTCTGTTCGTTTTTAAGATGATAGAGGAGGACTGAGTAGTTAATATAAGGGCCGTTAGTTTACTAAACAGCCACAATTATTAATAATGTATTGTACCTTATGCAGCATATTAGTTATTAATTAGCATTATATTGCTTGTACTTTCTCAGAATGTCATTGTTGAGCTGAGGACTTACCTTACGAGTTCTAGATTGTGTACTTACCCTCGGAATACCAGAGCATATGTCCTGGATCGTCATGTAGTTTAACTTTACTATGTACTTATGTCATTACATGTCAAAGAATGTACTATTTAAATTTTCCTATCAGATTTGTACATCCATTTTTAAAGACAATATTAGAGTATGCTGTTTAATGATGATTATAGTAACTTGCATACGTATATTGTGTTTACATGCTAACGTGATGTGTGTTGGTGACACCTCCCCGATGTGAATATTTTTTGAGACATATTTATTTTTCTGTTGAGGTATATCCTCACCAGACACTCTATAATTAGCCTATTGTTTGGCAATTTAATTAATTATCAGCGCATAATTCGTGCGTTTTGAGCCGCTTATCGCTTGCTCTTTGATATTGAAAAAAAAAATATGTTCCACATTTTTTTTTTATCGGGAGGAGGTGGTGATATGTTGCGTGATAAATTCTCGCAACATCGTTTATTTCAATATCTGTTTTATAACGCAAGGGCAACAACTGCTTGTAATCTATAGTCACTTTTCTCGGTAAGCATTTGTCTTCTCGCGTTAGTATCGAATGCAGTTAACTTTTGAGCTGTGGTCATTTTTGCGCTGGACTGCGCATGACTTGTCTTGTTGTTTGGTCGATCGGTTTCCGCCCACCACTAGTGGGAGTGAGCGATTTGGAATGGCGAAAGAGATGCCTCGTTGAAGAGGGGATCTCCGCTATTTTTGTTCTGTCAGGGATGTGTAGTCCTCTTATGGATATTTCGTTTAGTCGAGATAATACCTCTAGTGTTTTCCCACATGTCGGGAGGCGTGATATTTCTGTGTATTTCATGAAAGCAAGGTAAATTGACTTTTTCATTAACTCTATCGATTTTGGGTCGTGAGCGATTTCGATTCATAGCCTGTCTCCGAAAGTCGTCGTCACGAGATGTTCTTTCCCAGCTCACATGTCGCTGCATTGTATTGCATCGGTTGATGCATGTACCAAGGACCATTACTTGCTACTTTGTTAAATGAACTAGGTTTAGAAAACCTTTATTATCTAGAGGATATTCTTGAGGACCTTATTTATACTTCGGCAGACGTGTCTGTCTTGCTGAAGTCAAACTAAGGAGAGTGAACTGATCTCATACATCTGGTTATCTCCTGGCTGTTATAGAAAAGGATGGAGTTGTTCACCTGACTACATTTACAGCACTATGAAATATAACATGCATCTGACTCATCATTGTAATGCTGTCTACCGTTTATTGCTGTATTGAATGTTGCTGTGATAATGACTGTTTGATGTGCCTACACATTTGCGTAACCATTTTGTCACTGTGGCGTCCACAATAAATAATGAAGAAAAACGTCAACGGCTGTTTCAAGACTCATTGACTTTATACGTCGTGAGTTTACTGACGTCCTATGTGGATTGCCCTGTTATTGTTGCATGAACATTGTTTTGACTGAACACATCTACACACTACACAAAACCAGACATGCGGATGCCATCCATCATCATATGGCATCACGCATCATCAGTCAGTCTACGTCATAGCTGGGGTTGAGAAGCTTAGTGCCCAAGAACGAGTCCATTGATTCATGGCGTTCGAACCCGTTTGCGGGTATATTGTTATTATGTATGACCGTCCGTCTGTTCATAGATGAGGACTCGGGTCTACAGTAATCTAGTGTTATTTCTTGGGAAGAGAAGCAAGTATGATTTTTGATGATAATGTCTTTTCGTTCTCACGTAGACGTCTAGTTGAACCAATACGTCATTGGTACAAAATGGAGTCTTACGTGAAACTTATTATGTAAACTTTAAAGCCGACGGATTCCGACGTTAGGATCATCCCGGATTGGCTTGATATCAATTGTTATGATATAAATCAGTATTCGGCTGTTACGAATACGTACTCCGCAAAGCAGAGGTGACTCAAGTATATTTTGCTATATCAAAGCTATGATGCCACGAACGTCGTGGGCAGAAAAGTATATAGTATTGTTATTCGTCATTGATTGAAAATAAGAGGCCAGTACTAAAGGAGATACGTAGTATCGGAATCTTATATGATGTTACAGACCTGACAAAGTTCTCCGTCATTGCCAAGGTCATAGGACAGTGGAAGATTGAACTATCTTATATAACTGCCTCATTTGCTTAATTGGATGCCATGTTATGAACACTTAACTATTCTGACGTTACCAAAGCGATGATCTTTATGAACGAATTAACTGCATTTTTAAAATATGAACCTTACGTGGTGTGCTGTCCAGTGAACGTCAACCATCCGTCGTCAACCTTATATGTTCGTCTAGTGAACCGTACCATGTTAAATAAATTGATTGAACTATACATCTTCTTGGCATTAGTTACCATGCCCAGGGTTGGCAGTTGCAGTTGACTTTTTACTACTTGTTCCAAATTGAATACATTCGCGTTATCAAGTAGACAGCTTCGACAAACTCATTGTCACACCTCAAACAACGAACAAACGAGAACCAAAACACAATAATTCGAACCCAACAGTATGGCGGCCAGTTGTGGTTTACTCCAATCTACTATCAAAACTCGGTTGAATAGAAATATGGTAACTTTCAAGGCGACAACATCCTGGACCTTGCAGCAATTCTAACGGTCGTTACAGTACTTCAAGTAGATGACTTAAGCATGCAGTTCCGGATGCGAGGAATATTGTTTTTTTAGCCGGTCGAGATAAGTAAAAACGTCGTGTTGTTATACCGTTTTACGTTTAACTGTGCCTTGACTTAGTAATATGTCCACTGTTTCTTTATTCATGTTGCATGTTCTATGTTCAATGTTTTTTGTGGGAGGTAGGAAGGTCGATCTGACAAACGAGGTTCATCTCGAAGCTGATTCGGGCTCTTTGTCAGACGTTCTGTAGGTTTTGAATTATAAGTTTCAATTGAGCGATAATTCCAGTTCAAGGCTAGAAACCTTGCTGTAGTTCCGATCGCTACTTGCTTCTTATGATAGTAGTTGTTCAGCTGTTCCGTCAAGTTTTAATTGTTGTTTTCGTAGCTATTTTTACTTGTACCTTAGTTTCATGATGTATTTTGTATGTGATTATTGTCCGTCTAACCTGACTATCGTTCAGTTTTTTACAAAGCATATGTTTTTACACTGTGTTGTCAATTGTCTTGTGCATTATTGGATCGTAGATGTCATCGTAATTTTTTACGACATTCTATTTTAGTTCCACATTTTTATTTTATTTGATTTCTACGACTGTAGTCATTTGTCTTGATTATCGTGTCGTGTCAGTATTGTGCTCTTGTCTGTCACGTTATTGCTTTCACGTCATTACATGTTATAAATTACATTATTAATTATTAATATTATTGCCTATTATATAACTTGATTTTACCGTTCTAGGACAGGAACGAAGACCACTAGTTGTAGTAACACTTTTAAGTAGTATTATTACATAATAATATTGAATAATGTCTACCTTAGACTATTTTATTAAGCAAGCTAATGCGCTTAATATACCTCCGGAAGAGATTAGATCATTTGCTATGACAGAATATAAAGAATCTCAAAGGTTGGAATCTCAAAGATTGGATGCTGAAAAGTTACGTTTGGAAAATTTGAAATTTGAGGCAGATCAAAAACGGACTGAGGCTGAGGAAGAGGAGAAAAAAATGAGATTAGCCGCTGAATTAGAAGAGAAACGATTTCAGCGTGAGTCCGAACAGAAAAAATTCGAGGCTGAAGAGAAATTTAAAAGAGATGCGGCAGAAAAAGAAAGACTACTTAAAATTGAGATGGAAGTTAAACAAAAAGAAATGGAAGAAAGGAGATTAATAGCTGAACAAAATACAAGAAGACTTCAGCTTGAGACAGAAGAGAATGATAAGAAACGTCAGCATGATTTGAAACTTGCCGAATTGGAATTTGATAGAATAAGATTGGCAAGTGAATGTAATACACAAAAGACTCAGGAAGGCCAGTCTTCATCTAGACATGAGAATTTTAGAGAGATTCATCTCAAATTGCCTAAATTTACTCCACCATCCGACGATGTCATATTTTTTTTGGACAGGTTTGAGGCTACATGTCGATCGTATCACTTGGATAAATCATTATATTGCACCCACTTATCCAGATTACTAACAGGAGAGGCAATGGCTGTTTATCACACTACTAGCTCTATAGATAAAAAATGATTATGACGCTCTCAGGGCCGCTCTTCTAAACAAATTTCAGATGACAGAGGATCAGTACAGACTTAGGTTCAAGTCTATGCTCCCGCAATCTAGCAAGAATTTTGATGATTTTCTTTCGCAAATACGTCTTACCTTAGAACGATGGATAGAACTATCCAAGATAGAGAAATCGTATGATGGTATTTTTGACTTATTACTTCGCGATAAAGTCTTATCAGCAGTAAGTCCTGCATTTCTTGCGTTCCTACATGAACGTAAACCAGATAATATAAAACAAATGTCAGAACATTGTAAAAATTTCTGCACCGCTCATCCTAACATGGATGTTAGCAATGCGCAACTTAAAGACGATTTACCCGTTGCTTTCGCCATGCAACAAAACAATTTCCCTAGAAATCGTTCGATAAGTAGCGATAGAAATTTTCAAAGGGGAAGTAATAATAATTTCAATTTTGATCATTTTCAAAAGGGGAAACAATACTCATATTCTGCTCCATTTAATGTATCATGGGGTCAAGCTCACAGATCTCGAGATTTTAGTAACAACAATCCTAAATATAATCAAGGTAATAATAATAAACAACAATGGAGATCTCAATCATATCAACCAGAAAATAGAAATAGATTTATGAATAGGTCATTTCGCCAAAATCACAACAGTGAAATCTTTCATTGGCGGACTCAGCCAAATTTTAACGATAACAGAAACATTAATTATAGCAATTTTAATGACAATAATCAGGTTCGATCGCGACGAAGAGATAGATCGTCGAGCAGACCACGACAACATTCAAATGTTGCTTCAATTAAATCACAAACTAACAAAGTTAATGATACTAATGTTAATGAACATAACGCCATGTCTTGTATCGATCTAGAACAGGTAAAGACATGTCAAGAATGCTCAACGCTGTTCCAGCCCAAGGCGATCACAACGCTGCGATGCGGGCACACTTTACCAAGTCTACCTGTAGTTTGTACAGCTACTTCTGCATCAATTCACCATGGGAAAGGGAGTTTAAAATTTAACAAAGGGTACGTTAACTCGATACCTTGCTCTATTTTGTTTGACTCAGGCTGCAGCACTGTCGGAGTGCGGAACTCTCTGATCGACCCCTCTTTGGCCACAGGCAACGTGGTCAAGTGCGTCACCTTTGGGGGAACTGTGGAAACCTTCCCTACAGCAATCATTAACTTACATACACCTTTCTTTTCAGGGAAGATACATGCCTGTCATCTGCAGAATCCAATTAGCGATGTGATACTTGGCTGTATACACGGTATAAAAGAGTGTACACCAGAGCAAATTAATGAATGGGAAAAGCGACACATTCATGCTGCAAATGCAGTGGTTACCAGAGCGCAAGCTACTGAATTGTCGCGTGAATCAACTTCTGAACCTACGGTTCATAATAGTAATGATGATGATTCTCCTATTTCAAGGGAGCTGTTTGCTAATTTACAAAAGAATGACAATTCTTTGCATAGATTCTTTGAATTGGCGACTAAGAAAAATAATAACAACAAAATTGCAAAGTCTAGACACCAATTAGCTCTAAAAAAAGGTATTTTAGTTAGATTACTAAGAGAAACAGATTCATTGGTGCGTTCACAAATTCTGGTCCCGTCTACTATGAGACCCAGAATATTACGACATGCTCATGATTCACAATGCGCAGGTCACATGGGTTTTTCCCGAACCAAAGCTAGAGTGCTATCCGCATTCTATTGGCCTGGCGTTCATAGGGATGTTAATCTCTATTGTCGTTCCTGCGTTACATGTCAGGAAGTTAAAGTAAGGTGTCCGTATCATGATGCTCCTATCCAAGCTGCGGACATACCTATTAGACCATTTGATAAAATGGCAATAGACATCATTGGTCCTATATTGCCATCTGCAAGAGGACATACACATATTCTCACCTGTATCGATATGTGTACGCGTTGGCCTGAGGCCATACCTCTTAAAAACACCTCATCTGCAAGTGTTGCAAAAGCGTTAATGCTGATCTTTTCACGCATTGGTTTTCCGCGTAAGATCCTATCGGATCATGGTGTCCAGTTTATTTCCGAATCCATGTCACAGGTTATGAAGACATTGGGTATAGATAGATCTCTCAGTTCTATATACCATGCGATGTCGAATGGATTAATTGAGAGACAGAATAGGACACTCAAGCAGTTGTTGGGTAAGATGACTCAAGATCACCCTCAGGAGTGGGACAGGGTCCTACCCGCTGCTCTCTTTGCGTATCGCGAAGTGCAAAACCAAGCAACAGGGTTTTCCCCCTTCCAGTTGGTTTTCGGCATACAACCACGCGGTCCTATGTCTTTAATCCATGATTTATTGGTCGAAGATAATATACATGAGGAAACTCAATCCTCATATGAATATGTTATCTCTTTAAGAAAGAGAATAATAGATGCCTGTAGGTTAGCTACTGCATCATCAGAAGAGTCTAAGGAAAAGGCTCGTCTATTTGCAAATCGGTATAGACGTCTTCGCCAGCTTATTCCTGGTGACGAGGCTTTTGTTTTACTGCCTTCACATAATAATCGTCTACTTATCACATGGAGAGGTCCATTTAGGATCATCTCAAGAATATCCGATGTCGACTACATCGTAGATATTAACGGAAAACATAAAACCTTTCACATTAACATGTTGAAAGAGTATTATTCACGTCCTGATTATTTACAATCAGTATTTCAAGCGACTGACGATCCTACTCCTCATATTCACAACTATACTAATTTGTCAGTTATACAAGAAGAAGAATCTTCTTTTCAAGATGTACAATTGCCCATACCAGTTGTACCTCTTCATTCCACGGAAAACTGGAATGATGTCACTATTTCTTCTTCTCTTTCGACTGATCAACGACAACAAGTTTCATCACTTCTTCAAACGTATGATAAGGTTCTCACTGACATTCCAGGTCATACTTCAACTATTCAGCATGATATCCTCCTAACTGATGAAACACCTATCCGTATTCGTCCATATCCCATACCTTTACACTATAGAGATAAGGTCGAAAAGGAATTAGATGAGATGCTTCGATTAAACATAACTGAACCATCGTTGTCACCATATGCTTCATCTATGGTGATAATAAGAAAGAAAGATAATAACATTCGTCTATGTGTAGACTATAGAAAATTAAATAAAGTCACACAATTTGACGCTGAACCTTTGCCACTTTTAGAAGATTTATTAGTGAAATTATCTCATTCTACTTTCTTCTCTAAGTTTGATCTGTCAAAAGGCTATTGGCAAGTACCATTGACAGAAAGGGCAAAACCACTCACTGCTTTTTCGACGCCCCGAGGCCTATTCCAATTTAATTTTATGCCTTTCGGGTTAGTTAAGGTGGTAGTATACCTTGATAGGGTAAAAAACTCAAATTTTCCTTTCAGAATCAAACAAACATTGGTATAGTGTTAGTACGGACTTAAAATATTTGTCCACATAATGACCTCATTAATTATGCAAATTAGCTATCCAATATGGCCGCCGTAGTGAATAAATTATACACCTTTTTTAAAACATCATAACTATGTTATTTGTACACGGATCTGACTGAAACTTGGCAAATTGAATCAGTATATATAGTTTGAGGTTTTGACCTAAAATAACAGATATTGACCGAAAGGTTGATTTTTAATGAATTTTCAAAATTTATATTTTTTGAATGTTTGATATTTGTGCCTCATTATATATGCATGATGGTCATAAAACTAAAATTTTGAATTCAATTATATCCATTTTAGGTCAGAATCTGTAAGATTATATGACAACCAACTGTTTTAATTTTCATGTCAATTGAATGTACAGATCCAGAGATATCTTGTTTCAAAGATCACTAATTATGTTAAAAAGACAATTCCGAGAAAACAAGGAAAAACAGAAAAAGTACTCACAAAATGAAGTTTAATGAGCACCTGTTGTATAAAGGTCTCCTTCTACTGCAGCTGCAGTGTCTATGAATCCCCTATTCAGTGCTCTCAGGGTCTTCCTTCTGTTTTTTGTCTTTTCCATGGATTTTGTAACAGATCCAGATATGTGCAGCATGTCTGTTTTGGTGGATAATGTCGTGGTACTAAATCCCAAAAAACCTAATCTGTGGCCTTCCCCAATAGAACGCACAAATGTCACCATTCTCACATTTACTTCTTTGTGTTTGTGAGTAGCTGAAGACGATACATCAGAAGTATAGAAATTGGCATTCCATTCGCCACAGTTTGTGCCCTTGATACTGATTTCATGTAAAAAGACATTCCGAGTCTCTTCGAGGATATCACATGCCAGTGAGTACTGATAACATTTGTCACATCTAATGAAAGTGCATAATAACCCAAACAGCAGTTTTACATCCATAAGGATGAACCCATTTCCTGTGTTGTCATTTTTAGTATGTCCTTCACTTTCTTGGACTTTTATTTTCATTGCTGCGGAGCACAGAGGCTTCATAGCGTCACTATCGACAATAGGTGTCTCATTTTCAGGCAACGGTTTGTTGGTGTACCGATTTCCAAGGAACTTACGTTTAACACACCTCACAGTTTTTGTCTTATTTCCCATTGTGAACAAAAGAAGCTCTGCTAACTACTATTATACAGAATCAGTATAAAACTGGCAATAAATAGAGTTGATGTGGGTGAAAATGCACAATGCATGTAACAAATGTTGAAATTTACGATCAAAGCTTTCTAGACACACACTTTTGAAAAATTCATAAGAAATCATTGAGTGATTCCCCGTGGAAAAGTTATAAATATCTTTTTCCTGTTGCCTCAGTATAATTATAATTTCGCAGTTTTACAATTACGCACCTTCATGTTGGGTCATTATTCACATGTTAACCAACTATAAACATTGGTTGCTATGCAAATCACTCAAGGGCGTGTGTGTAGAAAAACACTGATTCCTATCATACCAGAGTATCTCTAAGCTTCTATGAATTATTTTTAGTTCAAGAACATGTTGACGATGATTTAAAGCATGAAAATGAAAATTGTAGGATTTTTATTTTTTTTAACGTTTTCTGGGTATACTACTACCTTAACGCTCCTGCCACGTTCGTACGCATGATGCGTCGAATCCTATCTCATCATCCCAAAGTCATTGCGTACATAGACGACATTTGTCTTTTCAGTGACTCATGGGAAGAACATTTAGAAGGATTAAACTCATTACTGTCCACGTTACAAAATCATAATTTAACTGCTAAGCCATCAAAGGCATTTGTGGGTTTCCACGAGATTGCTTTTTTGGGACACCGTATTGGTCGCGGTATGTTATATACAGAGGACAGTAATGTCTCTAAAATCCTTAACATCTCCACACCTAAAACAAAGAAACAAGTGCGATCTCTATTAGGACTAGTACAATACTATGGGAAATTCATACCACATCTTTCGTCCATTACTGCTCCTTTCTCTTCATTACTTAGGAAAGGTGCAGCTAACGTGATTCGGTGGTCTAACGAACATCAAATCGCGTTGGATATCATAAAGACATTTTTTTCTAATCATCCTGTTTTAAGATTACCTAACGAGAATTTGCCATTTGTATTACGCAGCGATGCTTCTAATTACGGCGTGGGAAGTGTCTTATTACAAGAATACAATGATACCTTGCACCCAGTTCTCTATGCGTCACGGAAGTTAACTCCAACCGAACAGAAGTATTCAGTTTTAGATAAGGAACTTCTCGGTCTTGTGTGGTCAATAAATAAATTTCAGAGATACTTGCTCGGATCACACTTTATTGTTGAATCAGACCAAAAAGCTCTTACTGCACTCAACACAAAGGACGTAAAATCTGCCAAATCTACCAGGTATGCGATCGCGTTACAAGCATTTAATTTCACGATCCGATCCATACCTGGCACACAGAATGTTCTCGCAGACATCTTGTCGAGATGTCCGAATGAATCGAAGTAGCAGCTACGCCATTAAGACAACTGAAACTTCGATACTGACAGTTCATCGATTGTAACTTTTACGTGTAATACCTCGATTATCAGATTCATTAACATTCATTCAAGTGAGATTTACAATGTTTATGTATCAAAATAACATTGAACGTTAAGATATATGACTATCTTGTTGAAAATAAAAGTCACTTAATTACGACATTGAAGATAAAATAACTTTGAAAAAGGATTATATTTTCTCACAGGAATGACATTTCTAACACTTGGATTTTCTTTGTGGAACTGAACTTGTTATATTATAAACTGTTCACTAACTGGAAAATGGAACTTTCGTTATTTAAGGAATTAATAACACTATTAAAGTGAAATAAACAAATTAATTAGATTATTAAACTTGGATAATTAGTTAGTTAACATAATGATTGATGTAATTAACTATATAATATTTAAGTAGATTTATTAATATTGGTATTTAAGCACATTAATTTAACATTGGTAATTTAATTAGTACCACAAAATGACTTAGAGACACAGTTAAGTGCGTTGCTCTTATACGTGTTTAAATTGTATTCTTTCATTTTTAATCATTTTTTTTTCACTTGTCATTTTAAAGACATATCCATCACTTTTCTGTTTATTCATTGGTTTTTCATCATTTCTTTACATTTGTGTTAATTCAATATTTCTAAATATGTTATTTTATTTCATTTACCACATTGTACCAAGGGTGGTCAATTGTGGATGTATGCTTTTATGCATACCTTTTGTTCAGTTGAGTTGATTGCAATTTCATATTCGATTATTTTCATCATGATATATTTGTAAAATGGTAATATGTAAACTTGAATCACCTCTAGTGTCGAGTATTAAAGAAAAAAATTAATATAATTAATTTTTTTGGGGGGATTGGTAAGGAATCTGTAGAGCCCTTTTCGTAGACAGATAAAGGTAGTATCATATTGTTAATATGTTGTCCTACCTCTGTAAGTAACTTTGCGCACCGACTCACATGAGAGTAAGTCTTATTGGTGAGTTTGATTTCATTAGCGCACGGTTGTGCACTAAGGCGTATAGGGGGTTATGTAGACCGCACGTGTATCTAGTCAGTCAGTCTACGTCATAGCTGGGGTTGAGAAGCTTAGTGCCCAAGAACGAGTCCATTGATTCATGGCGTTCGAACCCGTTTGCGGGTATATTGTTATTATGTATGACCGTCCGTCTGTTCATAGATGAGGACTCGGGTCTACAGTAATCTAGTGTTATTTCTTGGGAAGAGAAGCAAGTATGATTTTTGATGATAATGTCTTTTCGTTCTCACGTAGACGTCTAGTTGAACCAATACGTCATTGGTACAAAATGGAGTCTTACGTGAAACTTATTATGTAAACTTTAAAGCCGACGGATTACGACGTTTATATCATCCCGGATTGGCTTCATATCAATTGTTATGATATAAATCAGTATTCGGCTGTTACGAATACGTACCCCGCAAAGCAGAGGTGACTCAAGTATATTTTGCTATATCAAAGCTATGATGCCACGAAGGTCGTGGGCAGAAAAGTATATAGTATTGTTATTCGTCATTGATTGAAAATAAGAGGCCAGTACTAAAGGAGATACCAACGGGCTGATCACCCGTTTGCCAGTCACTTCGATTACGGAAACAACAGCAAATGGATTGATTTGCCGTTGCCCTAAAGACGCCAATAGGCGTGATGGGAAACAATGGCAAAGAAAACCTATCTGCTGTTGCCCTAAGACGCCATTAGGCGTAATGGCCACTGACTGCTTTGACGGTCGGTGGCTAAGGACGGAAGAAGACTAAAGGAGATACGTAGTATCGGAATCTTATATGATGTTACAGACCTGACAAAGTTCTCCGTCATTGCCAAGGTCATAGGACAGTGGAAGATTGAACTATCTTAGATAACTGCCTCATTTGCTTAATTGGATGCCATGTTATGAACACTGTAACTATTCTGACGTTACCTAAGCGATGATCTTTATGAACGAATTAACTGCATTTTTAAAATATGAACCTTACGTGGTGTGCTGTCCAGTGAACGTCAACCATCCGTCGTCAACCTTATATGTTCTTCTAGTGAACCGTACCATGTTAAATAAATTGATTGAACTATACATCTTCTTGGCATTAGTTACCATGCCCAGGGTTGGCAGTTGCAGTTGACTTTTTACTACTTGTTCCAAATTGAATACATTCGCGTTATCAAGTAGACAGCTTCGACAAACTCATTGTCACACCTCAAACAACGAACAAACGAGAACCAAAACACAATAATTCGAACCCAACAGCCACCCAGTTGTCAGAACCAACTTATGCTGTGGATTTATCACAACAACGATACTACTAATTATAGGCTCGCTCCCTATGAGCATGACCACAACACAATGGCTGACATAACTAAATTAACACCTTCGATCGGTACTTCCCTTTATTAATGTAAGCACACACAATAAAGAATCACACGGCCAACAAAACGTATGGAATACAAATATATAAATGCCAGAGAAACTTGCTTCAATAAATTTATCTAATAGTCTCATACGTACCAGTATGACTACACTGTACAAACACTGTACTGACTATCGCTCATCCCAGCTATCCAAAAATCTATGACAAAGCAATACTCAAATCATGAACAACTCGTCATATGCGGCTTGAAGATAATATCCACTGGACACTACACTAATCCATAATTACACATAATATCCAACAGACCCAAATATGGCAATCTCTGACTAGAATTCCGTACCAAGAACCGCAAAACTCTTGCTGGCGAAAGGGAACAAATATGTCCGTCCACTCGGAACTCTGGCTAGAAACTCACTGTCCTTTAGCGCCTAGACTTCTTCCGGCTTCCGTCTTGTCAATTGACCTCGACACAATGTAGCCAGTCTGATATTTCGGCGAAATAGCGCCGTGACACTCTTATAATTCAGTCATAATAGCGAATACACTTCACTAGTCAATTTTATGTGAATAAGTTACACCACTGAAATTCCCCAAGAGTAACATCAGTATTTAGCTTACTATTTAACCCATTGTAAACACTGAATTAGACTATGAGGTTATTCGCCTAGTAAGTATCTGTTAGCGTACGTTTACCATTTAACCCATTGTAAACACTAACACTAGGAAACACCTAAAAGATTAAGCACCTGTTAACTTAGGCGGTAGACAACGCTACATTATCACTGAATGAAGCTGCTGCGGAGTCGTCCAGAGGAAATATTTCAAGTCACCCTGCTATCTTATATATATATATATATATATATATATATATATATATATATATATATATATATATATATATATATATATATATATATATATATATATATATATATATATATATATATAAAGTATTGGTATTTCAATTGCACGTGCTCTCCCACCTTTGCTACACCCTTCATGTGTCTTCACAAAGTCGGACTAGAGTCAAGCTCAACGGTGTCTTCTTTCCCCGCTGATTCTACCAAGCCCGTTCCCTTGGCTGGGGTTTCGCTAGATAGTAGATAGGGACAATGTAAATCTTGTTAATCCATTCATGCGCGTCACTAATTAAATGACGAGGCATTTGGTTACCTTAAGAGAGTCATAGAGTCACTACTTTTATCGTTTCTTCTCGCAAGAAAAATATCGCCGCGGCCGCCGGGATCTGCTCTGCACAGAGCGCTGTCTCCCTCCCCGCGCGAGCGACGAAAAGGTCGAAGAAGACGCACGTCTGATCGCACAGTTATCTGGTTGATCCTGCCAGTAGTCATATGCTTGTCTCAAAGATTAAGCCATGCATGTCTAAGTTCACACTGTCTCACGGTGATACCGAGAATGGCTCATTAAATCAGTCGCGGTTCCTTAGATGACACGATCCTACTTGGATAACTGTGGCAATTCTAGAGCTAATACCAGGCGAACTTCTGTTTTTATTGACTGTGCGTGGTGTCCCGTCTTCGGGCCCTCCCAGTTTTTGCAACAAAGACAGAAAGATGTGTCCGTTCTCAGATCGCTCGCACAGTCCGAAATCCTCCTCAGACCGTTGGGCCTTGAGGTGTCTGCGTCCCTTATAAAGTCAGAAATGACTGGAAGGGACGCACAATGTCCTGTACTCCCCTTAGACCTTCGGGCATCGAGGTGTCTGCGTCCCTTATATAGTCAGCAATGACTGAAAGGGGCGCAAAATGTCCGGATTTCCACAGACCCTCTGCTCTCGAGGCGTCTGTTTCCCTTATATAGTTACAAATGAATAAACAGGAAGATGGATTGGAGGGCAAGTTCCGTATCCTACTAGTGATAGGCGGTTGCTACTTGTGTTAGACTGTAGCGGCTAGACCGTTCCTCTGACGTCCACGCCGGGTCTTGCTGCACGGCCAACAGCTCGATCTACACTAGCCTAACCTCGGGCCACCGAAAGTGATTTCGGGAGGTACGCTCGTATGGTCAGTAATGACTGGAAGGGAAGAAAACTAACTTATATATATATATATATATATATATATATATATATATATATATATATATATATATATATATATATATATATATTAAAGCAAACATGTATTATATTACAAAATGTCAACTCACCCCGAGATTCCATTAATTAGGTAACACAAAGTCTAGTCTTGTGCCCACAATTAACTGTCTCATTTGGCCATCTACTGGCAGGTAAAATGAACGAGTGTACTGAATGAGCAATCTCATCAAGATTTATGGTCTAATAGGAGACGTTAACCTAGCCACCTAGGTTTGCGTGTCAACGCAGGTGTTCAGCTTATAACGTAACTTCGAGTAACATAAACATTACTGTAGACTCCATCAACAGGCAAAGAGACACGAGCTTCCCTGCTTACGACATAATATTATAACCAACTTTGGCAAACTACAGCAATCAAGGGCCGCTGCCTAGGCACGAACAAGCGCGGGTTTCTCTCCCCTGAACGGGGAAGTACAGAGTTATCCAGATATCAAAGGACAGCTGCGCCGCTCAAAGGCAAAATCTTAGTAAGACAGCGACACACGTCTCGAAGAATCTATTAGTCGCTCGTGGTCAAAAACACTATTACGAGCAAAAAGTGTTTCCCTGGTCTGGCAGACTGCGGGTGCTTCTTATGTAATATTATCACAAACTGCCGCAGCGCTGGGCCATTAGCTGCCGAGCGATTCATTTAAAATGAGGGCCAGCCGCGGCAATAAAAAACTTGAAGCCTACGTGTAGTCTGAGCGGGGAATAATGGGCTACTGCATCAATAGGAGAATGTAAAGAAAACGAAAGTACATATAACCTGCGAATCTAGATAAAAAAAATTTGCAGAGAAAGGAAAATGAGACGGATTGGAAAATTCAAATTATCAATCGTTTGGTCACGATACCGCCACGTTTAAGTTCGTGCACCACGGACAAAGGACAGTAATTTGGTTATCCGTTTACGTCTGTGGAAAATCCTGTTCTCATTAATGGCTGTCACTAATCGTATCCAATCCTCAGCCTCTCTGGTCCGAATGGCTACAAATCCACTTGTCTTCCCTATGTCTATTATCCACTCTACAAATGGCTGTTTGCTGGGCCAATCAGCCATCACATATTTCCTTTCCCTGCGAACCTGTCCTCGATCAAATAGCTCGCTCCGCCTGTTTATCATCGGGATAAATACCCGTAACATTTGTAACTTACGGCGCTGGCGCGACCCACTGACCACGGAATAGGTAATCAGCCTGGTACGTGCTTTCAGGTCATTGTTCGTCGTTTGGCGTCTACCTGTCGCGGGCTTGTACCAAAACTGACCTGAGATATCTGCAACCTACCGGAACTTTTCCGCGAGCACGTATCTTCTTCTTCTTCTTTGATCCTTAGCCGCTGACCATCAAAGCAGTCAGTGGCCATCACGCCTAGTGGCGTCTTGTAGGGCAACAACAAATTGATTCCACTTTGCTAGGTCGGCGGCCATCCTTCGTACAGTGCCCCAACTCTGGTTCATTCTTTGCATCTCAGCCTCCACAGTCCTCCGCCAGGTTGTTTTTGGTCGGCCTCTCTTTCGTTTTTCTTCAGGGGTCCAAAGCATAGCTGTTTTTGTGATGGCATCGGGGTCTCTTCTGAGGACATGACCAACCCAGCTGCAGCGTCTGCCAGCTATGATGGTGCGCATGTCCTCTTGCTTGCTCCGAATATGCAGATCTTGGTTGCTGATGGTATTCAGCCAAAAGATTTGGTGAATTTTTCTTAGGCATGTTGTGTGAAAAGAGGACAATTTCGACACTGTTCAGCAATTGAAGCAATTTGTTGGCAGAAGAAGCGCGCGCATATTTCTTATTCTTCCTCTCTACACCTACTCCCAGACTTCGGTGGGAACGTTGATCAATCGTCAGACTTGTGCCATCTAAAGGCGGGTCTGGAACTTTCCTTGCCATGCCAATCACTTTTTAAAAATAACGTTTTACCTTGTTTTGGCGTGTCGCGTCCAGTTCAACCTAGTCGGTTATATTAGGACGCTTGTCCAAATATAAAAGACCTTTGGGTCTGAGCGTTATCAATCACAATTTTGGCTTGATCAACGGAAATGATCGAATTGCTTTGAAGTTGCTTGTCATAGCGAGTACATTGCTGCGCGTCAGAAAAAGGGATATTCAAGGGCCACTCAAACAAGCATTACCCCTAACTCTTCCCATAGCGAAAATTCAAGTCAGTTGCTGCTATGTAGAAAGGGAGATAAATGCAGCTGTACTGGATGATCACTTCTACCCCCTGATGTTGGGCGTAGATATGTGTTCTTCGTAAATCCTATAAAACCTGAAGTTGCGGAAGACACCCGGACCAGGTCAGGCTACCAGAACAAAGAGAGGGACACTCAATTAAAATTTCTTTCGACTGAGACGAAAAAGGCTCAAGCAGATGATAGCACATTGCAGCCCTGTTTCGGCAAACTGCCAGAAACACATAACACTCCAAGAAAAGGAGATTTCTATATGGAATATGGACTTTTGCACAGGAAAGCAGAGGGACAAAATGTCATGATCAAATTGTTGTACCATCCACTTATAGACATAATGTTATGGAATGGGGGCACATAAGAACTTTGAGTGACCACCTGGGTAATGGTGCCACACAAAAAAGAACAGCCACTAATTACTACTTGCCAGGTATTACCGAAGACATTAACAAGGATGTAAATTCCTGCACAGAGTGTACCAAGGTAGATCCAGAAAGTCGACGGAAGAGACATCACAAAAGGTCTACATATACCCAAGCGACCATGTTTACTCTCGCTATTGGCGCGAGAAGGGAAAAGACACTTCTCATGCGGTCTAAATTAAGACTGAACCCCATGAGCTGGATAAAAAGAAACATTCGTTTAGCCAAAATCAAATGTCAGGAATTTGTGAGGGAACTCGCAAACAAAAAGCAGGGCTGTAACATACAACTGAAACATAAAGACCCTATTTCACCATGCGGAAAAGAAAATAGGAAACATTATGTTGAAGACACAGCATTTAGGGCATGGGTGAAAAGCAGAACGGGAAAAACGGAAATTGGAAAAATAAATAGGTATCAAAGAAATCAGAATGTGGGTGCTGATTTTCTTAGCCGACATCCCACTACGATGGAAAGAACGACGAAGGACGAATAACGTCAGCATATGTCTACAGTCGACAGCTGTACCAATTAACAGCTCAGAAAAGGATTGCCTGTTGTAGCGTAATGTTAATGAATGAACGAGAGACGATTTGGGTCACCCAATCAAAACGCAAGAGCCTGCAGCGGCCAATCGATAAAGTTATGGCTTTTTAACATGGCGACAGAAGTGTACTAGATTCTGGAAGGATTTATAATTAGTGTAGGCAAATGCATTATCAGAAAGTGATAGAAGTTTGTTAGTTTTGTCGAAGGATAAATCCAGGAATATGCATTTCAAACGAATAGTGGATAGACGAAGCACTGATGAAGAAAATTGAGATTGACTGAACCAGCACATCGAAAACTACCGAGTCGATAGACTTTAACAATTTGTAAATATTATTTATCATAACTAATTACAGCCTAAGGCACATGGAAAGAAAGCTCACAGTCTGGGAAATAAAAGGAGGTATATCAGAAGGCTATGGATAAACGTGCTTAGATGTAAGGAGGAGAGGTTTGGCACTCGGAACTACGAAAGCCAAGGGGGCTGAGACTAACCTATCGACCTTGCTCTCCGATACACTCGATGCTACCCTATAAGAAGCGTCAGCGCTGTATTCAAAACACACACTAACACAACACAGGCCAGATATAGACAGAAGAAGAGAGCTTGCCAAGGCTAATACTTTATCGTGTGTTTGTCGTGCAGAATTAATTCACCAAATCAAGTCTAATCTGTGCGTAACACCTGTTCAAAGAAGGTTTGTAGATTTATGATTAATTAAATTGTTTATTATAGCTTTAATTGAATAGAATGGTGACAGGATCAGACCGGAGAACTGAGTATTTATCAAGATGGACGTGAAGTAGTCAATTATACTATTATATTCGAATCAGAGACTTGGCTGACCATAATGGGAAAGGGAAGGATAGCATCATAAATCTATGTAAAATGTATTTTGCTTTATTTAAGTATTATATTATTTGCAGATAGACACCTGTCTTGTCTCGCTATTGCTAATCATATTGAGCCATGTATCATTCATATACATGCAAACGTCTTAAACACACTCATATCATACACACTAGATTTGTGATTCCATTAACACTGACTAGCTACGTATCTGTCAATGTTTACATGTTCATATGTGACATCATATACCTGCGATCTTGAGTCCAGATCAATAAGAGCTGCCTGGAACCTCACAGGAGCCTATAATTGTCATCTGAAATTCAGCTTTAGTCCCCCTCAGTATTGGGTGGGCTGATGCGAAGATCCTCAGCATTCAATGTGGTGTGTCAATAAAACAAGAACAAACCTTACTTTAAAGTTGAGTATAAACTGTGACCAATTCCTGCAGAATATGTGAGCAGTGAAAGGTGATGATGATAAGTACTGACTTATTAGCATGGCCTCGTGAGGAACAGAACATGTGATAAACTTCTATTTCAATGCAAGTTCAAGATCCAAAAAGGAACTTTTATTTAAGTTAATTACTTAGATTATAAATTCACCATGACCCAAAATTTGTAATATACGATTTATTCGTTTTTATTCATTGAGTTCCATCATCCAACATTCACAATTCAGCACAAAGAAAGATTGTAAATGTAAATAATAAATTCAGAAATTGTACTCAGAAGACTTACTAATTTTATAATTGTTGAAGTTGAGTTTTGTTCTGATTTATTTGATTATCTCGGGTACTTTTATACCTGGGTGGTACTGTAGGGTGTGACTTACTCTGAATACACTTAAGCAGACACCTTCACAGTCGTGACTATCGCGTTATACCAGTTTTATTCTCCACCACTGGGACTTCACACTTTTCATACAGAATTCTAGTTCTGTTTCTTCAGTATTACTTCTGACACTTCATACATATTAAAACCTTTTGCTACAACTTCACAAAATTGCTCATTAGAACAACCTGGTCTAATACAGACTAATTCTTTACCCAGTGTCTTTCCAACAAGAGTTTCCCTATGCAGAAATCAATGTGCAGAAATCACGTTAAGATTTCGCTCTTTTACAAGTGCGACAAAACCTTTGATAGACCATATCATGGATGGAGCGCCACCTGTGCAAACACCCACACATGATGTCCAGGAGTGATCAGATTTTTTTTTTAAAGTAGGTAGTTGTTAAGGAAGATTTATAATGAAGTTTTTGCATGATGACCACACTTAGTATATTAGCAGTTGATCTACACGGTAATATGTCTATCTGTGGGTCATCATGTATTTTGCAGGATTTTTCATTGATAATGAACATGATCAATAATATTTTGACAACGACTTCTAGGGCAGGAGTTGGAAAGGCCTGGTATCGGGCTGAGGGCGCACCATGGACTGTAATGGTAAGCGGCCAGAACCATCCAGAAAGCAATGGCAAACTAATGGATGTACAATGCCAAGAAATCCATAATGGCTAATCTGAATACTACACAGGCAGGAGGAGAAGGATGGTCCTGGTATCGTTTCGTTCTATGCAGGATCGATTGTCTATTTTGATAAGATCTACAGTCACTCCTTGATCGAGCTTTGACTGAACTTACCATGTATCAAGAATGTACACCTTCAATGGACTCAAATCGATGGTCTGATTTATACTGAATTGGATTGCAACTTTCTACAATATGTATTTCAGTGACAATATTGACCTTGGTAAAAATAACATTATTCGTTTATTGATCCAAACTTTGTAAAGCGCACATATTGTGGAGAGATTTCTTTGGATACGGATGTTGCTGAACTGTACGATCTCTCATGGACATAATATAGAGTGTCAGTGACTTAATACTCCATGATTCGATCTGTAATTACGTATGCTATTACTAAACAACGACAATTGACATAATGATGTAATCATTTTTGGCTGTTGATTAATTTATTTTTTTTTTGCAAATTGCCTTAGGCACTATTGCAATTCTTCATCTATTTTTTAGAAGAAAAAAAAATCAAATTCTTGATTTTTTTTTTTTCTCGCCAGACGACCGGGGTAATTCTTAAGGAAGATTTATAATTTAGTTTTTGCATGATGACCACACTTAGTATATTAGCAGTTAATCTACGAGGTAATATGTCTATCTGTGGGTCATCATGTATTTTGCACGATTTTTCATTGATAATGAACACGGTATATTAAATACGTCACTGGGAGTTTATGACGTAATTCGTTCTGCACTAAGTTATGCAGACGGTTGGTCCTAGGCCTGTCGTCTTATGTATTCGTCAGAGGAAGACGTTTATTTTCTAGCTCCCGATTTGGTTGAGAAATAAGTATTTTTATGTGGCTGTAAGTGATCTGCGAAGACCGCCACTTTGTTAAAGAAGATTCCAGTCATTATGGAACAAGCTTAGTAGCTCGTAGAGAAGTATTTCTGCTCATATTTTTATCTTCATTTATCTGGTCCACACTACTTGGGTGATTACCTTTGTTAAGCACTCCGAATAGAGCGGCCAGAAATGAATTGACTAGACAATACTGAAAGAGGAGCTCGTATTCATGTATGTATGCATGCTACGATATTGAATTAACTTTATGCTTTCAAGTTATAATAAACATGCCAGTTTTATGTGGACCCATCCACGTCAGAAGTTGCATTGATCTATGAACAATCACTGTCATCCCACATCCACGACATTATTAAGCGTCAGCACGAAACTATTGCAATTGAAGATAATTCCATCCGCAACAGTAGTCAAAGTATCAAATATATCTTGACCTCTCGTGCGATCTACAAGTTCTGTGCAGCATAAAAATTGGTTTACGATTTCATGTTCATGGACAAAGCGTACAAATGCTAACAGTTGTGCTTTGCCACTTATGCCTGTAGATTAGTCAACTTGTAGCGCACAGTCTGAATTTTTAAGCTCTATGTTTCAATGTTAGAAGATCTTTCGATTATTCTTCTTCTAATCGTATCATTAGACAACGGAATTTTGGTAATTTTGTTTGCCGCTTCACTACCAAACATTGTTCTAACAATCGAACGGCGCGGCACGCAAGCAAAATAAGTGTCTCAGCTGTGCTATGATTTGCTGTGCTTTGATTTCGGCTACATGATAAGAGACTGATTGGACTGTATCGAATACTTTAACTCTTTGTTCAAAATAGCGTACTTGTTTTGTTTGTTGTTCAACTAACCTTGTGAAATAATTCAAATCTTTATTCCCAAGATGTGCATGTGAAGTTGTCAAATGTCTTTTTAATTTACTAGGAACCATGGCTTCGTCGAAAGTTTGTCGCCTCACACAACACATAATGGCTGAGGACATTATTTCTGTCCAAACCAAGAAAACCTCTGACTTAATTAACTGTCCATGTACTGTCTACGAACTTTAGAGTTAGAAATCTTACTCGGTGTTGGCGTGACCTCGTCCAAACTGATGTTTTCATTTCTGAATATAGTAGCCAAGCTGTCATTGTTACTATTTTCTCTGACACGTTTACTTGTAATAAATCTATCCATGTCAGTTAGTTTATCTACTTTTAATAAAGTTTGAAAACGGCAAATCGATTGTACTAAATATTTTACACACTTTTACAAATCAAACACAAGCATGGAACAACACGCTGATCACTGTGTTAATTATAAAATGATACAACAGGAATTTTACGCGCATGCGCAAATTCTCAATTTCCTCTTCCTAACTTTATGATACGAAATTTAATTAGGTTCAAGTGAGAGTTCTATGCTTCGTCCATGGCCTTTGAAAGTTGCTTAACCGCCTCTTCCGTTTTTGTAATATCATTATTCACGGTAACAATCTCCTGTGTAGGTGGTTGATGGAGGCTATTCTGACTGACTGTCAGTTCCTTCCTATCAGTATATAAGTATTCTGTAGCTCCTTAAAATGATGCTGCTGCGGTTTTCGGTTGTCGACAAAGATGTAGAGGATAAATGGAAATTGGAATATGCCGATCTTCCTTGTAAGAGAGGCAGAAGAAGACCAAAGATAAATATGAAGAAGAGAACTGGAGACATACATGAAGTGGATGAAGAGGATATGGAATGACCTTGAGCTCGTGGCACGGGGTAGCAATGTCATAAGTTTGTTGAAGAGTTATGCTCCTTGTTGAGCTGATAAGTGATGATGATAAAGATGATGATGATGATGAATGTTGAGTGCGCATCATGGGGCATAGCGATTGTGTAAAGGTAGATTTGGTAAGATCGCTCTGCACCAAGATGTGCCTCACCAAAACACAGAATAACTATGATCATTTACTTTAACTACACACGTTACGAAGTATGACGTAGAGTACATAGTGACATTATTCAGAGTGTCGGCTTGTGTGGCGTGGGCCACTTATCTAAGTGTAGAGAATTCTACTTACAAAGTGTGTCTAAGTTATAGATTTCGAAGCAGAAATCAAGTATGATTTTAATTCATTATGGGACAAACCAATCTGTAGAGCCCTTTTCGTAGACAGATGAAGGTAGTATCATATTGTTAATATGTTGTCCTACCTCTGTAAGTAACTTTGCGCACCGACTCACATGAGAGTAAGTCTTATTGGTGAGTTTGATTTCATTAGCGCACGGTTGTGCACTAAGGCGTATAGGGGGTTATGTAGACCGCACGTGTAGCTAGTCAGTCAGTCTACGTCATAGCTGGGGTTGAGAAGCTTAGTGCCCAAGAACGAGTCCATTGATTCATGGCGTTCGAACCCGTTTGCGGATATATTGTTATTGTGTATGACCGTCCGTCTGTTTATAGATGAGGACTCGGGTCTACAGTAATCTAGTGTTATTTCTTGGGAAGAGAAGCAAGTATGATTTTTGATGATAATGTTTTTTTCGTTCTCACGTAGACGTCTAGTTGAACCAATACGTCATTGGTACAAAATGGAGTCTTACGTGAAACTTATTATGTAAACTTTAAAGCCGACGGATTCCGACGTCAGGATCATCCCGGATTGGCTTGATATAAATTGTTATGATATAAATCAGTATTCGGCTGTTACGAATACGTACCCCGCAAAGCAGAGGTGACTCAAGTATTTTTGCTATATCAAAGCTATGATGCCACGAAGGTCGTGGGCAGAAAAGTATATAGTATTGTTATTCGTCATTGATTGAAAATAAGAGGCCAGTACTAAAGGAGATACGTAGTATCGGAATCTTATATGATGTTACAGACCTGACAAAGTTCTCCGTCATTGCCAAGGTCATAGGACAGTGGAAGATTGAACTATCTTATATAACTGCCTCATTTGCTTAATTGGATGCCATGTTATGAACACTGTAACTATTCTGACGTTACCTAAGCGATGATCTTTATGAACGAATTAACTGCATTTTTAAAATATGAACCTTACGTGGTGTGCTGTCCAGTGAACGTCAACCATCCGTCGTCAACCTTATATGTTCGTCTAGTGAACCGTACCATGTTAAATAAATTGATTGAACTATACATCTTCTTGGCATTAGTTACCATGCCCAGGGTTGGCAGTTGCAGTTGACTATTTACTACTTGTTCCAAATTGAATACATACGCGTTATCAAGTAGACAGCTTCGACAAACTCATTGTCACACCTCAAAAAACGAACAAACGAGAACCAAAACACAATAAACGAACCCAACAGTATGGCGGCCAAGTGTGGTTTACTCCAATCTACTATCAAGACTCGGTTGAATAGAAATATGGTAACTTTCAAGGCGACAACATCCTGGACCTTGCAGCAATTCTAACGGTCATTACAGTACTTCAAGTAGATGACTTAAGCATGCAGTTCCGGATGCGAGGAATATTGTTTTTTTAGCCGGTCGAGATAAGTAAAAACGTCGTGTTGTTACACCGTTTTACGTTTAACTGTGCCTTGACTTAGCAATATGTCCACCGTTTATTTATTCATGTTGCATGTTCCATGTTCAATGTTTTTCGTGGGAGGTAGGGAGGTCGATCTGACAAACGAGGTTCATCTCGAAGCCGATTCGGGCTCTTTTTCAGACGTTCTGTAGGTTTTGAATTATAAGTTTCAATTGAGCGATAATTCCAGTTCAAGGCTAGAAACCTTGCTGTAGTTCCGATCGCTACTTGCTTCTTATGATAGTAGTTGTTTAGCTGTTCCGTCAAGTTTTAATTGCTGTTTTCGTAGCTATTTTTACTCGTACCTTAGTTTCATGATGTATTTTGTATGTGATTATTGTCCGTCTAACCTGACTATCGTTCAGTTTTTTACAAAGCATATGTTTTTACACTGTGTTGTCAATTGTCTTGTGCATTATTGGATCGTAGATGTCATCGTAATTTTTTACGACATTCTATTTTAGTTCCACATTTTTATTTTATTTGATTTCTACGACTGTAGTCATTTGTCTTGATTATCGTGTGGTGTCAGTATTGTGCTATTGTCTGTCACGTTATTGCTTTCACACCATTACATGTTATAAATTACATTATTAATTATTAATATTATTGCCTATTATATAACTTGATTTTACCGTTCTAGGACAGGAACGAAGACCACTAGTTGTAGTAACACTTTTAAGTAGTATTATTACATAATAATATTGAATAATGTCTACCTTAGACTATTTTATTAAGCAAGCTAAGGCGCTTAATATACCTCCGGAAGAGATTAGATCATTTGTTATGACAGAATATAAAGAATCTCAAAGGTTGGAATCTCAAAGATTGGATGCTGAAAAGTTACGTTTGGAAAATTTGAAATTTGAGGCAGATCAAAAACGGACTGAGGCTGAGGAAGAGGAGAAAAAAATGAGATTAGCCGCTGAGGAAAGTGAAAAGAAGATGAGATTTCAGGCTGAGGAAGACGAGAAAAAAATGAGATTAGCCGCTGAATTAGAAGAGAAACGATTTCAGCGTGAGTCCGAACAGAAAAAATTCGAGGCTGAAGAGAAATTTAAAAGGGATGTTGCAGAAAAAGAAAGACTACTTAAAATTGAAATGGAAAATAAACAAAGGGATGCGGCAGAAAAAGAAAGACTACTTAAAATTGAGATGGAAGTTAAACAAAAGGAGATAGAAGTTAAACAAAAAGAAATGGAAGAAAGGAGATTAATAGCTGAACAAAATACAAGAAGACTTCAGCTTGAGACAGAAGAGAATGATAAGAAACGTCAGCATGATTTGAAACTTGCCGAATTGGAATTTGATAGAATAAGATTGGCAAGTGAATGTAATACACAAAAGACTCAGGAAGGCCAGTCTTCATCTAGACATGAGAATTTTAGAGAGATTCATCTCAAATTGCCTAAATTTACTCCACCATCCGACGATGTCATATTTTTTTGGACAGGTTTGAGGCTACATGTCGATCGTATAACTTGGATAAATCATTATATTGCACCCACTTATCCAGATTACTAACAGGAGAGGCAATGGCTGTTTATCACACTACTAGCTCTATAGATAAAAATGATTATGACGCTCTCAGGGCCGCTCTTCTAAACAAATTTCAGATGACACAGGATCAGTACAGACTTAGGTTCAAGTCTATGCTCCCGCAATCTAGCAAGAATTTTGATGATTTTCTTTCGCAAATACGTCTTACCTTAGAACGATGGATAGAACTATCCAAGATAGAGAAATCGTATGATGGTATTTTTGACTTATTACTTCGCGATAAAGTCTTATCAGCAGTAAGTCCTGCATTTCTTGCGTTCCTACATGAACGTAAACCAGATAATATAAAACAAATGTCAGAACATTGTAAAAATTTCTGCACCGCTCATCCTAACATGGATGTTAGCAATGCGCAACTTAAAGACGATTTACCCGTTGCTTTCGCCATGCAACAAAACAATTTCCCTAGAAATCGTTCGATACGTAGCGATAAAAATTTTCAAAGGGGAAGTAATAATAATTTCAATTTTGATCATTTTCAAGAGGGGAAACAATACTCACATTCTGCTCCATTTAATGTATCATGGGGTCAATCTCACAGATCTCGAGATTTTAGTAACAACAATCCTAAATATAATCAAGGTAATAATAATAAACAACATTGGAGATCTCAATCATATCAACCAGAAAATAGAAATAGATTTATGAATAGGTCATTTCGCCAAAATCACAACAGTGAAATCTTTCATTGGCGGACTCAGCCAAATTTTAACGATAACAGAAACATTAATTATAGCAATTTTAATGACAATAATCAGGTTCGATCGCGACGAAGAGATAGATCGTCGAGCAGACCACGACAACATTCAAATGTTGCTTCAATTGAATCACAAACTAACAAAGTTAATGATACTAATGTTAATCAACATAACGCCATGTCTTGTATCGATCTAGAACAGGTAAAGACATGTCAAGAATGCTCAACGCTGTTGCAGCCCAAGGCGATCACGACGCTGCGATGCGGGCACACTTTACCAAGTCTACCTGTAGTTTGTACAGCTACTTCTGCATCAATTCACCATGGGAAAGGGAGTTTAAAATTTAACAAAGGATACGTTAACTCGATACCTTGCTCTATTTTGTTTGACTCAGGCTGCAGCACTGTCGGAGTGCGGAACTCTCTGATCGACCCCTCTTTGGCCACAGGCAACGTGGTCAAGTGCGTCACATTTGGGGGAACTGTGGAAACCTTCCCTACAGCAATCATTAACTTACATACACCTTTTTTTTCAGGGAAGATACATGCCTGTCTTCTGCAGAATCCTATTAGCGATGTGATACTTGGTTGCATACAAGGTATAAAAGAGTGTACACCAGAGCAAATTAATGAATGGGAAAAGCGACACATTCATGCTGCAAATGCAGTGGTTACCAGAGCACAAGCTACTGAATTGTCGCGTGAATCAACTTCTGAACCTACGGTTCATAATAGTAATGATGATGATTCTCCTATTTCAAGGGAGCTGTTTGCTAATTTACAAAAGAATGACAATTCTTTGCATAGATTCTTTGAATTGGCGACTAAGAAAAATAATAACAACAAAATTGCAAAGTCTAGATACCAATTTGCTCTAAAAAAAGGTATTTTAGTTAGATTACTAAGAGAAAGATTCATTGGTGCGTTCACAAATTCTGGTCCCGTCTACTATGAGACCCAGAATATTACGACATGCTCATGATTCACAATGCGCAGGTCACATGGGTTTTTCCCGAACCAAAGCTAGAGTGCTATCCGCATTCTATTGGCCTGGCGTTCATAGGGATGTTAATCTCTATTGTCGTTCCTGCGTTACATGTCAGGAAGTTAAAGTAAGGGGTCCGTATCATGATGCTCCTATCCAAGCTGCGGACATACCTATTAGACCATTTGATAAAATGGCAATAGACATCATTGGTCCTATATTGCCTTCTGCAAGAGGACATACACATATTCTCACCTGTATCGATATGTGTACGCGTTGGCCTGAGGCCATACCTCTTAAAAACACCTCATCTGCAAGTGTTGCAGAAGCGTTAATGCTGATCTTTTCACGCATTGGTTTTCCGCGTAAGATCCTATCGGATCATGGTGTCCAGTTTATTTCCGAATCCATGTCACAGGTTATGAAGACATTGGGTATAGATAGATCTCTCAGTTCTATATACCATGCGATGTCGAATGGATTAATTGAGAGACAGAATAGGACACCCAAGCAGTTGTTGGGTAAGATGACTCAAGATCACCCTCAGGAGTGGGACAGGGTCCTACCCGCTGCTCTCTTTGCGTATCGCGAAGTGCGAAACCAAGCAACAGGGTTTTCCCCCTTCCAGTTGGTTTTCGGCATACAACCACGCGGTCCTATGTCTTTAATCCATGATTTATTGGTCGAAGATAATATACCTGAGGAAACTCAATCCTCATATGAATATGTTATCTCTTTAAGAAAGAGAATAATAGATGCCTGTAGGTTAGCTACTGCATCATCAGAAGAGTCTAAGGAAAAGGCTCGTCTATTTGCAAATCGGTATAGACGTCTTCGCCAGCTTATTCCTGGTGACGAGGCTTTTGTTTTACTGCCTTCACATAATAATCGTCTACTTATCACATGGAGAGGTCCATTTAGGATCATCTCAAGAATATCCGATGTCGACTACATCGTGGATATTAACGGAAAACATAAAACCTTTCACATTAACATGTTGAAAGAGTATTATTCACGTCCTGATTATTTACAATCAGTATTTCAAGCGACTGACGATCCTACTCCTCATATTCACAACTATACTAATTTGTCAGTTATACAAGAAGAAGAATCTTCTTTTCAAGATGTACAATTGTCCATACCAGTTGTACCTCTTCATTCCACGGAAAACTGGAATGATGTCACTATTTCTTCTTCTCTTTCGACTGATCAACGACAACAAGTTTCATCACTACTTCAAACGTATGATAAGGTTCTCACTGACATTCCAGGTCATACTTCAACTATTCAGCATGATATTCTCCTAACTGATGAAACACCTATCCGTATTCGTCCATATCCCATACCTTTACACTATAGAGATAAGGTCGAAAAGGAATTAGATGAGATGCTTCGATTAAACATAATTGAACCATCGTTGTCACCATATGCTTCATCTATGGTGATAATAAGAAAGAAAGATAATAACATTCGTCTATGTGTAGACTATAGAAAATTAAATAAAGTCACACAATTTGACGCTGAACCTTTGCCACTTTTAGAAGATTTATTAGTGAAATTATCTCATTCTACTTTCTTCTCTAAGTTTGATCTGTCAAAAGGCTATTGGCAAGTACCATTGACAGAAAGGGCAAAACCACTCACTGCTTTTTCGACGCCCCGAGGCCTATTCCAATTTAATTTTATGCCTTTCGGGTTAGTTAACGCTCCTGCCACGTTCGTACGCATGATGCGTCGAATCCTATCTCATCATCCCAACGTCATTGCGTACATAGACGACATTTGTCTTTTCAGTGACTCATGGGAAGAACATTTAGAAGGATTAAACTCATTACTGTCCACGTTACAAAATCATAATTTAACTGCTAAGCCATCAAAGGCATTTGTGGGTTTCCACGAGATTTCTTTTTTGGGACACCGTATTGATCGCGGCATGTTGTACACAGATGACAGTAATGTCTCTAAAATCCTTAACATCTCCACACCTAAAACAAAGAAACAAGTGCGATCTCTATTAGGACTAGTACAATACTATGGGAAATTCATACCACATCTTTCGTCCATTACTGCTCCTTTCTCTTCATTACTTAGGAAAGGTGCAGCTAACGTGATTCGGTGGTCTAACGAACATCAAATCGCGTTGGATATCATAAAGACATTTTTTTCTAATCATCCTGTTTTAAGATTACCTAACGAGAATTTGCCATTTGTATTACGCAGCGATGCTTCTAATTACGGCGTGGGAAGTGTCTTATTACAAGAATACAATGATACCTTGCACCCAGTTCTCTATGCGTCACGGAAGTTAACTCCAACCGAACAGAAGTATTCTGTTTTAGATAAGGAACTTCTCGGTCTTGTGTGGTCAATAAATAAATTTCAGAGATACTTGCTCGGATCACACTTTATTGTTGAATCAGACCAAAAAGCTCTTACTGCACTCAACACAAAGGACGTAAAATCTGCCAAATCTACCAGGTATGCGATCGCGTTACAAGCATTTAATTTCACGATCCGATCCATACCTGGCACACAGAATGTTCTCGCAGACATCTTGTCGAGATGTCCGAATGAATCGAAGTAGCAGCTACGCCATTAAGACAACTGAAACTTCGATACTGACAGTTCATCGATTGTAACTTTTACGTGTAATACCTCGATTATCAGATTCATTAACATTCATTCAAGTGAGATTTACAATGTTTATGTATCAAAATAACATTGAACGTTAAGATATATGACTATCTTGTTGAAAATAAAAGTCACTTAATTATGACATTGAAGAGAAAATAACTTTGAAAAAGGATTATATTTTCTCACAGGAATGACATTTCTAACACTTGGATTTTCTTTGTGGAACTGAACTTGTTATATTATAAACTGTTCACTAACTGGAAAATGGAACTTTCGTTATTTAAGGAATTAATAACACTATTAAAGTGAAATAAACAAATTAATTAGATTATTAAACTTGGATAATTAGTTAGTTAACATAATGATTGATGTAATTAACTATATAATATTTAAGTAGATTTATTAATATTGGTATTTAAGCACATTAATTTAACATTGGTAATTTAATTAGTACCACAAAATGACTTAGATACACAGTTAAGTGCGTTGCTCTTATACGTGTTTAAATTGTATTCTTTCATTTTTATTCATTTTTTTTTTTCACTTGTCATTTTAAAGACATATCCATCACTTTTCTGTTTATTCATTGGTTTTTCATCATTTCTTTACATTTGTGTTAATTCAATATTTCTAAATATGTTATTTTATTTCATTTACCACATTGTACCAAAAGTGGTCAATTGTGGATGTATGCTTTTATGCATACCTTTTGTTCAGTTGAGTTGATTGCAATTTCATATTTGATTATTTTCATCATGATATATTTGTAAAATGGTAATATGTAAACTTGAATCACCTCTAGTGTCGAGTATTAAAGAAAAAAATTAATATAATTAATTTTTTTGGGGTGATTGGTAAGGAATCTGTAGAGCCCTTTTCGTAGACAGATGAAGGTAGTATCATATTGTTAATATGTTGTCCTACCTCTGTAAGTAACTTTGCGCACCGACACACATGAGAGTAAGTCTTATTGGTGAGTTTGATTTCATTAGCGCACGGTTGTGCACTAAGACGTATAGGGGGTTATGTAGACCGCACGTGTAGCTAGTCAGTCAGTCTACGTCATAGCTGGGGTTGAGAAGCTTAGTGCCCAAGAACGAGTCCATTGATTCTTGGCGTTCGAACCCGTTTGCGGGTATATTGTTATTGTGTATGACCGTCCGTCTGTTTATAGATGAGGACTCGGGTCTACAGTAATCTAGTGTTATTTCTTGGGAAGAGAAGCAAGTATGATTTTTGATGATAATGTTTTTTTCGTTCTCACGTAGACGTCTAGTTGAACCAATACGTCATTGGTACAAAATGGAGTCTTACGTGAAACTTATTATGTAAACTTTAAAGCCGACGGATTCCGACGTTAGGATCATCCCGGATTGGCTTGATATAAATTGTTATGATATAAATCAGTATTCGGCTGTTACGAATACGTACCCCGCAAAGCAGAGGTGACTCAAGTATTTTTGCTATATCAAAGCTATGATGCCACGAAGGTCGTGGGCAGAAAAGTATATAGTATTGTTATTCGTCATTGATTGAAAATAAGAGGCCAGTACTAAAGGAGATACGTAGTATCGGAATCTTATATGATGTTACAGACCTGACAAAGTTCTCCGTCATTGCCAAGGTCATAGGACAGTGGAAGATTGAACTATCTTATATAACTGCCTCATTTGCTTAATTGGATGCCATGTTATGAACACTGTAACTATTCTGACGTTACCTAAGCGATGATCTTTATGAACGAATTAACTGCATTTTTAAAATATGAACCTTACGTGGTGTGCTGTCCAGTGAACGTCAACCATCCGTCGTCAACCTTATATGTTCGTCTAGTGAACCGTACCATGTTAAATAAATTGATTGAACTATACATCTTCTTGGCATTAGTTACCATGCCCAGGGTTGGCAGTTGCAGTTGACTTTTTACTACTTGTTCCAAATTGAATACATTCGCGTTGTCAAGTAGACAGCTTCGACAAACTCATTGTCACACCTCAAACAACGAACAAACGAGAACCAAAACACAATAAACGAACCCAACACCATCTTACCAGGATGTCTGAAATTCAGGGTAAGAATTAGGTTTGATTAGCCAAAAGAGATGTTTGAAGATATGTCAAGGTTATCATAACCGTCATGCAGAGACATGAATATTGAAGAGAAAATATACTCGCCGACTGAAAAAAGGAAATGTGCAAGAATGCACCAAGTTGTAATTAATATGGATATAAAAAGGAAGATAATAAGTCAAGAGGACTTCGCAAGAATATAATATATGGATGAAAATTATGAATATGCTATGGAAGCACGAAGAGATTAGTCTTGATAGAAGAAGAATTGTGCCGATGTATGGACTCATTTATAAACAGTGTTTTGCAGGAGAGAATCGATATTTTAAATGAAGATGTCAAACTTTATTAGAGCAATGTGTAGCTCATGCAAGTATCTATGTTAAATAAAAGTGAAAGTCGTTCGAAAACAGAAGTCTTCCAAAAATGATTAAAAGTTGGGATTAAGAGTTTGAACATATTAACAGTTAACAGTTTCTGACAGTTGGTTTAGTAAATACGAATATGAGTATAAACCAGAACGATTATCCATAACAGTTGTGGCCAGAGTTTTTGGTGGCAATACTTCTGCTAATTAATAGACAACCCTAGACAACATTCAGACAAGGAAGGAAATGTTCTTAACAGATGAACTAGAGGCGAATTCATGGGGGCTTCTTGTCAGGTAGCCACCACAACAAATCTATATTCAAGCCACTATATTCAAGACTGCCAAAGAATTTAGCAATTCAAATACACAAGTTATTGAGGAGATTGAATCAAGAACATTATTGCTAATGAATATTCAATTTTAAACGGTTATCGAGACTTCAAGGACAAGGTGTAACCTTGTAACAGTAAGCAAGTATCAAGGTGCGGGACAATCAAATTGATACTAGAACATGGAGTCAACAACTACTATCAACAAGGGAAGGGTCCAGAATTTAACATTTTATCGAAACTATAGTACTTTGACCGTCAAATGTTTAACTGGCAACACGAAGCAGAGTGACGTCATATGCAAATATTTTCAACCGTCGACATCAAACAATCCAGAAGTGAACTCATGATTCTACTCAAAATAAGTCTTTACTATCATCAATCTACAATCAACACGTCAAGGATATATCTACGAAGTATCAGGAATTTATGAAACCAGCTTTGCAAGTAAATTGTACATGCCGGATCTGAGTGAGATCGTTCCTTGGTTATTCAAACAGTCCAAGGCCATGTTTAAGAAGGAGATTTCTTGAGTCACTGCAGATAAGTTTTGTATTCAATGTCGAGGTGTTGTCTGTTCATTTAAAACACCCTTGTATCACCCTTTCTTTGCTGATCGCAATATTTTATTATTACTTTACGTGTCTATATATTTATCATACTTATATGTATTGCGAGAGGATGGAAAAAGGGCTTAATATTTCTGTAACTTCTTCGGAAGATCCAGAAGTGTTAACGAATCTGTAGGGTTTTATTTAATGTATTGTCAAAGAAATCCAGTGATTACACTGAGGAGTATCAGTCTTTGATAATTCATTGAATATATTTAATAATTGTTTAGTTGTTCCGTTTACGTATCACGTCCATTTTTTTAACATCCTTATTTATGTAAATGGGTCATTGTTTATACGTCTGTCAACTCTCTCCATCTTGTCTAATTGTTGCATTTAAAGACGACTTTCGGTTTTCGTTCGTAAATTTTCTGTCCTGTTTGATTTATTAATATTTTTATACATAGTTCCTTTCTTTTACTATTTAGGTACTTGTTATACTTAGTTTCTTTTCATTCTGTGTGGAACGTACTGTGATTTGATTACAATCATCATCATCTTTGGTTTTAACCTGTGTCATCCATCTTCATTAACACTTCACATTGCTCTTTACATTAAGTTATTTGACATTGCATTTAAATAGATATTGTTATTGCTATTGGGGATTAAATAATACTGCATAAAACAGATAAATTTACCTACAAACATGTCATCCTTAGAGGATTTTAGACAGGAAGGTATAAGAAGAGGTTTAGCAGGGGGTGAACTCGATGATTATGCAGATACCAAATATGAAAAACATATAACCTACATGGAGAGGATAGCAGAACGTGAACTAAGGGCACAAGAAATGGAATTGAAAAATAGAGAGCTGGCTCAGAAGGATAGAGATCGTGAACATGAAATAGCCTTACAGAAATCGAAAATGGAGACAATGGAGAAAGAAGAGAAAATAAAAATGGAGGCAATGGAGAAAGAACAGAAAATGAAATTAGAGGCAATGGACAAAGAAATTGAAATAGCAAATATCCAATCTCAGTCTTCTGGCGAACCCTCTAGATCATACAATGATCATTCTACTTGGTCACAAAAATTTAAATTACCTCATTTTATCGAGACTCGTGATTGCATCGATAGTTTTGTGGAAAAATTTGAGATGAAAGCCAATGATATGAAAATACCAAAGAATCGCTGGAGCAATTTATTGTCAGATTATTTAACTGGAAATTCCATGAGGTGTTTCATGCAATTAGATCAACAAAGTCGATTAGACTTTGATATTGTTAAACAGGCTCTTTTTAAAAAAAATTCAGTATACGGAAGAAGGTTTCAGGGAAAAATGTCATAAAATATAGCCTGATAAGAAAGTTGACTTCGGAGAATTTATCTCCTCTATAAAGCTTTATCTCAATCGTTGGATTGAGTTAGCTGATATCCCTAAGACTTATGAAGGGTTAATTGATTTGATGTTAAGAGACAAAGTTCTCTCGGCAAGTAGTGCCGACCTTACAGCTTTTTTGCAGGAAAGACGTCCAAAGACTATTGATGCATGTGAGAAATTAGGTCGACAATATATCGTTGCCCATCCAGACAGAGATATCAAGAGATCTACGCCTGATGATTCTGTGCCAGTTTGTGCTGCCTATCATGACCAGAGAGACTACCGTCAGCGTTCTAAGAGTACAGATGGTAGAAATAGGTTTGATTTTAGATCCTCAGATAAAGGAAGGTACAACTTTCCTAGAAGGCATTCACCTTCACCATATAGAAGAAATAGGTATCATAATTTCTACAACAGTGGTCGTGGATATCACAGTGGTAGATGGGGTGATGATATCCATTACAAGGGGTACAGCCAATCTTCCAGCAAAAGGCCACAATGGAATGAGAGGTTTCATGATGATCAAAATAATAATGAGGTAGACAATACTAGAAAGGCTAGTAACCAAATTGGTAAACGACATGAAAGCAGAACCAAACGCCATGCCAATGTTTGCGCGGAACAGTAAGAGTAATACAGATCATGCTAATGCATGTGTGTCCTATGCATCCACCGACGATAATATAGAAACACATCATGCCAATATCGCTGTTACAGATACCATAAACAATGAGAGCTGTCCAGGTTGTAAACCTCTATTTCAACCTAATGGTAGAGTAATATTGAGTTGTGGTCGTGCGTTACCCACTCTAATGTCAGTCTCTGCTACTGATAAATTGGATGTGCAGCATGGGTTTGTAAATGGTCAACCCGTCTCTACTATTCGGGACACAGGATGCACAACGATTGGCCTTCGTCGTTCTTTAGTTGACGACACAGCTCGTACTGGGCGTTACATAAAGTGTATTACGTTTGGAGGAAATATTGAGTTATACCCAACAGCCACTGTATCGTTATGTTCACCATTCTTATCAGGCCAAGCTGAGGTATGCTTGTTGCCTGAACCACCAGTTGATCTTATAGGGGGAAATTTGGCTGGTGCTAGGGAATGTTCCCAGGCGAACATTGAAAGATGGACTCACCACCACACATTGGGCACAAAGGCTTCGAGTACATGCTCAGACACACATATACGTGATACACACACTAGTTGTAAACCAGTTTCATATAATACCATTCAACATTCTCATCGTAAATTATCTCCATATTCTGGTGAGAGCAATACTGGACGTACTATTATGGTCCGTAATGTTCCTACTGGCGCCAAATGGTGGTCGCTCAGAAAATTTTTTCTTTATGCGGGACATGTTCAACACGTCAGTGTGGCACATATTGGTAATTTTTCCACTATTGTGGCATTTATTCGTTTCCGCTCTATGTCTGATGCCAACAGAGCTGTTAAGCTCATGCATATGTCATCATATGCTGATCATATACTCGATGTTCGATTACATCGTCATCTTTAACATCACATTGATTACGCTACACCACGCACTTTATTTCTGCGTTCTTGGTTGCATTTCTTTTCTGTACCGAATGTTTTGCTTGATTGTTTCGGCAATCAATCTATCCTATATTCTTCTTTGAACTTGAACTGTCATCATTTATTGTACTTACTACTATGTTATAAATGAATACTTCTATAGTCTATTCCTTCATTGTTTTCATCATTTTTCGTCATATCTAGCTTTACCTCTCTATCTTTACCATTGTCTGCCTTGACGTGCTAGGGTGCACCATTGAAAGTCCAATGGTCAGACAATACAAATCGCTCATTGAATATAATAAAATCTGCATTCTCAAAACATCCTATTCTAATGATTCTTGATGTTAGTAAAATTTTCTTTTTCAGAACAGCCCTTTCGAGCATGGGTGGCTGTTTGATGCAACGTTGGGACGACAGGCTTCACCCATGTGTTTATATCAGCAGGAAGCTTCTTCCAGCAGAACAACGTTACACAGCTGGTGAGCGTGAATTGCTCGCCATTGTCTGGTCTATTTCAAAGCTGTCCAAGTATCTTCTGGGTTGCAAGTTCATACTCTAGACCAGCGGTGGCCAAAGTATGCCCGCGGGCCAGATACGGCCCGCCAACCTGTTTTGACCGGCCCGCCAACCTGTTTTGACCGGCCCGCCAACCTGTTTTGGCCGGCCTCTTATTGTTGATTGAAGCCAAATTCTTCACAATGAAATAACACACAAATGAATGTTTGAAATAAATAATTACATGTCATATTACAAATTACAAAACAAATTAAAACAACAGATTCATTATATATTTTTTTTACAGTAATTTCAGTTCGAAGACTGGTATACATGTCTTGGCAGATGTGCAGAACAGTAGTTTGCTGTTGCTTTCTGTACGGGGTTCATTATATATGTAAAACTAATTATCAGAACGTTAATTTTGAAGGATTTTATAGGTCTGGCCCTCGGGTGTTACCCTTTACCATAATCTGGCCCTCGGCCAACCTTAGCTTGGCCACCACTGCTCTAGACAGATCATGTGCCATTGACAGCACTTAAAACTAAGACTTACAACAACCCAAGACTACACCGCTGGTTCCTTTTATTACAAGAATTCCACTTGGATATCAAACCAATTCGTGGATCCGAAAATTGGCTAGCAGATCATCTGCTGTCCCGGTGGTCTGAGGACAATAGCTGATACTACACTGAAAATCGTGAATACATGACGTCTTGTTCGCAGTTATTCACAAGAATTGAGAAAAGAAAATATGTACAGATTGACATACTGGTATAAATACTAAACTCGTATAGCTGTTTCCTCTCACTGGTTACTCTACGGCAGTGAACATTACAAGAGTGGATTGACGAATGAATTGCCCAGAGTTTCCACAATCAAATAATTGTGATAGACAAAAATCTTAACATTATACTATTGACATCTACGATACTATACAACATATACAGTGGTTCCGGTGCATCCATAGTAATGACATACAGACTCACTCGCATATAAACTATGAGATATGATACACAGTAAAGTCTACTTTGTGAAATTGAGGAAAAACTTTGGAACTTTACAGACAATAAGTAGTGTATTTAGTGTCATCATATAACATTTATTGACGTTTTGCTTGAACTTTTAATCGGTTTTAATCGAAATTAATCGGTTTTAATCGAAATTAATCGGTATTGATCAGTGGTTACATAATAACTTATCCAGCGTTCACCCGAGGTAAACGCTCGCGGGACGAGGGGGTAATTTTGAGTGCGCATCATGGGGCATAGCGATTGTGTAAAGGTAGATTTGGAGAGATCGCTCTGCACCAAGATGTGCCTCACCAAAACACAAAATAACTATGATCATTTACTATAACTACACACGTTACGAAGTATGACGTAGAGTACATGGTGACATTATTCAGAGTGTCGGCTTGTGTGGCGTGGTCCACTTTACAATAAAAGTAATGAGCGCTTTTCAGCTAGTCTCGCAAGCGCTTTTGAAAATCGTTTTAGATGAGACCTAAGATGCTTATTGGGAAAAGTAATTTAAGTTGCCTTCAACAAAATGGATAATACTTGTCTAAGTATTTTAGCTAAGAAATAAAAAGTCGTCATGCTCAGATCGGAGCTAAAAATATATTTTGTTTCTTTTAGTGACATAGAATTTCCATCCTAAATTGAAGGCCTAGACTTACTGACAGACTCATAGTTCTTACAAATCTCGGGGCATATGTATTCCTGACTGCAAGGTCTAAAATATTTGAACATGCGCCCTAATATAATCGACCGACCCAGTATCTAGGTTGAACGAAAAGCGCCCCACCAAAAATGAGGCTAAATGTAATTTTAAACACAGTCAGAAGTAATCACATGCAGACGATAGAAGAAAAACCAAAACTTTAGACAAAGGAAAGACAGACAGCCACAGACAGAGAGCCACAGACAGATAACCACAGGCAGACAAACACAGACTATTGCAGTAACAGTTAGACCTCGCCACCAATTCACCAACAGACACAGCGACAAACAGACACAGGCGCAAATGGTCAAAGACAGGACAGCTACAGAAAAGACAGCCGCAAGCTGGCAGCCGCGGCTACAGACAGGCAACCACAAACACAGCTACAGACGGACAACCATAAACACATCTACAGACAGGCAACAATAAACACAGCTACAGACAGGCAACCATAAACACAGCTACAGACAGGCAACAATAAACATAGCTACAGACAAGCAACCATAAACACAGCTCCAGACAGGCAACAAAAAATACTGCTACAGACAGGCAACCACAAACACAGCTACAGACAGGCAACCACAAACACAGCTACAGACAGGCAATCACAAACACGGCTACAGACAGGCAACCATAAACACAATTACAGATAGGCAACCACATACAAGCTACAGATATGTGGCCGCAGACACAGTTACAGACCGGCAACCACGAACAAGCTACAGATAGGTGGCCACAGACATAGAGAAAGTAAGCAGCCATAGACACAGCTATAGACAGACAACCATTGACACATACAGCCAAACATTTCATAACTTATGGTCAGTGCACCATGACAAAAATTGTAAGACATGCAAATGCTATTTTAATGGGCGTTCAATTTAGCAATGCACACCGTTTCTCGTATTTTCAAATAAATGCACCACGAAAAAGTAAGGAATTCAAACGACACTGATGATAATGATGATGATCATGAGGTCATATTCTTGTAGACAAGCCGAAATAACCGTTACTAATGTTCATGACCGTGTTTTCGTCTGCGCTTCTTACGCACCAGGGGGCCACCAGTCTGGATGGTACCCTTTGCAGGGACCATGTACCAAGCAGTCACATGCTGTAACACTGGTAGTTCTTACAAATGTTTACAATTACATATTTATACTGATGGGTATGGACCACGTGTCTCATAATTGTGACAGAATGGGGCGCCCCTCTCGATCTCTGTTTTACTCCGACAGTAATCGGTGCATCTATGGTACTGATTTTATTGCGTGCTTTCAATTGTCGCACTTTCTATCTTTCTTTTTATTCTATGTAGCAGATATTTTATATTTTCAAGTATTCTTTCACCTCTTTCAGTATATTGTGTCTTGTCTGTTATCTGACACTCCTTATGGATGATAAACACTTCACATTTGAATTGAGAGGTAGAGATAATATTACGAGAGGCAGGTTAGTAAAATTCTCTTGCACCATGCTTGAACGCTACGGATTAACACGTACATCGCCCAGCGCTATCTGCCTAATCACTGATAAGACGGGTTCGTGCATCACCAACGCTTGGAATTAGGGGGGAGACAACTGATGTACAGACACAGATAAGAGATTACTTTCTGATAAAGTAATGAATTATTGCTTTTGACACACGTTGTCATCTGAGGTTAACGACATGTTCGCGATTCTGTACGCAAGGCCTCGTATATCTTATTGCAATATATGGCAATACGTGACCTTTTGATTTACGCACCTTATTTCACGTGGAATATTTTGAAAGCACCACACCCTATCCCGTCTGTTTGAAAACGATTGGAGCCTTTTTTTTTAACTCCATAAACAAATGATGCGTGGGAGACCGGGAATATAACCTGACACGTTTCAGTGTTATTCCACTGTGAAGATCGTTTGCCAAGATACCAGACTTTGTTAGAGTGAATCCAGGAATTCAGAATTTCCTTTTATCAGCTTGGATCTTTTATTGGAGAATCTTGACGGACTTACAAAATAGCCCAGAAAATCTCTTTCACTTTTAACAAGGAAACCAGGACTGTGGAAACTGAAAACACTCGAAGTCAGAGAGGGAATTTTTTTTAATTAACGACACCACAGACGCGTGTAAGAGGCCGACTCTAGTCTCTTTTATTCATCTGAGCAAAAAGTCTGTGAGCCAGGATTGGCGTAAGTTGTGATTTTACATTCTACATTTTATTACTAACATGTGAACATGTGGTTTTGTATACTACCATGTAAATTTTAATATGTGAAAATCGCAAGTGGATGTCCCAGTCATTTGAGGCTGGTAACCTCAGCGTATAGAATGATGATTCATGAACCACCATTGCACGGGCTAGTGATTGTTTTATTCCTAGTTTCTTAATTAAAACTAAAAGCAGAAAGTAGTCTCAAGTTTCATACGGAGCTGGGAGGTAAAGATGAAAGAAATGATGTACATATTAATAATAATGCTTACAAATCAGTGTAAACATAAATGAAAACATTTTCAATTTATATTGTGAACACTTTTCAATCAGTGGCGATGTAAATGTAAATGTAAACAGACTCTATCTGTATTATTAACCTTTTCATTTAAATGTAATGTAAACCTAAAGCTATTCAATGTAAATGCAAAGAAAGTTTATCCCGTGGGATTAAATTTTATTCTCATCGAGGATAAATTCTGAGATAAATGGGATGGTAGAATAGAAGGAAGAGGGGCACATATGTGCCATGAAACGCAATACTCAGAAGAGCGTTTCGTTTCTGTTCCTTATCACAGTTATTGGTGGTACCAGCAGAAAGTACTATCTCTGGAACCAAGTGAAGATAGAAGAGAAAAGACGTTGTGCGAGACGCCATCATAAGAGGGTCTTATAGACAGACGCAGGACCAGCTTGGCCGTTACTTCTTGATGTTCATTGAACGTGCGACGCCTTTAAACTTGACCAGCGACGAGCAAAAGCAGTGTGCACAAACCCATCAGCGGAAGCAGAAACTACTATTGGCAGCTAAGTGACAAATATACGCTGCCAACGTGGATTTTTCCCCATCATCTCTACTATAAATCAAATGATGAAACTTTTCTTATAAACTATTCAATTTATTTTCAAAGTGTTAAAACTTAAAGTGATTATTAATTTGTGTTATTTGTAATGTTACAAATTTAACTTTCATTTAATCCTTTTACATGTACTGCATTTTTGTTTCAGTCAATTTACTACACAAAGTCTAAACAGAGCTATACCAGAATAATAGAATTCCACTGAGTAAACCAGGGGTTAGGGCTTGAACGAGCTGAAGTTAATAAGTGCTTAATTCCTTCACAATAGTTGTCGGCAGATTCTAGTATTAACGTGCTCAGCCAAAGCAGCATTGTTTTCGCTTATCTGAATATCCTGTGAAGACACCCTGTGTCATAGAAGTGTCATTACCCTTCTATCTACATCTCTGCCAAGAGTAATCTTGTGCGAAGGTAGATACCTTTGAAGCCCATATTAGATACTCTTAACTGTTGGACCACTACTGCAAAGCAGGGGAGGCAATACCATCACAATAATCATGTCCTTGTTTTCTAAGTTTGGTATCCGTCACATTTAGCAGAGCCCGACAAGAAAACAAGCGTACACATAGCCAGCCAGAGGCGACATATATATGTCTATGTCTGCGACAAGACATATTTAAGCAGCCATACTTTGAGTCTAGTAATATTTTTCTGTGTAGTTATCAGGGTCTGGAGATATAGAGAATATTATTACTTTACCCTCAGGCATGACGTACAAGGTGACAATATGAGATTACTCATGTCGGCTGGCAACCTCATCATGTTAAACAAATTGTCACAGAAACCACCGCTACAAGAACATGTGACTGCTTGGTGCAGACTTCCTGTACAGTAACCAGCTGTAGTTGTGGCTCCATGCTCCATAATGAGCGAACAACAAATGATCATGATAAGATCACATTCTTGTAGACATGCTGAAAGAAATGATCATGATAAGGCCATATTCTTGGAGACATGTTGAAAGAAATGATCATGTTGAGGTCGTATTCCTGTAAAGATGCTGAAAGAAATGATCATGTTGAGGTCATATTCTTGGAGACATGTTGAAAGGCAAGTTACAAATGTTCGTCATCATCATTTTCATTCGCGCTCCTTTCGGCGCTGGTTTTCCTGCAAGAATTCTGCACCAAGCAGTCACGTGCTCTAACACCAGTCAGTGTTACAAATGTTAACGATTACATATTTATGCTGATGGGTGTGGACCAAGTGTTTCATCATTATTTTTTTGTTTCCAAAGTTTGATATGCGAACATTTTGCACAAACAAACAAAAATAAATAAATAAAATAAGAAAGTAAAGCCCAACAGGAAATCAGGCGACCATATAGCCAGCCAGACGATAGCGAAATAGGTTTTCAGTGCAGCAGCAAGGCTGGTTTAAGCAATCTGATATTGAGTCTAGTAATTTTTGGGCGATCCACAACCAGTCGATACGTCATAACCTCGAAACACAGCACCTGCAGACCTGAGTGGAACAATCCCAGTTGAGATTATTTGACCATGTCTGAAGAATGGGAGAAACCCGGCCACCACCACAAATATAGGACACCAAGAGCCAAGGATACAGACTTCCGGGACCACCCAGAGTTTGCTGGGAAAAAAATACCAGACAATCTCTGAAGAGCCGAATCCTAGACTGGAACCAGGCCAAAAGGGCAGCATGGTGCGCTCTCTGGGTAACCTCTGCTCTCCAAGGTAGAACTGGAACGACTAAGTAAGTAAGTAAGTAATATATTGGTTACTGCTCCATCATGCGTGTTTCACAATGGCAACTAATAACAGGCTGTGTATGGGGGCTAACAATCTCATCATGTAAAACAGAGTGCAACAGAAACCAGTGACACAAGAGCTTATGCATGCTCTATACAAGCTTTCTGTAAGTGGGTCAGCTTCAGGGCTGGCTCAAAGCTAGTTAAACAGTGACAAGGAAAATGAAAGAATGCAGAATAAATATTTGAGTACCAATATTTCGGTTTAATCTTGTGAAACAGGGTACTAATTTACGTATAAATTTCATGCACTATATGAAATCAAGATTTTTCCATCTCTGTAAGAAAAGCTCGTGTGGTTTCTCGGGAGATAAATAAAGTATAGAACCAATGCTTCATCAGGCAGGCATGTCGTAAGAGCACTAGAAATATTTGCAGTCAGAACATAGGTGACTTATTTGTGTTATGAATCAATATGGTCTGTAAATAGGATAAAGGGGAACAACATGGAGAATTAAGGCAAATGGAAAACAAAGAGAAAGTCCAGGCAAAAGCAAAAGAGAAAGAACCACGAAAGAGAAAGGTAAAGAATGGAGAGATGAAACAGATAATTATTACTAAGAATTTGCAGGCTAAAACCTTTTAACTACATGAGTTGAAACTAGACATTTTCAAATCACATATTTATGTAACAAAACAGCAATGATCTTGCATATACACTTTATTTTTTTTTTTCATAAATTATACCGTGTGCCGATAGAATGGAATGGTTTAATGTGTGTATACTTTTAACGGTATAACAGTTAATCATTAAAATATCAAATATACACGTTAGATAGTGCAATATTCAACTATCACTACACATATAGTGATCAGAAATCTAACGAAGCAAGAAACAATCTAATATATTGTTCAGGTTATTTAAGGGTACAAAAGACGACATGTTTTTTCCTTCCTGTGTGATCAGCTACTTAGTTGGGCGCCAAACGGTTTGCCTTTTTGCGTTAAGCGAAAGTGGCCGTGACTACTGACTTCACAAACTTCCTTGTCTCCATTGTGTCCACTATTTCTACGTAGTTCAGTTTCTATTGTAGCGATTTTTAGCTTGACCACTTGCTCCAGGGGGTTCGGTACGAGTGTAACCGCGTCCTCTACTGCCACCTCCTGGTTTCGCAGCGCTATCAGCTGAGGAACGTCCCCTTCCACGGTAGCCTCCATTGCTACTGTCATCATCGTCTTGGCTGATGACTTCAGAAACCAGAAGACCTGAAAAAAAAAAAATGAAATAAAATTTACAGTTCATTTCGACCTCAGAAATCATCGTATTGGTGGTTGATGACTTCAGAAACCAGAAAATAGAGGTGGGATGGGAATCATTTATAGTCCATTTCGACTTCTGAAATCATATTGCCTGATTGATGACATCAGAAACCAGAAGACCTGAAAATAAAAACTTTAGAGTTCATTTTGATCTCCGACCTCAGCTTATTGGCTGATGACTTCAGAAACAAGAGGACCTAAAAATAAAAACATTAAAAATTAAAAACCAAATTACAGTCTATTTTGACCTCCGAAACCATCGTATTGCCTTATGACTTCAGAAACTAGGAGACCTGAAAAAATAAATTACATAGTCTATGTTGAAAATATTATTTTCAGTGTTTGCAAGACGAGTGTGAGCTTTAAAAATTTTTTTTGGCGGAAACCCAGGATCAAGTAAATAATGACAAGGCTATGTAAGAGTGGGATCGTCGATTATCAGCGTCATGTGAGAACTTGCTTCGCGATGCAACGTTACCGGGGTGAAACCTCGAAGCTAACGCTCCAGACTACCCAGCTGTAACTGGGTACTTAATTCTACTCTTGAAGAAAGGAAGCGGTAACCATCACCTAATAAAAGCTGATATTAAAATAGTGAAGTCTCAGCTACTTCTTTCTCCTACGGCAGTATCTGCTATAGAACTATATTTACCTTTTACAATATGAAATGTGCGTTTTCATTGTGAGTATATACCTAGCGTATATAAATCTGACACCTCGGAGAGGAGGACAAGATATCTTCACAGACTAGAAAAATAATAACATCATCATCACAATACTTAAAGGGAAATGAATTTTGTTGTTGTTAATTATTGGTCTGCTCCATTCCAGGTCAATAATACTACCACTAACACTATAAAAGTTTTCTATCACATCACTTCTAACATGATAAAACATCGCACTTGTTATGTCACGTCACTGACAAGAAGATGAAGCATGTACATTTTCTGTCACGCCACTTACAACATGATAAAACAAGCTCGTGGTCTGTCACGTCACTTACAACATGATAAAACAAGCTCTTGGTCTGTCACGTAACTTACAACATGATAAAACAAGCTCTTGGTTTGTCACGTCACTTACAACAGTATAAAATGAGCTCTTGGTCTGTCACATTACTTACAACAGGATAAAACTAGCTCTTTGTCTTTCACGTCACTTACAACAGGATAAAACAAGCTCTTGGTCTGACGCGTCACTTACAACATGATAAAACAAGCTCTTCGTCTGCTACGTAACTTACAACACGATTAAACAAGCTCTTGGTTTGTCACGTCACTTACAACAGGATAAAATGAGTTCTTGGTATGTTCCGTTACTTCTTACAGGATAAAACGAGATCTTGGTCAGTCACGCCACTTACAACATGATAAAACAATCTCTAGGTCTTTCACGTCACTTACAACATGATATAACAAGCTCTTGATCAGTCACGTCACTTACTACATGATAAAACGAGCTCTAGGTCTGTCACGTCACTTAGAACATGATAAAACAAGCTCTTGGTCTGCCAGGTCATTTACAACATGATAAAACAAGCTTTTAGTCTTTAAAGTCACTTACAACATGATAAAACAAGCTCTTGGTGTGCCACGTCATTTACAACATGATAAAACAAGCGTTTGGTCTGTCAAGTCACTTACAACATGATATAACAAGCTCTTGATCAGTCACGTCACTTACAACAGGATAAAACAAGCTCTTTGTCTGTCACGTCACTTACAACAGGATAGAACGATCTCTTGGTCTTTCCCGTCACTTACAACAGGATAGACCGAGCACTTGTTCCATCACTTTGCAAAACATTGCGGTGACGTTGGAAAATTTACATTATGGAACAGTCATGAAATAGAAAGCAGATAAAATGTAATATTATTTTTGACTTTCTTGAGTAACGTACAACAACAACATCAATTTAGAAAATAAAAAGTTTTCTATAATCAACACCAAAAGATGCAAAAAACATTATGCCAGTTTATAGTTCTCAGGAGATAACTCATTTAATTCACACATTTTCCGTTGTGCTTCTAACGAAGCATGGAACACCACTGTAGCTGATCCCCTTGCAGGAAGTCTGTACCAAGCATTCCCATCATGAGGTTGCCAGCCCATTGGGGAACCTCACTTTAGTCTACCTGTACGACATGTCTGAGTGTACAGTAGTCCTGATCATTCTTTGTCTCTTCAAAAACCCCGAAGAAAACAAACTGATGTCGATTTAGAGCGAAAAACAGGATATACGTTTGAGTCTGTCACTTTCAGAGTCACATTGGGCGTACGCCAGAGCGTATTACGTTTATGTTCATAATTGATGATTTAAAATAAAAATGACAATATTGGAAATTAAACATAATTTTTAAAGCATATTCAGAGTCCAGGAGCATGAACAAGGTATGGCCAACACCTGACAGTCGTATAGCGCAAATCAAGAGTGGGACGGGTGAAGTAAATATTAGAGCAAAGAATAGATTTTTTAACTTTCAATCACACATTTTAAATTGATGAGCAATCTAAGAAAAGACTTCCATTTTACCGCGCGTGAAAGTGATAGACAGCTAGAACAACTACTAGACAGGGTAAGGCATAGATACTATATAGATCCTACTGCCATTGGAGGCAATTTTGAAGCAGAACTCTGGAGTGAAAGAAAAAAAGATAAAGCAGGGCATAGAGCTAAAATATTTTGGGCATATAAAAAGACATAACACCTTGCTGCAGACCATACTGAAAAGAAGAGGTGACAGAAAACACGCATGAGTAAGACAGCGCTGAAAGTGGGAAGATAACACTGAGAGATGGACAGGAAAGAGTCTATCAGTGTACTATCAAGACAGAAGACTTTGGAGAGCCATCGCAGCCGTCCTTCGATGTGAAACCGACAGCTGATGATGATGTGAGGTCCAATGCCGAGTTTAGACATGTTTTCTAATTTGAATACGTTTGGGCAGAAGAGCAGTTAATAATTATGAGGATGATGATGAAGTCGAAGGGACTACATGATGACACAGTTTGATCAATATATAAGCATGTACTTACAGACGCAAAGTACAACAAGGATAGCAACCTTCATTATGTTCTATATCGTGAATTTCCACAGTAGTAACGAGCTGAAATAACAGAGACGATCTTGATACTTCACAAGCGAGGGTTCGGGTGATGAACGAACACAGATTGCATCCTTTTTATAAGGAGTCTTGGTTACGCGTCAATACAAAATTCATGCGGGAATAAATCTGTAACAGTTATGAAAAGTATGAGCACAATGCATGTTGTCGTCATGGTCGACGATGCGTGAAGCAAAAATAAACCTGTTGCGATCTTGTGCAACCAAACACGAGCCCTACTTTTTTAAAAGGGGTCTTTAATTCAATGTAGAAGAAAGAAAGTATTGAAGCTGGAACTAAACTGCAGTTTAGCTTATTCCATATATTTCATTTATATATTAATATTTATATATATATCTACCAATCCCCCGGTCTGACGCTGTTTGATTAGTGATTTTTCGATGAAAGACTGTTGTATTTTATGTCATATTTCGGTTATACGCTTTAAAAATTCTATCTTAAGCAGTGTTGAAAACTCCTCGGGAGGTATGAATATAACTTTCACATGCTCGTCAAGTTCATGCAGGGTGGCGGCATGGCCAAGAGGTTTTGTCATATCTAGGAAAATGAAGCATAGCCCCAAAATGGAATACAGTTCTATGTTAAACCATAACATAGAACAACCTCTTAATTGCTACAAGGTGATTCTTGAAGAGAACAAAAAAGTGGCAAAGGAAGCTCAATTTTTTCAAAGTTTATCGAACCTTCCCCCCCCCTTCCCCCCCCCCCCCCCCCCCCCCCCCACCCGCCCCCTCCCCGAACAAACAGCCATCTGGAGCCAGACAGATGTTTTCAGCACCTATAATACCTTTTGCTAACCAGTCATCTGGTGATAAAGACAATTATGCCATGACAATTGTAGCCACAAGTGACGGAAGTAGCAGTGATTAAAGTCCTATAATATATTTTAAAGCACAGTACATACAAAATATTTCGTTTGTGTTTAATATCTCGTATAATTTTATGTCGTTAATAAGTGTTGGTATACTTATATACACTTAGTCGTTCCCCTTTTACCGTGAGGTGTAGAGATTTAGGAGAGAGAGCGCCAGAAATAAGTGTTGTTAACTACGTAGTTTTACTTAAATTTTCTACCTCTGTTTGGGCCTCGGGAAAGGATATTTGATTTCAATTAACTCTGATATGAAATCAGTTTTGGTTTAGCTCTTGAGTTTACAAGAACGAATTAACAACGATAAATGGGGGATTGGTAGCTTATATATATATATATATATATATATATATATATATATATATATATATATATATATATATATATATATATATATATATATATATATATATATATATATATATATATATATATATATGTTTTTTTTTGGTTTTTTTTCTTCTAACCAGCGGCACTCGAGCTTTCCAGCCCTTTTGGCCCAATGACAGGTCATTGCGGGGCTGGGGAGCCAGTAGACTTTCCTTCCAACCTGGTCAGGAGCTTCGCTCCTTCCCATCCACAGAGTTTATCTGCAGGAGCCGTTCAGGTTATTCAGTCAAAATCCCGGTTGATGATACTCCTACAAATGCAGCGCCCGGGCTCGAATCTTGAAAATCTGGTCGCTGGCGCAACGTGGAAGCCATTACACCAGCGCGGCTCCCATATATATATAAGGTAAAATGTAAAGGATTCCGCTATACGCCCATTGAGGCATATTGGGAATATGGTATTAGGCCCATATTTTCTTGACCATCGGCACACTGGAGGTGACGTGGTCAGCATCACGCCGACCGCCTTAACCTTCCAAGAGTTGCTCTTGTAGCAAAGGTACATTTGCTGGGGAGGTTAAGATGTTATTCCTAACAAGAAAGATAGTTGTTTCTGTGTCAACTGTGTGAGGTCAAGCACATGTAGGTCCCTGACTCTAAAAAAGATGATGATGATGATAATGATATATAAATCAGGGAACCTAACGCTACCTCCCTAGATCTCACACAGTCCGTATTTTGATTCTAGTGGCTGGTGTATGATGTCTCTAGTGTCTAGGGGTGAAATGAAGATGATGGTACATCAACACAATACACTTTAACTCGCTATAAGAAAATAAATAAGACTGTGGTTAAAGTTTTCTTTTAAAATTTGAATGTTTTTTCTTTGTACAATTTAATCTGCCTGTCCCGCCATCTCTTTTGGACAGGTCTTTGAAAATGAGGAAATATATTTACATATAATACTTTAACTAAAGCATATGGACTCTTGGTCCTATGAATGTAATGTTATTACACAGAGTTCCTGTAGGTGTATTCACAGACTAAAACTTTAATAACTGCTAGTGATAGTCATTGGTTATGAGGAGCTGCTGTTTTCATCATTCCCCATATAATTCTGTTTTATTTTGATAAGAACCAGTTTATTAGGAGGAAGTGTCAGATGTCCCAGCTGTTAACGAGTCACCTGGGATTCTTGGTATGACGATAATAAGTCAGGATGTCGTTGCAGATATAATAGATCAGCACCCACACAAGCTCCTTCAGGCTATCAGCTGACAGCAACTTTTAAATGGAGACTTTTCACTTTTCACTCACTCATCAGGTTTCCTGTCACCAGATGGTAACAGGAAATAAAAACTCTGCAATAACAAGACACCTGGCCTTTTCATATCTGATCACAACTTCTTATCGCTATGTATACATAAAGGTATGGGGTCAGCCTCGTGTGCATTCATGTGCACCAGCCCCTAATTATATGACTCACACCTTTCTGTGACCACACCTCAGGTCCCTATGGCAGATACGCCACTGTACTTTTACCTAGTTTGCTTCAATCCAATAACGTGGAGTAACCTCATCTCCTTTTATATGATTTTTCTTTTTTTTTCTAAATTATAAATGTTCTAGGCATGTTAAAGAGTGTTCATGGAACACTGAGGCTTCCTAACATCTTCCAATACAAAATAGTTAATACAAAATCATAATAATATGCAACAGTCAAATACAGTTCAATGTGAGGACTCAATAATGTTTTCTCCCGGCATGTCCTTCACTTTTCCCCATAGCAGTATCTAACTTGTGCAGTTTTAATCAAGCATGTAAATACATAAAGCATTCTTACCACTAGTTCAAAGAAATATGTCACAAATATGGCCTCAGTTTTGCTCTGCCCCGTCCAGATAGTGAATTTAGTAGTTAATTTTACAATTTATCACATCTGCTCTCAACGTAGTTGTTTGTATAAAATTTTCTAGTCAAATGGCCACGAGACCACTATGCCTCTTGCCAATATCTATTAGAGCCGACCAATGAAAGCAGGCACTACTACATCTTTTTAAATTTAGTTTGAAAAAACAAAACAAAATTTCCAAACAAACTATGTGCCTCGTAGTCCATTGGTCAGTCTGCGTTAGTTATGCCAATAGAAAAAGATTTTTAGTTTTAGTTACATTTTCCTATCCCCCTCCCCCCCCTCCCCCTTTTCTCCTATACTCTTATACCAACCAATAGGATTTGAATTACTCCAATGCCTCTTTTTTTTAACTAGCGTCCCCAATAACGTTATGTGTAACGAGCAAGAACAACAGTCTGTCCGTCCAAGCGTTCTTAGAGTATGTTATTTTCTCAATAACTTGGCTAATACTTGGATTACCATATTTTTAAAACATATTTTTTGCTCGGGGGACACTAAGCTATTCTACTATATGATTGTTATGGTCAGTTTCAGTATGGTTTAGATTTTCAGTTTTGTCACTGTCAATCGTCAAATATAACTTTTACACAAGTCGGCCATCTTCCACACCTGTCTCTATCATTTCTCTCATTATTCAAATAACCAACTAGTTTGAGTGACGTCAGAATTTTACCGCTAGGAGGAAATGGAAAACTGTCTGTGTGTTTGTCTCTGCTGGCTTTGCCCACAGAGTGTATATATTAAAGAGACCGCTTGCAGAGCGAAGATGGGTTTTCCAAAACTTTGGTAGTGTTGGCGTTAATTATTACAATCGTCTCGTTCTTACTACTGGGAAATGTCCGAATTATTACAAATGTTAGTGTTAAAGTTAACATATGACGTTAATTCATACTTTTTCCGCCGTTTCGTGCAGCAGATCGGCGAGATGTTAAAATGTTTATTGTACGTTTCTAAACCGAAACTAAAAGCGTGTTAGATTTTTACGGCGGTCATTTTTTAAGCATTTCCACTGCACAAAAGGCAGCGCTCTACTGGCGTTGAAGATGAAAATAGTCAGACACCTGAGGGTTGGTGTATTAATATCATAGGACTAAAATCTCACTGAAATAAGCGATTATCTCACAGATTTCGCTACACACCTCCCTTCCTAAAACATGCATCCATTGCAGGTTACTATCTGTGAGATAACTTAGCGCAAATGAAGTCCTACATTTCTTTCTGATTTTCATCACAAGGATGTCTACTCAAAAAATCTGCACTGACGTTCTGAGGGCCGGGAATATATTCAATCAGAAAAGAATATGGCTGTAATAGTAATGACCATCTTAATAATCTTGCATTTTCATGCTTGGCTTGTGATAGGAATACGAGAGGTGAATGATCAGTTTGGACCACAAATATCCTGCCATATAAGTAAATCTGGAATTTTTTATAGCCCATATTAACGCCAAACATTCTTTCTCACTTGTTGAATAATTTTTTTTCCGCCTTGTTCAACTTGCGGCTTGCATAACCGACTGGGTTCAATTCACCATCTTGTGAGTAAGACCTTTGCAACAATGTAGCGCCCAGGCCCACATTGCTTGCGTCACTTCTCACGACAAATTCTTGATTCAAGTCAGGCAATTGCAATACTGGCCTGCTTGTGAGTTTTTCTTTTAATTTCTGGTAAGTCAATTCACACTGTGCTGACCAGTTTATTGTATCAGGTTGTCATTTTCGAGTTAAATCCGTCAGAGGAGCACATATAGAGTTAAAATGTTTAATGTACTTTTGGTAGAAACCACACAACGACACAAAAGATCGCACATCTTTCTTTGTTTGTGGCCTAGGTGCTCTTTTCAGTTTCTCCAGATTCTTGGGGTCAGGGGTCATGCTACCCTGATGTACGGTATGTCCCAAGAATTCCAACTCTTTACACCCAATACAACATTTTTTTGGTCTAGCAGTCAAGTTAGCCTCTCTGAGTCTATCAAACAGCATATTCAAAGAGTTAACATGTTCCTCAAAAGTTTCAGTAGCAATGAGGATATCATCCATGAAATTCGAGATACATGGATTTTTCAGGGGATCCAACAATTTTCGCATCATCCTAGAAAACACACTCGGGGCATTTTTCAACCCAAACGGTTGCATGTTGAACTCATAATGACCTTCCGAGGTGCTAAAGGCTAAGTAATATCGAACCTCAGGCTTTACTGGAATTTGATAATAGCCTTCGCTAAGATCCACCTTGGAAAAATATTTTGCCTTGTTCAGCCTGGCAAAACGTTGAGTAGTATCAGGTAATGGATCCACCTGATCTTCTGTGACAGCATTCAGTTTCCTGTAATCTATGCACAGTCTATGTTCTCCCGATGGTTTCCGCAACAAAACCACACAGGAACTATAAGGAGACTCACTGTGAGAAATAATCCCTTCTTGTAACAAATAATCTATCTCCTCTTTCAAAGCGTTTTCCTTAGCGAACGGAATAGAATAAGGCCTCATACAGATGGGTCTTGGGTCTAGTAGTTTCAGATCATATTCCAACAAATTGGTGTGCCCCGGCTTATCCGTTAACACGTCTGTATGTTTTTCCAGGACCTTTTGAATCCTCTCCCTCTGTCGTTTTGTCAGGTGATTACTGATCTTCACCTGTTCAAACGTTTCACTGGGCTTCAGTGGATACTCAAATGAGGTGAGAGGTTCATTTTTCATTTCGGTTGCAATTGACAAGGTCATTAAGTGTGTTCCTTTCTGGATTTGTCTGTCCAGATATTTCTTCAAAAGGTTCACATGATAGACTTTTTCCTTTCCCTTCTTGTCTATCTTATAATTTGTTCTGCATACCTTTTTCAAAACTGTTTATGGACCTTGCCATCCGATCTGAAGTTTATTGTTGCTGCCTGGTAATATAAGAAGCACCTTCTCCCCTACAGCAAGCTCCCTATCCTTCGCTTTTTTGTTATAATAAGCAGCATGCTTTTTCCTGGCTTGTCTCAAATTTTCATTGGCCAGTTTCCAACTAGTTTTTAAACGAGTGGTCAGTTCGTTCACATATTGGTATGATGAGGTAACAGTCTCTTCTGCCTTCTCATCTGTCCACGTCCTTAACAAGGATTCCAGTGGACCTTTTATTGGCCTCCAAAATAACAGGGTTGCGGGAGCCATCCCGGTTGAATTATGTGGAACTTCCCGATAAGCAAACAATGCAGCGGGCAAATATTAGTCCCACGTATCAGGTTTCTCATGTTCTAGCTTTCTCAGGATAGAAATGAGAGTCCCATTGAACCTCTCTACCTGGCCGTTCCCTTGGGGGTGATACGGACTACAATGAAAGTGCTTGGCTTGAAATAACCTAAAAACTTCTTTTGTTAGTTTCCCCTTGAACTGAGAGCCGTTATCAGTCAAGATTTGATGCCGGAATCCTAACCTCGTGAATATAGTAAGTAATGTCTCTGCCACATGTTTCGAATCGATTGACGACATGGCTACCGCCTCTCCCCACATAGAACAAGTGTTCACCAGAGTAAGGATGTAACAGTTCCTCCTCTTGGTCCGAGTGAGAGGTCCCACAATATCCACTGGAACTCTCTCAAAAGGTGTTCCCGCTATAGGCATTTCCCCTAGAGTTGCTGGAGCAGTCCAATGCTTCGGAGCTACTCTCTGACATTCCGTTATCCCTGGCCAGAAATAATGACAAGCTATACGCTGTCCGGTTGCGCTGATCCCCGTGTGACCACTAAAGGGAACTGCATGTCCTAATTCCAACACTCTCTCCTGATATGAAGTTGGAAGTACCAGTTGGCTGTGACCATTTGTTCCATTTCCGGTCTTCCTATACAACAATTTGTTCTTAATATAATAATCCCCTTTGCTTGGAGGTGTGTGGCATTTAGGTAATTTCTTAAAGCAAGGCTTGAGTGTCCTATCTTCAGCCTGTGCCTTCCTCATCTCTGGATGAGTATTTATTGGCTCATCTTCTTCCTTTCTGGATTGTGAACGGGTCTGGACTGCTGCCAGGACCACAGGTCTCTTGGGATTCCCCAAGAAGACATAACGACACCACAATATCAGAGGGTAAATGGGTGCGTCTATCACTGCTCCTCTGATTATTCCTTCCACACAGCGAGTTTTCACTGTTATCCTTGAAATGGGAAGTGTCATGAGTGGTAGGTCCTTGGTCGCCCCTTGAATCTCCATTGTTTCTGTGGTATACTGATCCGGGTTCACCAAGTGCGCACTCACAACAGAATCAAAATCCAAACCGGTATCGTAAAGGCACCTAATTGTGACTCCATTACATACCACGTCCTCACATACTGGGGGATGATAAGGTTCTTCTGTCCAGTAAGTTTTAACTTTTCTTCCTTTTCCCCAACTTCATCGCAGCACATCCAGAAGGTTTTCTTATACAAAATTTGGTGTCATGACCCTCTCTCTTACACCATTTACAATAGTATCTATTTTGATAAAGGGGTTTTCTTTCCTCAAATTTCCTGTCATTGAACTGTGAGTTTTAATGTTTATTATCATTGCGTGGCCTATCAAAATTTTGCTTAAACTTGTTACCCTGATCTTTATTATCAAACCTATTTGAGTTTTGTGGAGCCCTATAATTTTCTACATGCTTCTTTTTGTCGCCAGCTACCTCTGCCTATGCTGTCTGGTACCTCTCAGCGACATTAAGTAACTCCCCCAGCCTCTCTGTATTCTGTTCCATGAGAAACTTTCTCAAGTCTGGAGCTATGGACTCTCTCAGTTGCTCAATAAGGATCATTTCTTTAATATCTTGGGTTTTCCCCAGAGCAGTCCATTTCTCCAAGTAAGTCTCTAACCGTGCAGAGAACTGGTGATAAGTCTCACCCGACAGTAGCTTGGCATTTCTAAACTTTTTCCTGTAAAATTCACCATTCTTTTCGTATCTTAACAAAAGAGCCTGCTTTAACAAGTCATAATTGTCTTGGTCATCCCTGCTCATTTTGGAAAAAAACATCATAAGCTGTTCCCCGAAGACCTTGGGATAACTTCAAGCTCCATCTTTCTTTTTCTAGCCCATAAGTTGTAGCTAATACCTCATACCTACTTAGATAGGATTCAATATCATCATCTCTCTCAACAAAATAATCTAAGTGAAACCCCATAGGTGAGTTGGAGGCTCCCTGACTAGCAGTCGTATCAGAGGTAGAGGGGCTGTGACCATTTTCAGGAGCATGGCCTTGCAGCTCCAACTCCCTTAGTCGCAACTCATGCTCCCTCTGTAACCTTTTATCTTCTGGCTCTACTTCCCTTTGCAGTCGTTTTTCTTCTGCCTCTAAAGCCCTAGCCTCCTTCTCAGCCTCAATTTGCAAACGTTTTAGTTCTGCCTCTCTACCTAGCTCTAATTTCTTCATCTCCCTGGCATCTTCTAACTGTATTCTCCTCTCTTCAGCTAACCTATGTTCTTCCCTAGCAATAAACTTATCACATTCTGAGGTGACATAGTCAATCAAAACTTGACCTTCCATATTCATGTCTCTCGCAGTCTGCACAGCAGCAGAGCGAAACTTGGCCAAATCCGCCATCTGATAAATAATAAAATGTTCTAACTCAATTTCTAAAACAATTACAACTTAATTAATTATTCCAGGCTCTGACACTTCATCAATTCCCAAATCTTGGGCAATATTAATAATGGGGATTCCCTGGGTAAAAAGAAATGTTGTTATATGTAAAACCCAGACCAGGATCCTAATATATGTAGTACTAGAAGTTCAAATCCCGGACAAGCCTACCAATTTATGTTGCAAAGGTAAATTTGCTGGGGAGGTTAAGATGGTATTCCTAACAAGAAAGATAGTTGTGTCTGTGTCAACTGTGTGAGGTCAAGCACATGTAGGTCCCTGACTCTAAAAAAGATGATGATGATGATAATGATATATAAATCAGGGAACCTAACGCTACCTCCCTAGATCTCACACAGTCCGTATTTTGATTCTAGTGGCTGGTGTATGATGTCTCTAGTGTCTAGGGGTGAAATGAAGATGATGGTACATCAACACAATATACTTTAACTCGCTATAAGAAAATAAATAAGACTGTGGTTAAAGTTTTCTTTTAAAATTGGAATGTTTTTTCTTTGTACAATTTAATCTGCCTGTCCCGCCATCTCTTTTGGACAGGTCTTTGAAAATGAGGAAATATATTTACATATAATGCTTTAACTAAAACATATGGACTCTTGGTCCTATGAATGTAATGTTATTATATAGAGTTCCTGTAGGTGTATTCACAGACTAAAACTTTAATAACTGCTAGTGATAGTCATTGGTTATGAGGAGTGTTGTTTTCATCATTCCCCATATAATTCTGTTTTATTTTGATAAGAACCAGTATATTAGGAGGAAGTGTCAGATGTCCCAGCTGTTAACGAGTCACCTGGGATTCTTGGTATGACGATAATAAGTCAGGATGTCGTTGCAGATATAATAGATCAGCACCCACACACAAGCTCCTTCAGGCTATCAGCTGACAGCAACTTTTAAATGGAGACTTTTCACTTTTCACTCACTCATCAGGTTTCCTGTCACCAGATGGTAACAGGAAATAAAAACTCTGCAATAAAAAGACACCCTGGCCTTTTCATATCTGATCACACCTTCTTATCCCTATGTATACATAAAGGTATGGGGTCAGCCTCGTGTGCATTCATGTGCACCAGCCCCTAATTATATGACTCACACCTTTCTGTGACCACACCTCAGGTCCCTATGGCAGATACGCCACTGTACTTTTACCTAGTTTGCTTCAATCCAATAACGTGGAGTAACCTCATCTCCTTTTATATGATTTTTCTTCTTTTTCTAAATTATAAATGTTCTAGGCATGTTAAAGAGTGTTCATGGAACACTGAGGCTTCCTAACATCTTCCAATACAAAATAGTTAATACAAAATCATAATAATATGCAACAGTCAAATACAGTTCAATGTGAGGACTCAATAATGTTTTCTCCCGGCATGTCCTTCACTTTTCCCCATAGCAGTATCTAACTTGTGCAGTTTTAATCAAGCATGTAAATACATAAAGCATTCTTACCACTAGTTTAAAGAAATATGTCACAAATAACGTTGACTGGCAAAGAATATGGCCTCAGTTTTGCTCTGCCCCGTCCAGATAGTGAATTTAGTAGTTAATTTTACAATTTATCACATCTGCTCTCAACGTAGTTGTTTGTATAAAATTTTCTAGTCAAATGGCCACGAGACCACTATGCCTCTTGCCAATATCTATTAGAGCCGACCAATGAAAGCAGGCACTACTACATCTTTTTGAATTTAGTTTGAAAAAACAAAACAAAATTTCCAAACAAACTATGTGCCTCGTAGTCCATTGGTCAGTCTGCGTTAGTTATGCCAATAGAAAAAGATTTTTAGTTTTAGTTACATTTTCCTATCCCCCTTCCCCCCCACCCTCCCCCTTTTCTCCTATACTCTTATACCAACCAATAGGATTTGAATTACTCCAATGCCTCTTTTTTTTAACTAGCGTCCCCAATAACGTTATGTGTAACGAGCAAGAGCAACAGTCTGTCCGTCCAAGCGTTCTTAGAGTATATTATTTTCTCAATAACTTGGCTAATACTTGGACTACCATATTTTTTAAAACATATTTTTGCTCGGGGGACATTAAGCTATTCTACTATATGATTGTTATGGTCAGTTTCAGTATGGTTTAGATTTTCAGTTTTGTCACTGTCAATTGTCAAATATAACTTTTACACAAGTCGGCCATCTTCCACACCTGTCTCTATCATTTCTCTCATTATTCAAATAACCAACTAGTTTGAGTGACGTCAGAATTTTACCGCTAGGAGGAAATGGAAAACTGTCTGTGTGTTTGTCTCTGCTGGCTTTGCCCACAGAGTGTATATATTAAAGAGACCGCTTGCAGAGCGAAGAGGGGTTTTCCAAAACTTTGGTAGTGTTGGCGTTAATTATTACAATCGTCTCGTTCTTACTACTGGGAAATGTCCGAATTATTACAAATGTTAGTGTTAAAGTTAACATATTACGTTAATTCATACTTTTTCCGCCGTTTCGTGCATCAGATCGGCGAGATGTTAAAATGTTTATTGTACGTTTCTAAACCGAAACTAAAAGCGTGTTAGATTTTTACGGCGGTCATTTATTAAGCATTTTCACTGCACAAAAGGCAGCGCTCTACTGGCGTTGAAGATGAAAATAGTCAGACACCTGAGGGCTGGTGTATTTATTATCATAGGACTAAAATCTCACTGAAATAAGCGATTATCTCACAGATTTCGCTACAGCTCTAGTACCCAATTCATGAGGCTGGGTCAACCCCGGGGCGGTTTGTGGTCTAAAAAATCCCGCCTCAACTGGGGATCGAACCATGGACCACCGAGCTAGGATGCTAGTGTACTAAACACTGCGCTACTGTGGTAGCGTCAGTTAATAAGGACTGGGTGCGGCATCATTTAACAATCTTATGTGGCAGTGTTAATTATTTTGGGCTAATTGAGTTTGGTTTACTTGTATATTCCAAGTTAGAACCTTACTGGCTTAGAGTCCGCCAGAGAAATAAATTTCTTGGTTTCAATCTTGTTATAACCCAGGTGGGTTCGTTCCTCTTATGGTGTGTTTGTGTGAGACAGTAGTGGTGTTGATGATTGGTACAGCACGATACTTGACATAGATTCCCAACTAAGGGTCTAGCTCAACTGTAAAATATTTTCAGCAGCTCCTTTGATAAATATCAAAATTTTTTGAACCGTGGAAGCCTTTCCACAAAACATCAACATTTGTATAGTTCAGTAGTTACAATGGTTCTCAAGTACAGAATCCGTGTCATGTATTAAAAATTTTCCACTTTTTGCTTTAATCCAATAGGGATTATAATATTTCTTAACATCAGTATTTTCCTCAGCTTTCTTTTATTGAAGATATTCTAGTACATGGCGCCTTGGGTGGAGGTCCTCTACTTGTTATATCTCTGCTTCCACTAGTTTCATTTGTAGCCTTACTTAATCATAGCATGTCTCTGACTTAGGCTGAAATAAAAGTTTGTTCGAGCTACTTACTTGTGTACTACAAGGTAGGAAAATCTGTTTCATACAGATTTTTCTTAATATGAAGGAAATACTTTCTTGCGTCTGCAAATACTTGAAGAGTAAGGAACTACACTAATGTTCTTGTTGAATATCTCAACGTAGGAGCCTAGGACTTTTTGTGACAGACCGGGGGAACGCCAGGTTGTTCACCACGCTAAGTTAGAATCACGTCCTTTATGAAATGGCTCTTTTCTACAACTGACTTTCAGAAAATTATTTCAGAGCGTCTTTCGGTGGTGCGCGATTTTGGCTACCGTTTCATTGGACAAGTTATTATTTTGTTAATTTATTTACTGGTCATTCTATCAAGCGATCTTACAGGGAGTAAGGCTATTCCAATTTACGTCACTATTTTCTATGGTAATCCCCGCCGATGTTAACGTGGCTATGCTAAGCTTGACATAATTTCAGTTCATCTTATGTCATTCAATACTCAATGTATCCCGTGTTTATGATTCACTACGAGATGTCGTAACTGCCCTGTTTACTTTCTATAATAGTTAATAGTAATTTCTATTATTTTATAACAACTAGTTACTTGCACGAATAAATGCTATGGTAGTAGGTCGTGAGGTCACACTACCACGGCTCATATATATATATATATATATATATATCTTTTTTTTTTTTTTTTTTATCTTGGTGTGAACACTGCCATAGTCTTCCATGCCAGATTTTTCAGGTACTATATAATTAGTTTTCGCGGATTACCGGGGCCGGAAAGAGAATAAAAGAATAGTAACACCCGTGACCTAGGAGGAGTATTATAAGAGGCAGTTACGAAGCTTGAGTATGGAGATAGTTATCACATACTTTAAAACTTAAAAACAACAAAAACTTACACAGCTTGAATAAGTCATACATAGTAAGTAATCCAACTCAGCCGTCCAACATGGAAGAAGCACCACCAACAGCGGGGAATAACTATGCGGTACAAGGGAGCTGAATTGATTCTGGACTAATGACTCACCTTCTCACACCTAGAATAACATCTAAACTGGACATCGGGAATATCTGATAACCAAATGAACAAGGACGAATTGTATGGACCGCAGCATAAATTATTTTTTTTTAACTCAATAATGAATATTTTTGGGATTGCGTGACACTAGATGGAAAAGGAAGGGAAGGGAAAAGATTAACACAAGAGAAATAGTGAACCTGAGCAAGAAAGCGTATCTCGTGATGATGGTGTAGATCTAATGATGTCCAAGCAGGCGCATAAGGCACAAAATGTGAAGGGTTGGGGCCCATAGTAATATGTACAACATTGAGTCAGCAGCTGTTCCATATCTTAGCTTTTTGGCTTTCTTTATATCTTCCTTATTTGCTTTTCACAGTTAGTTTGTTACTCCTTGCCAGTCATGTGCACAATCTCGTGTAAGTCGCCTTTTACGACATGCTAAATGGAGCAGCAGTTCTATTCTTTCTCTATCTCTCTTCAGAGACACCCAGGAGGTACACGGGGTTGTTATGGAAACATGAAACGCGAATTACTGGAATAGAAACTCCAGCGACACACAATTAATTACAGAAGTGTATAAAATACACAAGAAAGTGACGAAATTAATAACACTACAACAGATTGGAATAAAAGTGTCGAAAGACTAGTTTTAATGGGTCGGGGTGGGGGAAGGCTGTTGCTCTTCATAATAAATGTATTTCTTTTGTAATTTTCTATACAAAGTTTTGTCAAATGGTCGTCAGAATTCGAAGTTGTTCACCAATTTAAATAAATTCTACAGAAGGTAAGGACTTTAATTATAGCGGGTAGTATTTTCATAGACAATTAATTAACATAATGTTGTACAAAATGCCACAGTGAACAATATTTAAATACTTGTAAGTTATTAACTAAGGAAACCTATTGGTAGCATTATGATGCTTGATGCCATATGATGATGGATGGTATCCGCATGTCTGGTTTTGTGTAGTGTGCAGATGTGTTCAGTCAAAACAATGTTCATACAAAAATAACAGGGCAATCCACATAGGACGTCAGTAAACTCACGACGTATAAAGTCAATGATTCTTGAAACAGCCGTTGACGTTTTTCTTCATTATTTATTGTGGACGCCACAGTGACAAAATGGTTACGCGAATATGTAGGCACATCAAACAGTCATTATCACAGCAACATTCAATACAGCAATAGACGGTAGACAGCATTACAATGATGAGTCAGATGCATGTTATATTTCATAATGCTGTAAATGTAGTCAGGTGAAAAACTCCATCCTTTTCTATAACAGCCAGGAGATAACCAGATGTATGAGATCAGTTCACTCTCCTTAGTCTGACTTCAGCAAGACAGACACGTCTGCCGAAGTATAAATAATGTCCTCAAAAATATCCTCTAGATAATAAAGGTTTTCCAAACCTAGTTCATTTAACAAAGTAGCAAGTAATGGTCCTTGGAACATGCATCAACCGATGCAGTACAATACAGCGACATGTGAGCTGGGAAAACATCTCGTGACGACGACTTTCGAAGACAGGCTATGAATCGAAATCGCTCACGACCCAAAATCGATAGAGTTAATGAAAAAGTCAATTTACCTTGCCTTCAGGACATACACAGAAATATCACGCCTCCCGACATGTGGGAAACACTAGAGGTATTATCTCGAATAAACGAAATATCCATTAAGAGGACTACACATCCCTGACAGAACAAAAAATAGCGGAGATCCCCTCTTCAACGAGGCATCTCTTTCGCCATTCAAATCGCTCACTCCACTAGTGGTGGGCGGAAACCGATCGACCAAAAAACAAGACCAGTCATGCGCAGTCCAGCGCAAAAAAGACCACAGCTCAAAACTTAACTGCATTCAATACCAACGCGAGAAGACAAATGCTTACCGAGAAAAGTGACTATAAATTTCAAGCAGTTGTTGCCCTTGCGTTATAAAATAGATATTGTAATAAAACGATGTTGCGAGAATTTATCACGCAACATATCACCACCTCCTCCCGATAAAAAAAAATGTGGAACATATTTTTTTTTTTTAAATATCAAAGAGCATGCGATAAGCGGCTCAAAACGCACGAATTATGCGCTGATAATTAATTAAATTGCCTAACATGAGGCTAAATATAGAGTGTCTGGTGAGGATATACCTCAACAGAAAAATAAATATGTCTCAAAAAATATTCACATCGGGGAGGTGTCACCAACCACATCACGTTAGCATGTAAACACAATATACGTATGCAAGTTACCATAATCATCATTAAACAGCATACTCTAATATTGTCTTTAAAAATGGATGTACAAATCTGATAGGAAAATTTAAATAGTACATTCTTTGACATGTAATGACATAAGTACATAGTAAAGTTAAACTACATGACGATCCAGGACATATGCTCTGGTATTCCGAGGGTAAGTACACAATCTAGAACTCGTCATGCTTGATACTAGTAAGGTAAGTCCTCAGCTCAACAATGACATTCTGAGAAAGTACAAGCAATATAATGCTAATTAATAACTAATATGCTTCATAAGGTACAATACATTATTAATAATTGTGGCTGTTTAGTAAACTAACGGCCCTTATATTAACTACTCAGTCCTCCTCTATCATCTTAAAAAACGAACAGAAGAAGATGACAACAAAGCACGATAGTGTGTACATATAAAGTAAGTACAGATGTGCTAATCTATTGTAGAAATATAGGTGTGTTATGACTCTGTAATATATGGAAATATAGGACAGAAGTATTAGTTGGAGTCATGTGGGCATCTAGACAAAATGTCAGCCATCACATTATCCGCACCACGGATAGCTCGTACCGTGAAGTGAAAAGGTTGAAGAGCTATAGCATATCGAGTGGATCTCGAACTCTTCAAATTCTTAGTCTGAATAGCTGTAAGAGCTTTCTGATCAGTCTCTAGAATGAAATGTGCGCCCAGGAGGAATCTTTGTAGCTTTAGAATTGACCAAACCATCGCTAACAACTCACGGTCTAAAACCGAGTAGTTCCTCTCTGCCGCATTTAGTTTTCTAGAAATGTACATAACAGGATGCAGAGTATTTGCATATTCTTGCATCAGTGCTGCTCCAATCCCAGTGGATGAAGCATCACGCCGAAGAACAAAAGTCCTATCAAGAGTAGGTAATCTTAAGATGGGAGGAGAAGAAAATATATTCTTGATTTGGTCTAATGAAGATTGGCATTCTTCAGACCAACGGACCAGATTAGGCGAACCTTTCTTCAACAATGTTGAGAGAGGTGCCATGATCGAAGATAAATTTGGAATAAATCTCCCATAAAATTGAATTAAACCTAAGAGACTCCTAACTTGTTTCTTCGTTTTAGGAACAGAGATGTTCAGTATTTTGGAAGTATTGTGGTCTTCTGTCTTCAAGAGACCATGACCAACACGATGACCCAGGAAAGAGATTTCACCAAAACCAACAAAAGCTTTAGAAGGTTTCGCTGTCAAATTATTCTCACGTAGAGTGGACAGTAAGTCATATAACCCTAAATAGTGATCTTCCCAGGTATCACTGAAGAGACAGATGTCATCTAAGTATGCGATGACATCCGAACGATGTGACAGAATTCGACGCATCATGCAAACGAAAGTGGCAGGGGCGTTCATGAGACCAAAAGGCATAACATTCCATTGAAATAGACCCCTAGGTGTAGAAAAAGCAGTAAGAGGTTTGGCATGCTCTGCTAAAGGCACTTGCCAATAACCTTTAGACAAGTCAAGTTTAGTGAAGAATCTAGAATTAGAAAGTCTAATCAGTAGATCTTCTAACAAAGGCATCGGTTCAGCATCGAACTTTGTGACCTGATTCAATTTGCGATAATCAACACAAATTCGTATGTTCTTATCCTTCTTCCGGACAATAACCATGGAAGAAGAATATGGTGAAGTCGATGGTTCAATTATATTTAATTGAATCATTTCATCCAATTCCTTTTCCACTTGCGACTGAAAGTGTATAGGAATAGGATAAGGCCTAACCCTAATTGGATTATTGTCGGTAAGAATTATGTCATGTTCTATGACATCTGTGTGTCCAGGAATGTCAGTGAGAACATCTTGAAATGTTTGTAACATCGACGAGACTTGTCGATGTTCGTCACCAGAAAGATTAGGAGAAACAGAAACGTTTTTCCAAGATTCCGTGGAATGTAATGGAACCACTGGAAGGGGAAGGTTGACACCAGAGAAGGTAGCTTCCTCATCCTGTATGACAGACAGGGATGAATAATGACCGTGAGGTGCAGGAGCATCATCCGTTGCCTGGAAAATAGGCAGCAAATAGTCCGGCGTTCGTGAAATTCCGAAAGCATGTTTATGTGGAAAGTTTTATGCTTTCCATCAATATCGACCACATAGTCAACATCGGAAATCCGAGAGACTATTGCATACGGACCTTTCCATGCAATAAGAAGTCTATTTTCCCTACTGGGGAGTAGGACGAATGCTTTGTCACCTGGACAAAGTTGTCGTAGACATCTATTCTTGTTAGCAAACTGTCTTGCCTTCTCTTTAGCAATTTCTGATGAAGCAGTTGCTAGCTTACATGCCTCAATGATCTTTTGTCTAAGAGCAATGACATACTCATATGAGGATTGAGTTTCATCGCTAATATCATCGGCAGTGATGAGATCGTGTAATAAAGACATAGGGCCGCGTGGACGCGCGCCAAAGACAAGTTCGAAGGGAGAAAATCCTGTGTGTTCATTAGGGACTTCTCTATAGGCAAAGAGAGCCGCGGGTAAAACCCTGTCCCAATCTTGAGGATGATCTTCAGTTATCTTACCAAGCAAAGTCTTGAGCGTTCTATTCAGACGCTCAACTAACCCATTAGACATAGGATGGTAGATACTACTGAGAGATCGTTCAATATGTAAGGTAGACATTACCTGTGACATAGTGTCAGATATGAGTTGAGTGCCATGGTCTGACAATATTTCTCTGGGGAACCCCAAGCGAGAAAATATCAACCAAAGATCATCTGCGATATCTGTAGTAGATATGCTCTTAAGAGGAATAGCCTCTGGCCAACGTGTGCACATATCGACACATGTAAGGATAAACTGATGTCCTCTGGCCGACTTGACCTTAAAAGGGCCAATAATATCTATGGCCATTTTCTGAAACGGCCGAATAGGAATGTCAGCAGCCTGGATAGGCGCAGCATGTCGTGGTCCTCTAGATTTGACCTCCTGACATACCTTGCATGATCGGCAGTAAATACTAATGTCCTTATTGACAAAAGGCCAAAAGAAAGCCGCAAGGACTCTCGACTTCGTACGGGCAAAACCCATATGTCCAGCACATTGCGAGTCATGAGCATGTTGCAATATTTGCACTCTCATGCTCTTGGGAACAAGAATTTGCGAATGTGCCGACGTAGTCGAATCTTGTACCATACGTACAAGTACGCCGTTTCTCATTGCAATCCAAGATTTTCTATTTGTATCCTGATTCGGATCACCTTTCTTCGCAAGAATGAAGAATTTTTTTTAAAGAAGGATCTTCTTCTTGCAATTTTATGAAAGAGTCACGAGTAATCACTAAGTGACTATCTTGGCTATCAACTTCATTATCACTATTCAGTGAAGTTTCGGGTGTTTGTAGAGCTTGTGCTCTTGTAACTACTGCATTTGTAGCTTGCATGTTATTATCTTCCCAAGCAGCAATCTGCTGTGGGGTACACTCCCTAACTCCGTGAATACGACCAATAATAAGGTCCGCAATAGGATTAGGTAAGAGACAAGCATGCACATCTCCAGTAAAGAAAGGAGTGGCAATGCGAATTACAGCAGTAGGATATTTTTCTAGAGTGCCGCCAAATGTGACACATTTAATAACCCTTCCTGTAGCACAAGATGGATCTACAAGCGATTGTCTAACACCAATAGTGGTGCATCCGGAATCGAAAAGTAGTGAGACCGGAGTATCATTAACAAGACCCTTATGTAGGATTAAAGAACCCCTCCCGTCATGCGCAACAGCAGCAGGAAGAGCGGGAAGTGGGTGACCACAACTCAAAGTAGTTATGGTACCCGGTTCGAATAAAGTACTGCATTGGGGGCATTTGTTTGCTCTCTCAAAGTCAAAAGCAGAACTAGTGACAGCGTCAAAGTTTTTACTATCAACAACATGATTACAGGCTCCCTCAGTTTCCTGTTGTACAGCATTAGCCTGCTGATATCTCTTTTTTTTGTGTTGAGATCTACCCCGACTATTATTACTTCTGAAGTTATCAGAGTTATTATTATCTCTGCAGTTATTATTGTCTCTATTGTAATTGTTATCCTGGTTCGAATTCCAGTTTCCACGATTACTATCATGTTCACATTGATGCGAACATCTATTTGTTTGGTTCTGAGGTCTTCGGCAGGAATAACCTCTATTACCATATCCTCTTTTGAAATGCTTATAATTATTAGGGTGATAGTAACGAGTACTATCAGGTTGTCTCCAATTCTTCGAAGAAGAATCACCATGAAATTGATTTCCATGATTTTGACAGAAATTACCGCTACTCTTTCTATCAAAATTTTGTTGGAATCTACGAGCAAAGTTTTGGCCATACGGAGCTGCCGAAGCAACTGGTAAACCTTCTTTCACCTTAGAGTTACCCATGGTTATGTGTGGGTGCGCAGTTACGTATTGGCAACAGAAATCTTCCATTTCTTTTATTGTTTTAGGTTTACGTTCATGAAGGAAAGCAAGGAAAGACTCATTGACAGACGACATGACTTTGTCTCTAAGTATTAAGTCCATAAGTCCTTCATAAGTTTTTTTCCGTCTTAGATAGTTCAACCCATCGTGAGAAAGTAATGCGTATTCTTGCAATAAACTCGGAGAATTCAACTCCATTTTCAGGTAACATGTTTTTAAATTGTAGACGATAGCCGTCTTCGTTAAGCTGATATTTCTTTAACAAAGCGGCCCTGACAACCTCATAATTGTTCTTGTCAGGTTCATCCACCATATTTAATATACTTAGAGCTTTACCTGTCAGTATCCCTGATATCTGATAAACATATTTTGCTTTGTCTATGTTATGAGCTGTACATGCTTGTTCAAATCTGTCCAGATAGAACATTATGTCATCGCTGGAAGGACTAAATGTTGGTAACTTAATCTTAAAAGTATCATTATTAGCCTTACCAGAAGATGAACCCTTGTTTGAATCATTACCATTACTCATGCTTGTCAATTTCAATTTTTCCAACTCTAAAGCTAAGACCTTTTCTTCATGTTCCATTTTTGCTTTCTCTTTCCTCTCATCAGACTCTCTCTGTAATCTTCTTTCCTCAGCCTGAGCCTCTTTTTGAAGTCTTTCATTTTCAGCTTCTTTTTCAAGTCTTTTATTTTCAGCCTCTTTTTCAAGTCTTTTATTTTCAGCTTCTTTTTCAAGTCTTTTATTTTCAGCCTCTTTTTCAAGTCTTTTATTCTCAGCCTCTTTTTGAAGTCTTTCAGCTTCTAGCTGTAGCTGGAGTTTTCTTTCCTCAGCTTCTGATTCCCTTTTTTGTTTTTCCATTTCCATTTGGAATCTTTTTTCATCCACCTGCATCTGCAGTTTCTTTTGTTCAGCTTCCATATGCAGTTTCTTTTGTTCAGCTTCCATTGCTTTATCGTATCGAGCAGTTGCAAATTCTTCTAACTTATCACCAGTCTTCCCAAGCAATTTACCCTGCTCAATAAAGTGCTCAAATGTAGACATGTTGTCTAACATATGAGTCCAAAACCTGAAATAATTAACTAATTTATTTCAAACCTAAGTGTAACAAGTCTTAATTAAGCACTTGTATATTCACATCACATTATATTATCCCAGTCTCTGTGGGAAACAAGTCTCCAATCAAAGAACTTGTATATGAAATATCAGCACTCAATTCTTGATCATAAGTGCACTTCTCATTCAATAGTGCACGACACTATTCATCATTCATTTATCATCAGTGTAGTAGTAACAGTGCATTAGCATAGCCCATTAACTAATTACTATAACTGTAAACAATGACTATGTAAACACATGCAGAATGTAAACATTGAAAATGTAAACAATGCAAACAATGTAAACAATAACAATGTAAACAATAACAAAGATCAGCAACAATACAAAAACGTTCGCAGAAATCAACTAAAAATAAAGCAGAAATTAATGAAATATCACAAAAAATGTGACGATATCTGCGCTATAATTAAACAAAATACATGACACCACAGTGTATAAACAAAAATGTTGTATGAAACTAAATTATAGACAAGAGTAGGCTAACAAATACAAACAAATCAAAACAAAACTAAAGAATGCGAAATAATAACGAAAACAATATTAAAACATGTCATCACAGCTAACATAAATAGCAACAGAAGTCGCTTAGCAAATTCCAGTATTGGAAATTTGCAAACCCTACAGAAAACGCTCACAATAGACGACCTCTATGACGTGGCATAATCTAACGGAGACACCACCCAACCGAGAACCCGCTGAAATATAAACATATAAATATACAAATAACATATAGACATATAACATATAGAATGAGATGATACACAGAAGACTCAGCAGAAGTA